>CM052243.1:5006788-5127979 GCA_028455795.1 Lasioglossum marginatum
TGTGTTCATAATAAATAACTTTTGCTTAAATGGTCTTTGGGTTGTTCCATTGAATGTATATATCTCCATACAGTTTTCTGGAATCAGACAATTTGTAAAATTAATTTCTTTTAAAAACATTTTAACCCAAATTGCTTCCTTCACGCCTTTCGACATTGCAATGTATTCTGCTTCCATTGTTGAGGTCGATGTCGATTTTTGTTTAGATGCCTGCCAAGCAATCGTATTATTTCCTATTTTGACAACCATTCCTGAATACGATTTTCGGTCGTCTAAATCACTAGCCCAATCTGCATCGCAGCATATTTTAATTTCTGGACCTTCATCTTTCTCGTATGTTAAATTATAATCTTTAGTTTTTCTTAAATATCTAAGAACATGCTTAGCTTGCTCCCACCGATTTTTATTACAATAATAAAATCATTTTGCAATTGAACCGAAAGCATTCGAATTCTCGGTCGTTTAAAAGCTCGCGAACAAGTGTATTGAACTCTCGCTACTAAATCCATACCGCTCGATGATAGGTACTTTCTCATCTGCCTACTCACAATTCGGTTAATCGCATTCACGCGAATCAAAGCGCCGTACCGCCGGAGAAATGTTGCCCAGCGAGAGTTCGTTTCACAGAGTTCTGCGGACTGATTTGCGTTCTCGTTGCGTTCGGCGCACAAAGCGTGGCACCGTTGCACACCATTTGCGCAACTTCGCGTAAAGACGAGACGATTGATGAAACATACGATCGAACAGCACGAATCCAACTCGTCTTGCAACTAAGAAACCTCAAGCTTGATCTATGCACGTTTTTCGTTTTAAATCTTACAAGCATTTTCATAGCTATTAAAAATTCACAATCAAAAATTTTCAGGACTATCTGTATAAGGTTAGGAATGTGTGTGGAGTAGGAAAAATTATTTTGTACTTTTCAGTCCGTCTTAAAAACGTGGTACATTAAAAATTTTTTTTTATTCAAATAATTATTTCCTGCTTTTTAGATGAACAGACAGACAAGAAAGAGAGTTAATATTGCATTGTGATCCAGTTCTGAGCTATGGTTGAAGTTTCAAATCTCTAGCTCATCGGGAAGTTAGTTTAAAATCAATTGCAAAATTTGTACCAAACACAGACAGACAAGAAGGCGAGTTAATAAAAACGTGGTAAAAATAACGTTTTTGCGTTTGATGCCTCGTTTTCGGAAAAACCGATTTTGAAAATGCAGCAAATACACGTGCCATTGATAGGAAAACGTCCGACGCGTCTGATCATGACCAACCAATTCTACTTCCTACGTATAGCAGCCCGAATTAATATTCGGACGCTCTAAAAAAGACGACAACTTTTTTAATATTGTAGTATACAATTTGAACTTTATTGGAAAGCTGGAGCAATTAGTTTACTACAGAATTAGTGAAAAGAAATTTTTCCAAAAAATGCAATTTTTGGAAGTTTTGTAGAAAAGAAATTTTTTCTACAAGATTTGTAGAAAAAATACTAAAAGCTGTATTTCACAACTTTTTTATGTGGGCCTACATTGAAAATTCAAAAAATACGTTTTGTAGATCTATATATAATAATTGCTCCAGGTTCCCAAAAAAGTTCGAATCCTATAGCACAATATCAAAAAAGTAATCGTCTTTTTCAGAGCGTCCGAATATCAATTCGGGTCACTGTAGAACTTGAATCTCAAGGCTCTCCGGATCCCATCACTACGTGTATTATTGCATCACGGACACCATCAACGCTTACAACATAGGGGATGGAGTCGAATATGTGGTTATGCGCCGCGACACGTCTGCACGCGTGGCTCGTTCGGATAGCAATGATTCGAGAGAACGATAATGATCTTTCGCACGTACCGTCTGAGGTTTCTTATTCATCGCGAGCATGTGATTATAGCCCAGGTTGCTTTGTGCCTCCCTTCAGAGTTTCTAGATGAGTTCACTGGTGGTCTTCGCGCTTTTCTGCGCGACGAATGGGGGTAGTACATTGACACGTTTCGTCAGATTTACCGGGATTTTTCGCTTTTCGTTGCTAGGGCAGAGACGCCAGATGAGGGGAGGGAGCACGAATTCAGGGGAAAAACTTACTCCCTCTCTGCCAGTACTGTGTAAGTAAAAGGGGCGATTCAGAAGATCGTTTCGAGCAACTTTTTCCTTTGTGAAAATGTTCTCCGCGGCTTCGTTTAGGAATTATTAACGAAAAACGCGGACCAATCAAAGCACGGCTACTCGCGCTGAGCAGGCCGTTGGCATTGGCCGAACCGTTAACCCCTTGCCCTACGATTTATTTTACGGTTTCAGTGATTAGAACTTCTCCGTAGTTCGTATTATTTTCTAAAACAGGAGAAAATTTATATCTATTATACAGGGTGTCCCAAAATTCCTTCGCCTCCCGGAAATGGGAGGTTCCTGAGGTCATTTGAAGCGACATTTTCCTTTGCGAAAATGGCCGCCGCGGCTTTGTTTAAGAGTTATTAATGAAAAACACTGACCAATCGGCCCGGCGCGCCATCTGTCAATTGTCGCGCTCTGATTGGTCAGTGTTTCTCGTTAATAACTCGTAAACAAAGCCGTGGCGGTCATTTTTGCAAAGGAAAATGTCGCTTCAAATGACCTCAGGAACCTCCCATTTTTTTCCGGGGAGCGAAGGAATTTTGGGACACCCTGTATATTCTACAATAGCTGTACATTAACAAAACCGAAGCAGAATTTTATTTCGGTTTAAAGGAAATTAGTAGCATACATATGTTTCTTAGACTCTGTTCAGAATGTTCATCACGAGCCCGACACGATATTGTAGGCGAAGGGGTTAGTAACATTTTAACAAAGCTGCGGAGAAGATTTTCGCAAAGGAAAAAGTTACTGAAGATTACTTCAGGAATCAGTCTTTTTTGGGAAAATGATTTGGTTCTAGACGATTAATGACAATATGACAATGTATAACAACTTACTTAATTCGTCTCAAAAGTATTAAAATGAACTACTTATTGAACTACATTCTGCACTACTTATACTTAGAATGTTTAAATTAGTATTCAGATGTTTAAACATCAAACAATTTTATCAAATTGTCCATAAAGAATCTAATTTGATCTTATTGTTGATGTACTTACTTATTGCTATATTTATACGCAAATCCCAAACTTATTTGTTTGCCAATATTTATTGTGTTACATAATATAATTTATAGCCCATCAATTCTAATCCCTCTGAAACGAGAAAAAATACGATCCTGGATCACTTTATCGGAGGCCTTGATACGATATAAAAGTCGCCCGTAAAATGTTAAACGACCCACATAAAGTGCTCGCATATCTCGATATGTACTTGTGCACTGAAAATGGGTTGTTGCTCGCCTGATTTTGTAGCAATCCTACGTCATTCGAAGATACAAAATTATATTTTATTTTATTCGAACAAAATATGAAGGTATTAAAAATTATTGTTTGTACTCTACAAATATCGTAAAACATTTATTTCCATTGTACGCTTAAATCAAACTATTTACAAATGATGTTTTATTCCAATTATTTTGTTCAAAGAAAATAATAAACAATTCCACCTCGAGAGGAAGTTATCGAAGTTACTAAATTGATAATTAAATCAATTTTTAGATATGCTAATTTTTGTAGTTTTTAAATATTAAAACAGTGCTAAATTAGCAACCCAGAAATCGATATCTGCATAATTCATTGAAGGATATGCTAGGAGTTACAACATTTTTCACGAAGACAAGAGCAAATGACAGTCGGCGCAGGAGTTCCATTGAACTGTTCGTTAAGACTAATTAACTGCTACTCCAATCAGATGACAATGGTGAAAAACGATTACGTAAATCTGGCCGCGTCTCGATCTATCGTGCCTTCACTACGCGCGGCAAATTACGAAATCAAAGTGGAATGTTCCACGAGGATTTCTGTGGATATTCTGCAATTTAATGAGAACCACTCACTGCTAACTTTATTCACGTAATGTGGAGTATTTGCAGCGCGAATAATGGACTACCTTTCATTCTCTTTGACTTCATCGTTAAACTGATAATATCTTCTGTTCCGTGACAATTTCAGCAGTTAAGAAATCACTCTACCTCTGCCGCTAAGTTTGCAACCCATTACACTATTCATAGTTCAGTAGAACAACATTTTTGGGACATCCTGTATATCATGTTTCTAATTTTGTATTGAATAAGTAATTTTAAAACTGCTCGATTTTCCGAAACACACGGTCCCAATTAGTTCGAACTTATTAATCAAAAATTATTTAAAGCATCTTCCACCATGCATTATTTTATTTTGGAAAAGGAACGCGTTGAACATTTCTAAATACACAAAATGAATTGTCCTGGTTGAGATTCTTTCCTTAGTAGAATTTTCATTGTACGTTTAAGTCAAATAATGTTTTATTTCAATTATTTTGTTCAAATAAAATAATAAACAAGATCAAACTTATTAATTAAAAATTATTTGGGGCACCTTCTGAAATCCACCATGCAATTACTTCATTTTGGAAAAGTTGAACATTGTTGAACATTTCTAAATGCACAAAATGAATTTAAATCAAATAAATTATTTTCAAATAATGTTTTACTTCAATTATTTTGTTCAAATAAAATAATGAACAAGTTCGAACTTATTAATTAAAAATTATTTGGGGCACCTTCTGAAATCCACCATGCAATTACTTTATTTTCGAAAAGTAACGCGTTGGACATTTCTATTGTATATACGTATTGAAATTGTTCCTAGTTCTGGATTCAGTGTTCAGGAAGGATATTGAAAACTTCTGTATACCTTTCCACCACCTTGAGATGTGCCGAGGTGCGCTTTGGAAACCATCGGCGCAGACATACATACACAAACGACAGTGGTTACGGGCCGATGAGTGGTCGATAACGCTGAGTTTGCGCTGACAAAGAGCCACCAAATGGATTAAACAGAATTGCACATATTTGCATCTATGCAGATCACTTTCCCATTTAAAAGACGAATAACTTTTCCTTAAATATTCATATATTTTTAAATTTTACTTCCATAGTTTTGATATTCTTTCTTTGGAAATGTCTAATGGAGAGCATACCGAGTGGAAAATATTTCCATTTACTTCGAACCACGATAATAATAAATACAAATTATTAAAAAATAGAATAGTTATTCATCCTCTAAGTCTTTCGAATTAATGACTTGTGGGCCACCCTGTACATGCACCGATTAGTTTTAGACTTTATCATACCTCGCCTTTTTCTGCCTACTCGAGTGCTACGGTGGCCAGTTGTTTGCATGATCCATTAGTGGGTCACCGTACTATTTTCTTGCTTTCTCCGTGACAAGAAAATTAAAAATACTAACAATGCAAATCCCGCATTGCACACGCGCGTAACCAGAGTGGGTTACCCTTAACTCATCGACGATTATTTCAATCACAATCGTTTCACCGACACGACTTCGTTGACGATATTAACTCACCGATATTTTGAGATCACAATCATTTCCCCGACAATCAGTTTCCCGACAATCATTTCACCGATGAACGTTTTCATTGATACCGAGTTTCACCGACAATTTATAATTGTTCATGTAGATTGTTATTTTCATTCAGCTAGTGATAATGTGTTTACATGCGTGTAGTTATCGGTACACAACAATATATCACGACATCTATATTTATTTCCTTGCATAGAAAAATAGCAATGCTACTGATATGTTATACCAGTAGTTGTTGTTAAGTATTAACTTAGTTAAGTATTAACTAACCCGAAATTTCGGGTACCAGAGCCTGTGCGTTCAGGAGATATAAATTTTTACCATCTTTAAACGTTCCCAGCTCATCGCAACGTCGATCGATTTTCACGGAATTTTCAGAATATGTTTAACTGACACAGATCTACAAAACGTATTTTTTACATTTTCAATATAGGCCCACATAAAAAAGTTGTAAAATGCAACTTCCAGCATTTTTTCTACAATTCCGATCAATTGCAATTTCTGAAAAAATTTTTTTTCACATCCTGTAGCAAACTAATTTCTAGCTTCCCCAAAAAAGTTCAAATCGTATGGTACAATATTAAATAAGTTATCGTCTTTTTAAGAGTGTCCGAATATTAGTGGAAGTCACTGTATATAGATTTGATCGCAGCCTTGCCCCAACTTTAACATCGAGTACCCGAATATTGTAAACTTTCGGGACCCCGACTCGACCCGACCCGAGTCCCTATTCGGGTACCCGAAGTTTATAAACTTCAGGGATCCCTACCCGATCCCGAAATTTCGAATACTCGCACACCCCTAGTATTAACTACTGGCATATATCAGTAGCATTGCCATTTTTCTATGCAAGATAAGGGATTAAATCAATTTTTATGTCTTTCCTGCTTCTCACAATCAATCAGCAAAATATTTTTATTTTGCATAAAGATGCGCAGTCTAGTTATATGACATTTTCTCCTGTTGAGATTATTTTACAGTAAGGCATACAATACTAATAACAATGGAAGAGAACCAGAGTGAGGGGTAAAAGAGGTGGGAAGGGGGAACGAGAGCGAATAAGAGAGAGAAAGATATGAGAAAACAGTTTAATGGAAGCGGCGTCGAGTTCGAGCTTCTGTTGAAGTCTCTGTAACCGGAACCGCGCAGCGGGAAGTTCAATGGACGGGATTGATGTCTCCGTACTGAATTCGGAATTATTGCGTCACGGGGAAAATACACAAACATCTACATATATGTATGCATGGCCTATAACTTCGACCACTTCAAATATTTATTCGTAATAATATTAAAAGACGATATCTACGAAACTTGCATGGTATGGAGGGGGTAATATTATGATGCAAACATTTTTCATTATCTCAAATGGAATCGACAGAGTATTAAATTCTGCGAAAAAATGTATTGACCTTCATATGACCTGAACCTGAACAAGTTCAATATTTTCTTTCTCGCGGAATATCTCCGGAACAGCAAAAGATATTTGAAAAAAGTTGGAAAGAATGTTGCATCGTATTATCGTGGCTACTAAATTGTGCGAAGAAAAATGGTTAGAAATGCATCTTTTTTTAGAAATCCATTTAACCTTGAAACTGCACTTTGGGTCTCGGAAACTCAGAAACTCAAAAACTATTATAACGTGACATGCGCACGAGTGGCTTGTTTGAATTTTAGTGAAACATCGAGGTGGGATACTAAACAATCAAATATTATATATAAAGTTTTCTGCTTTTTTTCGAAAATAGAACTGGGTTTTTGAGATCCGAGTGTGAAGTACATGTCTCGAAGATAAGTGCGATGTTCCAGGGTTGACTTACTCTACTTGCTGGCAAAGCACTTCATAATTTTTTGGATTTACAAGGGTTCGATAGCTTCCCTTGTAAGCAGTGAAAGCTGATGTTTACAAGTGAAGTTCTTTTTTCGCTGATGTTTACAAGCGGAGTAAGTTTAGTTATAGACTTAGGCCAGATCCTCGGTTTACCAAACTGTTTGTCGTGTCCCTCTTCCGTTAAACCGTTGCTTTGGAGTTTCTCTGGCGTGGGATATCGAGTTTCCCGTTAACGCGATACTTCATTAGCCACGGTGAAAACGACGGGTCGAGTTGTGCCGTGCAAAAGGTTTCGCTGAATCGATCGACCCTACGCGGAGTGATCGACCCCTATCATCCCGCGGTGCGCTAACTCGTCGAGCTTGTGCGCGAGAAATCCGATAGCTGAATATTTCGAGGCACGTACGGGTTTTCGAACCTCGTGCCACGGGAGGGAAGTGGTTTGGGAGGCGAAATAACAGTTACGCTAAGCCAATTGAATTACAGTGGTGGACAAAAGCACAGACTTTAAAGAGAAATAAGTTTTCTAACATTCGACCAAACGATTTGGGATTTTTCAGGATTACTTCACTAGACGATGTGCACAAAAAACCATTTATTCAATCATTATTTAATCTGTACGATTAAATGTGTCGGTATCTAATCAATTACTAAACATTTAGGTATTGTATGAGGCATTTTTAACCCTTTGCACTCGGAACTATTTTAACTAGAAAATTAAACATTTCTTTCGATCTAGAATATTTCCATTCCCTATGATTTTTGAAATTTTATGGATATGAAATTGGTACAATAATTCATGCAATACCTAAATGTTTAGTAATTGGTTAGATACCGATATATTTAATAATGGAAACAATATTTTGAATAATGGTACAGCAATTTTTAGTGGTGCCTCAGAGGGGACAACCGAGTGCAAAGGGTTAACAATTTCGTATCCATAAAATTTGAAAAATCATAGGGAATGGAAATATCCTAGGTCGGAAGAAATGTTTAATTTTCTTAATCAAGAAGAAATTTTCTTCATCAAGAATCTTTTAATTTTCGAGTTAAAATAGCTCCGACTGTAAAGGGTTAAAAATTCCTATTCGCTCAAATGACGAAGATGAAAGTAAAAGTCAAGATTGCTGAGTTTTTTATCGGAGCCTTCAATGAAAATTCAAACTGGTATTTCGAAGCACGTTGGATGACATGTGCACGTTCGATGCATTTCCAATGGCTTTCACTAGAAATTCAGTCATCATCACGATGGGCAGCGAACGTAACGTAGTAAGACATTGTAAGCGTGAATGCGGTAATTACGTGAGCCAACGTCTCTATGAAGAAATAACAGCGATTGCGTTTAATTATATTGTTTTGTCGTTCTCGGACAGCAAAGAAATCGAATATTAAAATCTGCCATGATTGCTGTAACTTTTCCTCTGAAAAACTATTATTCAAAATCAATTATATATTAGGTGTGCAAACAAGTTCTTTCCCTTTTTTCCAAATTCTACATTTTACCACGTTTTTATTAACTCGCTTTCTTGTCTGTCTGTTCGGTACTTTTGCAATTGATTTTAAACTAACTTCCCGATGAGCTGAGACTTGAAATTTTAAACGTAGTTCAGAACTGGATGACAATGCAATATTAACTCGCTTTCTTGTCTGTCTGTTCGTCTAAAAAGCAGGAAATAATTATTTAAATAAAAAAAAAAATTTTTAATATACCACGTTTTTACGACGGACTAAAAAGTATAAAATAATTTTTTCTAGCTCCATACAGATAGTCGGGAAAATTTGTGATTTTGAATTTTGGATAGCTATGAAAATACTTGTAAGATTTAAAACGAAAAGCTTTCTTGAAGCGAGCGGAACGTTCTAAATTATTATATCTTGAAATTTTTTCTCTCGGCCAAACTTCCGTGAGCGGTAAAAAAAACTACCGAGCAGATGTTAACCCCTCGCACTCAGTTCAAAATATTGTTTACATTATTAAATATATTGTATGAGGTATTATACCAATTCCATATCCATAAAATTTCAAAAATCATAGGGAATGGAAATATTCTAGATCGGAAGAGATGTTTAATTTTCCGAGTTAATATATTTGCTCTGAGTGCAAAGGGTTAAATTCGATTTTCTCGAGAACAAAGCGTAGAGTGAGAAAACTTTTGTTCGATGTTTTGGACATAATTTTTCACGTAGATTCTACCAGTTACGCGCCACCCAGTAGATTATGAGTATAGCAACGATTGTTCGTGAGCGGATGGAATTGGACGGCGGCAGCGACGATCGATCATCCCGCACGCTGCGATATGGCCGGAGACCTCGACGCGGAGACTTCGACAGATTCGTGAGCGGTGAGCCGTTGATCCACGAGGAAAACAGGATCAGGAAGTTGCTCGTTTTACTGGCAGCTCACATCCGCGGAGATTAACTAAGCGTACGTTCAATCTCGACGAGCCCTACGGCCTCCGAAAATCTCGAATTAATTCTCGTTCCCCTCTGTCACGTGATTCCTTCTCGATTTCACTATTTTCTCCTCTCTCGTATACAGGGTGTCCCAAAAATGTCGCACTGCCTTGAAATAGCTGATTCCCCAGGTCATTTCAAGTAACTTTTTCCTTTGCGGAAATGTTTTCCGCGGGTTCGTTAAGGAGTTATTAACGAAAAACACGGACCAATCAGAGCGCGGCCACAATGGACTGTACTAATCAATGTCCCCACCTCTAGCTTCCCCTTCTACAACAAACGGAATATCGTTTCGTCTCTGTCGTCACGTGACCAATCCGGTACTGGCAGAGAGAGAGGGTAACTACATTCCCCTCGATTCGTGCTCCCTTCCCTCATCTGGCGACTCTGGGAATGACCTTTCTATGGACCTTACTCGAAGATAAATGCATTCAACCCAAAATGTATAGATTATTTAAAACCTTTCTGTATTTAACATGTCCGCACAAATTCTCATTATAAGACTATAAATTAATATATTAGCGAGTAACGAATGGACATTCAGAGAAATTTTGTAATATTTTTTAGAGGAACATTAAGAAATTGTTGAAAGAAATACAGTAAATCCTTTGTTTATGTTACAGTCCTTCAACCCAAATTTTGACCTATGTTTGGAGCATACATTGAAGTTTGAATTTGACGTTGAAAAATAATGGAAATACGAGAGATCGGAAAACTGGTGGAAAACTTTTTCGTCGACCATTGTGATTTGTTATCAGTAGACACCGGACTTTATGCATTTATGACAAAAACTGCTAGATGCAATTTAAAACAGCTAAAAGATTCGGAGTATTACCATATTATTTTTACTTCATTAAAATGATTAGTGAACAATATAAGTCTATACTTAGTTCCTGTGTCTTGCAATTGATGCACAAACTTTTTGTTTTGCATAAAAATCCGGAGTCTAGTTATCAATAGACAGCGGATTTTATGCATTTATGGAAAAACCGTAGGTGTAATTTAAAACAGTGAAAACAGTAGAAGAATTTACAAATACTGTTGTATTATTTTCAACCTGTTAAACATATTGAGAAAGAAAATAAATTTGTATGTCAGTTTGCTGCAATTCTAGTTATCAGCAGACAGCGGATTTTATGCATTTATGGAAAAACCGAGTAGGTGTAATTTAAAACAGTGAAAACATTAGAAGAATTTACAAATACTGTTGTATTATTTTCAACCTGTTAAATATATTGAGAAAGAACATAAATTTGTATGTCAGTTTGCTGCAATTCCGCTGGAAAATGTTTATTTTGCATAAAGATCCGCTGTCTAGTTATCAGCAGACAGCGGATTTTATGCATTTATGGAAAAACTGAGTAGGTGTAATTTAACACATTGAAAACATTAGAAGAATTTAAAAATATTGTTGTATTATTTTCAACCTGTTAAACATATTGAGAAAGAAAATAAATTTGTATGTCAGTTTGCTGCAATTCCGGTGGGAAATGTTTATTTTGCATAAAGATCCGCTGTCTAGTTATCAGTTAGCAGATTGGACGCGAGGCGGCGCGAAATTCAAGCCTCATTGAAGTCACTCGAGTGTCTGGTGATTTGAATGTGTCAACGTTAACAGACGAATGGAAATAAAACTGGCCGCCGAGCGGGTCAATCGATGGGCCATCGAGCGACTATTCAAGCGGGTCGTAACCTTTAGCAAGTCCGGCCTCTGGGACGAGGTCGCGGTGACCTAGATCAGCCGGTCTCGCCTTACCTGTATGATGGCTGCCTTTGCTCCTGCAATCGTTACGCTGGATTCTGCGCACTCACCGCCTCGTCATTAGGACATATTCTACCCTGCAACTTGTCGGATGCATTTCTGAGCGTTGAAAGAAACATTTCCTTTCTTCTCGGACTGCTGTTCGATTACATTTCCTATTCGATATATTGATTTATCGAAATTGATCAAACTAGTCGAGCCGTTCACAGGAAAAATCGATTACCTTTTGAGTTTTCTCACATTCTTTTCGCCGAAACATTTCATTCAAGTTTTCCATTCAATACAAATTATTATTACAGTCGAGGATGTTCAGGACCCATCCATCGATTTTTTAAAACATATATTTTTGGAAATACTTATTCTTGTAGACACGTTAATCTTCCTTTTCTTACTAATACAGTTTATCGAATTAATTCGCCAGGAATTAATTAGTAAACTACGGATCTTTATGCATTTATAGTAAAATTGGGTAGATTAAATTCAAAATTGCTGGAAAATTTTTAGAATTGAAGATGTCCTATCCATTTAGCGTTAAATAGACAATTCGTTAGGTTCGTTCAACTTAGGTTAGTCCGATAAAGTCGATGAAAAACTGAGTGTATAGAAATGATTGAATGCACACCGATATAATTCAATGCGATGTAAGCAGAGTTGGTCAAAAATTTTATTTAAATACAAATTTCGAATGAAGTGGGTTTTTCCACTTTGTGGTTTTAAATTTCTATTTAAGTAAAATTTTTGCCCAATTCTGGATGTATGTAAGTGGTGAACCATCGAGTGGAACCATCAACGATGATGAAGATGAATCATACATACAACTCAAATACGAACGAGTTTATGGCCCGGTCTGATGCGTCTATTTTCGTGAATATCGTAAACGATTTTCCGGCGATTTTATTGGAACACTGCCTCGCAGGGGAAAAATTGGGTACCGATCAAGTACCCGAGCAAACCCGGGTCTTTCGTTTGCCAGGCGATTGCTTTGATCATTCAACCATATTCATGTAACGTAAACGCAGACACACAACATGGTTGTTGTTATGCTTTACCGCACAGAGAATTTCATCCAACGTATTGCATCTTCCAATTTCGAAATGAAACGTGCGATCGACTTTTACGATGTTCCTGTATACAGTGACTCGCACGAGAAATCAGGCTCTCTTTGAAATAGAACACCTTTTCTAAAATTGGATCAAACGGCTCGCGTTTGTTTTCCGAGAGGACACGACTAGTTTAGTGGATGACGCGTGAACGAAATTTTGGAAAAAATTGCAACTTGTATTTTAGTTTTATATTGAAGCACGCTAAGATTTTTTTTTAACAATTGCATAATTTCTTATAAATAGAAATGCATATTTTTTGTTGCGTTATTCGATTCCTCTGTTCATTCTACGTAAAGAATTATTAGGGTACGATGGCGAAAGCTAGTTTTCGAAAATATCTCGAGAACAAATAAGTTTTTCTTATTCAAGTTAAGAATTCTTAACCTCGCTTGTTACCTAAGTGATTGTGATCGTAACTATATCGTGTTTGGTTCTAATTCATTCTACTTAGAAAAACGAGACGAATACGATGGTAGAAGTTTGGTTCGTGAAAAATCAAAAATAAGAAAGTTTGATTTCAAAGAAACTGTGTAAATCCATTTCACGACACGCCAGTCACATTACGTGCAACAATCTAATCGCTAGAAAGGCGAGTTCCTATTTCGGACATGAAAACAGGCAAGCTGGACGCCAGGTCAAGTGGATCGATGCTGGTTACCTATAGCCACCAACACTTTCAAAAACCAATCCACACACAGCAAACAGCACCCTTTAGGTAGAATCTATTTTTCGTATCTGTTCATCTATCGATGTCCCTCTTTTATGTCTGTTTCCATTAATTATACGTAATCATGTAATCGTTACTTTCCTCCTTCCTTAGCACGCGAGGTATTGTATATTTATTTCTTCTCTTAAACGAATTTGAATAAGTAACAAATATAATATAATTACTATTGTATGTTTCATTTACTCATTTTTGTCATAGATAATAACCAGATGGACAGAAAATTATAATAGCTGACTAACAAAATAGTAATTCTGATTAAGGAATTATATTGAATAAAAAATTATGCTGTTTTAACAAATGTTTAAGTTTTTATTTATTATTTATTTTATGAAAATGCTCAAGTCAGAAGGGGGACACCCCGTAAATTAGTTGAGACAACCTTCCAAATTTTCATTGGACCTCCTCAGGCACTCCCGTCTTTTTATAATACGTCATCCGCCATTTTTCAATCATTTCGATTCAACGTAAAAAGGCGGTCTTGGGGGATCCATTCTCGAAATTTCATTTTGATCTTGTTACCGCTCGCTATAGGAACATTCAAGGACGTTTGATGTGCGGCGGAACGTTTTTCAAGGACGAAGGGGCTGTCAAGTCAGGATAGAATTAAAGGTTAATCCCACGGGGTATAACTATTCTGCGAGGGGCGGATTTTCTTCTTTTTCCCTCCTCGGCTTATCTTCTGCATCGATAGAGGGCTTTGTTTTTTGGCCGTACCTCCAGGATACCATAAATATTTGCGCTCTTAAGTGCCACCGGAATATAAGAACAGGCTCTGTGACACGATACGCCTTCTCCCCTTTGTCCAGGCACCTGACTACCCTTTCATGTTTGGGAAAGAAATTGTTGGATTTTGCTCATTTCATTTTCCCGTGACGTCGTCGAAATTCTGTTCTTTCGTCAAGAATCCTCTTACAAGTACACGCGATATATTTACAATTAAACATATTTGTTACATATATTTACCGTAATAATTAGAGTGCACACTATTTTATATTTTTATATAGAACCTACAATTATATGGACTATGGATGTTTATATTTTCGTAGATCAACGAATATGATATATTATAATTAGACAGCGGATTTTATGCGTTTATGGCAAAAAGGAGTGGGTGTAAATTAAAATAGTAAAAACATTAGAAAAATTTAAAAATACTGTTATATTGTTTTCGACCAATTAAACATATTAACAAATTACCGACCGGTGATTATTGCATAATTTTGAAAAATCTATGGTACAGGGCTAAACACTTTTTAGTGGAACCTTCAATAGCAACAGCAATTTTCATTGTGAACTAACAAGTCTCCCTCAATAACGTCTCATCTAATAGTTTCATTTAAGATTGCAATGTAAAAGAAAATTTCTATGCTTTCTTTTGGTACAACATAATTATTGAAAATCCTATTAATAGGCTTCCGATAGGTAAAGCGTTAAGAAAGAAAGTTTCACTCCAGGTTCTTGCTATTCAGATTCAATTTTTATAATGAAAATAATTTTTGAAGATGGACCTAATCGAGTTAACTAACGAAGCCGCGGAGAACATTTTCGCAAAGGAAAAAATTGCTTCAAATGACCTCAGGTTTCATCCTTTTCAATAAAGTGCCAGATTTCTTGGACATCCTGTATAAATATATACAGTAAGGAGCGTAACTGTTTCCACACACTTTAGATCAGAATGACTTTTTTATGAATGGACCAAACGACTTCAATTTCTCTGTAAGGCCAGAAGAATTAGTTTAATAAATGACGTCTAATAAATAAGTTGAAAAAATGGTAAAAAGGCCGAAAATCATGAAAAATTGCAATTTTTACCACTTTTGATCGTTCATAATTCGTAAACCAATTTCAATGTAATTTTCAGGACGTATATAATTCATACAGGTTTACAAAACACATCTGTTAAATTTTCGTTATTGGCTCAGCTAAAAAAGTTGTAGAAATCATTTTTTACTATTGTTCATCACAATTCCGACCAAATTGGTCGGAAATGACCAATTGCATGAAATTGCAATTTTTCATGATTTTCGGCCTTTTTACCACTTTTGATCGTTCATAATCCGTAAACCAATTTCAATGTAATTTTCAGGACGTATTATAATTCATACAGGTTTACAAAACACATCTGTTAAATTTTCGTTATTGGCCCAGCTAAAAAAGTTGTAGAAATCATTTTTTACTATTGTTCATCACAATTCCGACCAAATTGGTCCAATTGGCATGAAATTGCAATTTTTCATGATTTTCGGCCTGTTTACCATTTTTTCAACTTCTTGCCTTACAGAGAAATTGAAGTCGTTTGGCCCATTCATGAAAAAGTAATCGAATTGTGATGAAACTGGAAAAACGTTGTAGTCGCTGCGTTATATTTGTTTCTCGTTGAGTAAATCGAATGCTTTGTTTCGCAAATGGCTTTCCTTCTAAAAAGAGACCGACTCGTAAGTGGTCGTCGAGGTAGAACGCTAAAAATAAGCGAGTTCAAGAGACAGCAGATCGACTAGGACAGGACAAAGGGAGAGCCGTTCCCAAAATTGTTCGATATTTGTTCGATACGTAACGGGTCTAATACCAGGGGAAGGGGCACGAAGCCAATTTTACCCTGGAGATTCGCGCCAGGCAGTGAACGTCGGGACAGAGTAGCCACCCTTCGGTGATCTATAAAGGTCCGGAACTAATTCCGCAATTTAGGGCGTTACCAAAAAAAGCATAACATCGAAATAAATCATAACACCCGGAACGTTATGTGTTTTGTATATAAGAATTCAGCTAAGTGGGCCGTCTGAATTACTGAACAAATTATTGTTATAATGAAATGAAAAATGGTTGGAATATGAAAAAATGGTTGGAACGAGACTTATATGGTTTCACAAGATCTTTTTTATGAATTTATGAAGGTCACCTTGAGTTTCTTCATTGTAAAGGATAAATTTGAAATATAAATGATTTTTAATAAGTAGGGTTCAAAATGTTCTCCATTACAATTAATAAATTTCTAGACATGTGTCCTCTCCGATTTCAATGACATTGAAATATGTTATCAGCGGATCTTTGTGCAAAATAAAAATTTTCTACCTGATTTGCAACAAACTGGGGTAAAATAGAAATTTTAAATATATAAAAATAAGATAAGAAATGAAAGAGAACTAAGAAAAATATTATCTCGTTCAAAGATTAATCTAGTAATATTTTTACCTGAATTGCAACAAACTGAAGTGAAATAGAAATTTATTTTCTTTCTTAATATGTTTAGTAGGTTGGAAATAATATAACAGTATTTTTAAATTCCTCTAATGTTTCTACTGTTTGAAATTACATCTACTCATTTTTCCATCTCATTTTAGAACCATACTGAACAACATTCTCCTTTAAACTTTTCGGTTAGGAGTCTGGATCAGATCCCTCTTCGAAAGTTATTTATTCATTAATATTTCATTATTTATGATACCTCAGGGATCACCCCTTCGTATAAATATGTAAAAAACAAATTTTTCAGGTAATTACTTACGTAAAAGTAAATGTACGACTGTATTAAATGTCTAACTTATGATGAGATATTTATTATAATATTAATGAATAAGGTATTTTCCCTTTTGTTCGATGATCTTTTGCCAAAAAGAATAAATGAGAAAATATCTTATTGATTAAAGTTCATCGCTTGAATAAAGAAATTCGGTTTTAGAAATTACTTTCTTGCCAATCCATTGTAAATATTCTTATATTGCTAATAAATAGAGCAGTGTCTCGCAAGAACTAGAACTTAAATGTTCATATGATTTTTATGGAATACATACGCACACCTTCGTCTTCGAGGCACGGATTAAGTTTTCCGATCTTAAGCCGCAGTGAACGGGGTAGAACGTATTTCACGTCGATCTTATTTGTAATGTTAAAAAAAGTTGTGTGCGGTAGAGTACTTGGTAATCTTGGCAATTTAAATGTTTGCCCACGATACGGATACGCAGGGTCGCCTAGCCATCGGCTTAGGGAAGCGACAGTAATCCCTTGTTGAAACAGCGTTAAGCCCTCACGGATTGTCTGTGGGATTGCAACAACGATAGAAGTGAAACTCTCCGGAAAGTTGTCGATTTTTCTCTGTAATTTTCGGTTTCGCTTTTCTGCTGTTATCTCTAAGCAGTTGATAGCGATTCTTTATTTCAGCGACATGCACCATCACTGCCAAAGAAAATATTCGATCGATGATCGTAGAACGAATTATTTGAGTGTTGTTATTATTATTATTCAATAATGCGTTACTTGATATACATTAGAGTTGCAATGAGGACATTCTCGAATTAACACTGAACCTACCACGAGGGGTCAATTGACCCATTTTAGATATTTTATTTGACAATTATTGAGGAACTGTAAAGTAAAGTTTTCATGGGAATTGATTGAATACATTTTTTGACTCCAGTATATATTATAGTAAAAATCGCACGAAATGTAAATATATTTAATCTTGTTATTTTTATAATACCATACACATTAGTCACTTTTGATGGTCGGTACTGTTAAACAAGTTACGATCTACATTGCCCATATTTGTAAATTCCCATTGAGCTCTATCAGGACACCTGTGTCCTACTATTTTTATGGGGTCTACCATTACTGTGATGGAGGTATTCACTTCTAAGTAAGAGAGTCTGGTGAATATACAAGGTGTTCAACTTAAAGAAATTTTCGCTAATACCAAAAACAGTCTTCTTTTGGTTTAATGCGATTCACTAAACCAAATTGAATTTGCAACAGGCTATTCGATAGTTTATCCAATGAAAAATATTTTCAACCCTGTATGTCGACATAGGGGCTAGTAATGGGGTGACAAAGAAAATCATGTTTCGCCGTAATTTCTCTTGTCCTCTTCAATCGAAAATTCTGAAAAAAATCAGTCATAGTTTAGCTATTAGATTGCAGAGCTATGCATTTTTTCAGAATTTTTAGCTTCGAAACCGAATTTTAAACAATAGAAATCCACGATTTCTGCCAGAGGCTGCTTGGAAATTCCTGATTTTTGATTCTTTAACTGAGCCAGCACTTTGAAAATCTGAAGAAATTGTATGTTAACGACCATAACGAGATGCTAGAACTGTAAAAATCTTATTTCGCAGCTCCTCAAAGAAATGGGCATTTCAAATCTTTTTTGCTTTCTAAAATTCGGTTTCGGAGCCAAAAATTCTGAAAAAATTCATAGACGTGCACTCTAACAGTTAAAATATGCTTGACTTCTTTCAGAATTCATTACTACCTCCCATATTGATATATGGAGTTGTAAATTGGCACGAGGTATTTGGATAAACTATCGAATGGCCTATTGATAGTGGGAGTTGCGAAGCGACAACGACGAAGAAGTTGCCTGCTCTAGAGACACTCGGTATGTTTTTGTACTAATCGCAAAAATTTCATGATGGTTTCATGCGATATGTACACGGGTACTTATCGTCTTAACCTGTACGTGTTCCGCCAAAGGCGATGTCGTACCTCAGTTTGCATCATTGAAGGCTGTTCAAGCGTAAATGCGTCGGCAGATCGCATGTCTTTAACCCTAGATCTCTGCGACAATGATTTTTATGAAACCTGGTAAACAACGTCTGTGAAATTCCTACGTTATTTCGTGTTCTGAAATCGCTTAAAATACGGATTTCTAAATATTTTTCAGAAATCGCCATTGACAGTCTACAAAATGTTCGTACACCTTTTAAAATAGAATAACTTTTTTATAATTGTACCAAACGACCTGATTTTTTATAATCAATTAGAAGCATTGGTTTACTAAATGATCTGCCAAAAAATATTTTCTAAAAATTACAATTTACAAGCAAATGCATTTGCATGCAAAAATAAGAAAAGCATTCTTTAAAACTTTTTTATTTGGGCCCTTAATGAAAATTTAAAATATATGTTTTGTAGATCTATGTTAGTTATAGACACGCTGAAAATTTCATCAAAATCTAACTACGATATTTCGCCAACTTGTTTCTACATAAAATGTATTTGTTTAAACGAAGATAGTCGATAATCGGCGCAAACATTTTTGAAAACGTCTTTAGCCAACGAAGTGGAGCCTCTTTAGAATAATGATTACACTGGTGGTTAATGCGTTGGATCGAAATGAGCAACCAAACGGAATTATCGCCAGTACTCCTCTTTGCCTTTGATCTCACTCTCAGTCGAATCGTATTTTCGCCGGAGCGCCGAGAGCCTCTTTTGCTATTTGATCTGGGAAGCAAACACCGTCCTCCGAAGGGTGAATCACAAAAGTGAATGGAAAACATGGCTCGTGAACGTGTACATAATATGTATAATGAAGACTCATGCAATTTCGATGCTCTTGATCAACTCGTTACGTAAGACAGAGCAAGTTATTCTCGGTCGTACAAAAGAAAATTTGTCTACAGTCGGAGAAAAGGATCGGAGACACGATTAAGAGCATAGGAAGACTTTCGATAAAAATCGACCGTCTTACAGGTCAACTTCCAAGCCCCATTTTTATTATACAAAATATTAGAAAAATATTCTTACTGGAATACACTCTTTTCATTCATTTCCTTATATGCCTCACAGTTCGCTGGATGGTAGAACTCGCTTGCATCCTTCATTCTGAAAAACGTTCGCGTTCGTCGCAAAGCTTCATTTGATCTTTGAATTTGTTGTGTCTGGCTCATTTGTTTTTATTGCTCGCGAGACGACGGGCGAGAACAAAAGTAGAAGGATTTCGAGAAACGTCTGGAAAACGTACTCCTCGAAAGTCCGAGGAAAGTGGTTGATCCCGTAACGACCTGGCTGAAAACCGAAAACCTTATTCACGCAATTCCAGAAGAAGGGTGTCTGGCGCTGGGAATCACCCCCGGAGTACGTAACTTTTCTTATGAATCCCCGCGGACAGCGTTCCCGGAAAGGAAGAACGAGGGGCGGTCGAACTTTCCCCCTGTGCCCGTCGCAGAGGAGCGACTTTCCTCGAGCGATTCCAACGCAAAGAAGGGAAAAAACCATGTCTTCCCAACACGCCAGGTAATACGATGGATTGTAGTACTTTCCTCCCACATTTACCAGTCTTATCGCGCTCGAAGATGCTTGGCACGGTGTAGCTTTGACGCGAGAAGCGATAAAGTCGACGCTGCGGGTAAATCGATATCCTTTTCCTCGATTCCTTTTTCTGCCAAGCTTTTTTCAGCCGTCTCCACGAGCTTTTTGCAGGCGAGAATAAAAAGGTGAAGGGACGGTAAAAGAACAAGGGTGCCTTTGTTAGGTCGGCTTTGCTGCAGTTAAAGGACTAAAATCGTTCTTAACATTTTACCTACCGAAAGCCTATTAATAGGATTTTCAATAATTGTGCTGTACCAAAAGAAAGCGTAGAAAAATTAAATGAAAATATTAGATGACGTTATTGAGGAAAATATTATTAACGAAAATTGCTGTCACTGTTGAAGGTTCCATTAAAAAGTGTTTAGCCATGGACCATAGATTTTTCAAAATTATACAATAATCGCCGGTCGGTAACGTGGTAAAATTCAGTACACAGTCATATTAAAACAGAGTGATAACGATAATAGCTGCGACAAAATCAAGTCGTACATTTTGATTCGTCTTATATTAATAACGCGTGGTGCCACCTTTATTTTGTACGGCTCTCAGCACTCCTTTCCGGAGTGATTTGTTATTTATTTATTCGTTATTGCTTTAAACCACGCGGTTTATATAGCAAGTACAATATTATTACATTTAGCTTACATTAAATAGGTGTTACATTGTTTCCAAATTCTTACGGAACATTGTTTGAGAAAATTATAAATTATTCTCAGACCTTCTATATCAGGTTTACATAAGGGGGAACTAAAACAAAGAGGGAAAGTACTTGCCTTTGAGAAACTTTGTTTCTAATGTATTACGTTGATTTGTATCAGAGTTGGGCAAAAATTTTATCTAGATAAAAATTTCGAATAAAGTGGTTTTTTTTCCAAGTGGGTTTTAAACCCACTTTATTCGAAATTTTTATTTAAATAAAATTTTTGCCCAAATCTGATTTGTATACACGTTTTATTTTCTTCTAGCTTTATAGGTTGTTCTTCCACACATGTTCTCAAATCCTCGACGTTATTAAATTGTTTGTTATTGAATTTTTAAAGATCATCTTATTTCATTTCTTACGTCAATGCATTTGTCCGTTTGCAAACTTCCTTGAGGATAGCATGAGAGTGAAAGATTAACAATTATTTGACCCTTTGCACTCGGAGTTATTTTAACTCGGAAATTAAACATTTCTTCCGACCTGGAATAATTCCATTCTATACAATTGTTATGGATATGAAACTGATATAATATCTCATATAATACTTTTGTAATTGTAAATGTTTAGCAATTGATTCGATACCACCATAATCAATAATGTAAAGAATATTTTGAATAATGGTACAGCAATTAGATGATTAATAAAATCAAGATGAAATGAAAAAGATAAAATGAAATTGAGAAGAAAAAATATCGAAATTAACAATAGCCGTGGCGTGACGAGGTGAAAGAGACCACATACAATGAAAGGTACAGGTGCTGTAGGAACCAGTGGTTGCCAGAATATGTAAGGAAAGATAGAAGAGGCAGAAGCCAACAATTAACAGCGCAAGCGAGTCGCGGAGACTCGGAGACGTGAAACAGATACCGCGAAAACGAAGAAAAGAGAAAGTATGATTTATGTTAAGATAGATTTTGAATGTTGGAGCCTTTCATAAGCTATTGTAGGGAAATAGATGGAGTGGTTAGGACACCAAGAATAGAAATAAATTACTTGAACGAGGCGAGGAGATGAGAACGAGAGAAAGGCGAAAGTGAATGATACGATCAGGTGGATTAATTTAACTTTGTAGTGCTAGAATAAATGTAAACTCTTGTAACGTCAAGATAAATGTATTTCCTGGCTGCGAGAGTGAATGTGAAAAAGATATTATTATTAGCAAATATCACCTGAGAAAAACTTCTCCTTCGTTCATCAAATTATCGCTAAGTGTCTTTTCATTGATTTCATTAATAATAATTCATATTGTTATTTTTCTCCAGAGTCACATGTAAACTCTTGTAACGTCAAGATAAATGTATTTCCTGGCTGCGAGGGTGAACGTGAAAAACATATTATTATTAGCAAATATCACCCGAGAAAAACTTTTCCTTCGTTCATCAAATTATCGCTAAGTGTCTTCTCATTGATTTCATTAATAATAATTCATATTGTTATTTTTCTCCAGAGTCACCAAAATCCTCTAGAATTACCAATTGACGGGAAACAGTTACCCCCTCTCTATCAGTACCGACAGAGACGAAACGCGTCACGTGACTAGTAGCGTCGTCGAGGGGGAAGGTAGAGTGGGGAGGTTGTTATCACGTGTTATCATTTGTTTTGGTAATTATTTAGAAAGAGGTACTCCTCTCCGATTTCGATGAAACTTAAATATGCTATGCAGCTACACATTTTGAACAACTTTTTCCTTTTCACATATGAAGGGGTCTCTTTCAGTTTCCGAGATATTCGCAAAAATCTATTGCTAGTATTGAATTGAATTTCCCGTATTCCAGCAAGTAGTTTCGTAGTACTAGCAATAGTTCTTTGCGAATATCTCGAAAACTGAAAGAGACCTCCTCATATGCGAAAAGGAAAAAGTTGTTCGAAATCTCGAAATCTATAACATATTTAAATTTCATCGAAATCGGAGAGGAGTACCTCTTTCTAGATAATTACCTTTTTACTGGTGTACGGTCGAGGACTATCACTTTATAGAAACACAGAGAAATTTCGAGTTGGGTGTTGGCAAAATTTATTTAAGTACGTTGTCAGACGCGGAAAGGAAATGTGTAGAGTGCAAAGGCTTAGTTTACGATCCAGGATGCGCGTATGCGGTATCAGTGAGAGTGCTCCGCGAGACAGGTCCAGGAAGAGTTCCGGAAGCTATCTTCTGGTGCTGTACCAGTTGAGACATGAAACTTTATTGCCTCCGTTCAGCTCCTCCTTCCTACGGTGGAAGAGGGATGGCAATCGTACTTTTCCTTAGTAGCACCCCTCTAAGTCTGAGCATACAGCCATTTGCACGTGTCTGCGGTATATATATTTTTCGAGAAGCGTCCATCTGCTCGTCGGCCTATCTCCTTATTTCGCAGATGCCTCGAATTTAACGGGGAACGGAATATTTCAATGTGCATTTCCACTTAATTGCATATGGTCGTAGAAAGTCAATTACTTAGCATACGATAAATTAAAAATGTGCTCACCACTTCCTGATTCAGACGGTTGGATGTCATAAGGGAAATACAATAATTATATTTATACATTTATAGTGTTCACCCATTTCTCAAACACTTTTTTGACTTTTTTAATCTCATTAATTATGAAATTTTAATTAATTACGAAATCCTTCCTTATCCTGATTTTCATGCAATAATCCATGAAGGTTGGAATTTGCATGAAAATCTGCATCTACAAGAATAATGATTAGGAGTACCCATAAATAATGTCGTTCCTGATTGATTAAAATGTGAAATAAATTAATTATTGTATATTATTAAATTATAGAAATATCAAAGAATAACATTATTTATATGGGTACAACAACAGAATTTTTGGAAATATTTTTTAACTTTTAGATAAAAGTCGGACCGAACGTGTTTGAAAAAGTTATACCGTTTTAATTTTGTCATTTTGTCATCATGCTTAAAATATACAATGTATATGTTTAACACTGAACCTACCACGACCGGTCAAAATGACCGGTTCCAGATTTTTTATTTTGCGATTATTGATATGATAAAACTAATTTCATAAGAAATAATTGTACGGATATCTTTAGTGGAGCAAAATATTACAATAGGAGCTGCACGAAGTCTAAATAAAATCAATCTTGTCATTTTTATAAGGGAACATGTACCAGTTAAGGCTCGGTAGGTTTAGTGTTAAAAACCAAGACTTTTTGCGATTAATACAATATATGTACCACAAAAGAGTATTATTCGATTACATGGTAACTTTCATTTTTTGGGATAGATTTGTGAGTTGAAACAACAAACGTTGATCTACGTTCGCGTATATGAAGGACAGTGTGTCGTCGGATCCAGTTGGCAAATTCCGAAGGATCGGCAATTAAAACGCCTAATTGCGCGATTCCAGGCTGATGAAATATCGCGAGCAAAATCGAGAAACTCCGTGGGAGGGGCCAAGCTAATTCGCGCCCTTGTAATTCGAATTGGATTTACCGGGAGGAAAGGTATGAACGGACAGACGGACAGTCGGGGTTGAAGCGGTTCGCGAATGAATAATGGAAGTTTCAATGAAATTTTCCAGTTCGCCGCGGGGCACCGTAATATTAGCTTACCGCCGCGCCGCCACGGTTCCAACAACCAAAGCCCGCTCCCCGACCGAACCCACGAACCGCGTGCTTCGTTCCGGGGTTGTCCACCCCATGCTACGATTTTATAGAGACGTGCTTCTCGCCTCCGAGAAACGCGAGTCTATTGTCGGTAGGGGTGAAATAGGGGAACGAGGAAATCCGACAGAGAGGCCAGCCAAGAAAATAAGCGATCGGTATTTAGGGGACCGCCACCGTAGTTCATTAAAACTGCATTAAACCATTTGAAAAAAACTGTTCGACGTTTCTTGTACAAGGTATCCCAAAAATATTGTGTCTCCTTGGGAGGGATGATTCCTGAGCTCATTTCAAGTAACTTTTTCCTTTGCGAACATGTTCTCCGCGGCTTCGTTAAGGAGTTATTAAAGAAAAACACAGGCCAATCAGAGCGCGGCAATAGCGGACGTGTTCCGGCTCGGCCAATGCCAACGCTCGGCTCAGCGCGAGCCGCTAGTATCCTCGCTCTCATTGGTCCGCGCTTTTCGTTAATAATTCCTGAACGAAGCCCCGCAGAACATTTTCGCAAAGGAGAAAGTTACTTGAAATGACCTCAGGAATCACTCCTTTCAAGGAAGTACCACATTTTTTGGACGCGCTGTATAAATAAGGAATCCAAATACGCAGTTGTGTTTTTAACACTAGACTTTTTTTTTACAAGTACAGTAGGACCTCGATTAACCGGATCCCGATTATAAACAAATCTGCGTTTAAATATATTATGAAGGGAAATAAATTTTCGGAAGTAAACAATTTATTTTGGAATATAATGTACATTTTAATTATGTGCCTCGGGTCTCGATTATCCATCGGGCCTTAATTTATCAGGGCTGTTTGTCTCCCGATCAAGCCGGTTAATCGAGGTCCTACTGTATCGAGAAAAGTTTGTTAAGAGAAATTATTTGTTCAAGCACACGTTGCATAAAAATCGCAGTAGATTTGGATAAATCCTGTCATTGATTTAAATAAATGTGAATTGATTATTTACCCATTTTCTCCGGACATGGGCGATGGTAATCGACGGACAGAGTTTTCGATTCGCCGGCATCCATCTCGCAAATACGTTTTCGTTTCTTGCGTCGGGGGGCTGACACAGACATTCGACACCCCAACGAAACGTTGTCGCGAAAGCAATTTTCTCGAGAGAGTCAAGCGTCGCGTTCAGATTGTTGCGCGTTCGATCTTGCGTTTCCTTTCACGGCGTTCTGACTCGTTTGATCGATACTGGACGCAGTCGACACCGACTGATCGGTCTTGTTTAACCCCTTGACAAACACGCATTAAATGAAATTCGGTGTGGCCGAGCGAAAAATAAATGGTATGTTTATACAAACATATACAGCGAAGAAATAGTGAGAAATATATATTTATTTAGTCTCACACAAATAATAAGTCAATAAATAAATAGTATAAAAAATGTATATTTATTTAATCTTACACAAATGATAAGCTAAAAAATCAATAGTATGAGAAATATAAATTTATATTTATTTGCTCTTACACAAATGACAAGTTAAAAGATAAATAGTATGATAAATATAAATTTATATTTATTTAATCTTACAGAAATAATAAGTTAATAAATAAATAGTATAAAAAATGTATATTTATTTAATCTTACACAAATATTGATAAGCTAAAAAATAAATAGTATGAGAAATATAAATTTATATTTATTTGCTCTTACACAAATGATAAGTTAAAAGATAAATAGTATGATAAATATAAATTTATATTTATTTAATCTTACAGAAATGACAAGTTCAAAAATAAATAACCTAACTTATCATTTGTGTAAGATTAACTAAATATATATTTTTCATTAATAATTTTAATGCAGCGAAAATAATATATTAATACTCTTAAAGTCTCCTAGTCTTTGCACTGTTTCAAATTGCACCCTTTTTGTCAGAAATGCATAAAATCTAAAGGATTCTAAACTTACTTTTGTTGAAAAAAGATAGATTGTTAATGCATAATGTGAACAACAGGGGAACAAACAAAAAACGTTTGTAGTATGAATGTTACCAATAGACAGCGGGTCTTTATGCAAAATCAAATTTTTGGAGTTTTAAGTGAACATTTATTTTTCTCGTTAATAATTTGAATATGTTGAAAATATTATGTTGACATTTTTCAATCCTTTGAATTGGTTTACTATTTTCAATTGCACCCCTACCCATTTTTATCATAAATGCATAAAGATCCGCAGTCTAGCAATCAACATTTGAAAAATTATCTTCTACATCCATCTTTCAAATATTTAGTACCACACACGTACCGCAAAATTGAAATGAATCATAAACGTGACGATTAGTTGAAAGGCAATGGAGTTTGACCCGTTGGAAGACTGCACAATGTAGCTGCAGTGTAGAAATGTGTTCTAAGAAACTTGCGAAACCAGCACAATTAGCAATTCGAACACAAACAGTAATCTCTAATTACAGAGATCCTTTGCCCTTTTTTTTGTAATACACCGGCTGCTTAATGAACGTCTTAGGTTATGTATTCCTAACACGTATTAGGTAATCGCGGGGGAAATGATTGATGCGTTTCGTTCTCTGAAGCAAAACCGCGTATTGATGATACCCTAACGTCCAAAGGTCAAAAAGCGTGAACATTTCTCAAGAATTTCGTGTGTTGCATCGTAGGTCGAATATGTCTTTGCATGTCGCCTGAAATCGGTTATGTTTTCATGCTTGCAAAGAATTTCTTCTTGCGATTAGCTAAACTATTTATACACGGTGTCCGCGTTATTACTAGCCAGCGTTTTTCTCGGAAACTATTGCGATCCGGAAGAAATGAGTGAGAAAATGTTATACTATGTTTTGCAAGGTAACGATGACTGTGATGTTTTTTTAGCTGCGTTATTTTGTTAGAAGTGAAGGTGATCTTCAATCTTTTAAACGGAATTCTATGCATTTCTTTATATCAAAGCCAAGATCAAACAAGGTCAGAATGCTTCTTTCATTTGTGATTTTGTATGACCTTGAAGATCAGTGTGTCGTATACGAATGAATTTGTTTTGGCAGACGCTTTCATATTCTGTAGAAAGATATTGGGTCGTTCGAAAAGTCATTTCTTAAGAGAAAATGAAAGCCAACTTTTTACCATTTGGAATAAGTTTTATGACATTTTGTTCTATGGTCTCTTGCGATATTCCAGGCAACTTGAAGATCCCATGCTCGTAGAATTTCTGCTTCTTATTAGCAAAATATTGAGTTGTATGACTTTTCACGAATTTATTTCAAATGAGATTTGCACCGCATAAAAAAATGTTGGAAAAAGCGAAAAAAGTAGCAATCGGTGGTACATCCTCTCTTTAAACAGCGCACGACATTTACAGTAAGTTCAAAAGTAATCCTAATATTATCCTACAATTTTATCAAATTTTTTGGTACTCAAGGTCACCCGAAGGTGATGGCTTAAGAATATTGAAATGTATTTTTTCAGCCGCTACAAGATGGAATAAAAAATATAAGTTTTCCCGATAAAAAATAACGATGACCTTAAGAAAACTATGAAAAGGTAACCGGACAAAAGAATTGTTCTTCTATGATATTCCTCCTTCGGTACCGTTTACATTATGCCATAAATATTTTTTGTGCAATTAAAAATAAAGGAGATATTTATGTGGCCTCCTTCAGCGCTCAGACAGCCTCTGTATAGCTATAATAAAAATCGTCCGTTGTCCGAGGGTTAATGGAGAAAGACAAATGAATGAGTCGATTGTATCGATACGCAGTAAACGAACGATTTCACCAAAATTGTAGAAGAAAAGCATCCGATCGGACAACAATCGTTGACCATGTATAGTTTCTTCAACCCTTTGTCCTTTCCACCCTCGTTCTTGTCGTAATATTTGCATTGTTCCAGTGTATTTCCAAGTACACCGGATCCATCTCATCGCTGCCCCTTACCAGCGAACCGTTACGAGACGAGTCGGTGCACGAGCCCTCGTAAATCCATTTATTTATTTATTTATGTGCCACGGGAGCGCTGGGGACCGGATGGTCGTGGGGACGTCGAGGCTTATGGCGGCACAGCGCGGCGTATGCATCGAACCGGGATTCTCATGGGACTCTGGAAACGGACAGGGAGGGAGATCGCAAAAGTCACGGATACTCCCTCTCTCTCTTTCTCTCTCTGCGTAGGTTGCTGTCGCGGGAAGTAAATTCTCCGGAGGCGAGGCGGCTTGAAACGAAAATGCTGTTGCGCCACTTAGACAGGAGAAAGAATCTGCCCCATTTTTCCTCGCTTTTGTCTATTATCGCAGGAGTAGTCCTCTACAGTGCCTGATTTCTGACAGCTTTTATGTCATGAATATTTAACGAACCTCTTTAAAGTCAATCTCTTTGTCAAAGGACGGACGTAAAGAAATAGGTACTGTCATTCTGCAGAACAGTGTATTATTACATTGGTGCAAAATTTTTCGAATTCTAATCTTCTGACGTTTAGCATTGATGAAATCACGACGAGCAGAATTTTCAATTCGTACATGTCCAGCTACAGATGTACATAGTGCCATTTAAAAACCTCGAAATCACCTTGATTTTTCATTTAAAATAAACGTTTTCGAAAATTGATTAACTTTCATCCGAAACATTCTTTTGTCGGACTATCGAAAGTGCTGCGAACATCGCGGGACTAAATTGTAGATCACCCTGTATATGTTGTAGATAAAAACATAGAATATAAAAGTAAGCGTAAAACTTGATCTGCAGACTGAACACCATTTCGTCTTCTTTATAGGATTACATAAAACAGAATGTAATGACTACTGCAACCATCATGAAGAAAGGTATCAAAATAAAAATCTTTATGGGCCTATACACTAGTAACTAAGAGAATTTTATCCATTATTCGATATAGCATATTAACTTGTAATTTATAAGATTGAGGATGTAAAAATAAGTCGAAAAAAGGAATAATATCGACTTTAAAGATCCGTCGAGTTCGCATGCTTCAGTTAGTATACGCAGGAAGTAGAATTGGTTGGTCATGATCAGACGAGTCAGACGACTCCTATCAACAGCACGTGTATTTCCTGCATTTTCAAAATCGGTTTCCTCGAAAACGAGGCGTCAAACGAAAAAATGTTATTCCTTTTTTCCGACTTATTTTTACACATAATATTACAAAATATTTTTACACTCCGGCCGTACACATAGAAACCGGCTGACAAATCCAAAAATGATATGTTAAATGGCTTCGTAAAAAATGAGTATTGGCAATTTGTCTCTAGAATCGTCACAAAAAGTTTCATTGATTAATTAAAGTTTACTTTTTAACATTAAACGAAATGTAACATTAACCCTTTGCACTCTGGGCTACTTTGATTCGAAAATTTAACATTTCTTCCTTTCGACCTAGAATATTCACATTCCCTACAATTTTTTAAATTTTATATCTAACTCTTTATCTAAACTCAATATCTAAATCTTTAGTAATTGATTAGATACCAACATATGTAATAACTGGACTGCGGATCTTTATGCAAAATAAAAATTGTCTGCATCGATTGCAAGAAATAGAAACTAAATTGAATGTTATTTCTTCCCTTAATGATTTTAATAGAGGGGGAATCATATTTTGACATCTCCAATTTTTGAAAATTCTCCAACAATTTTAGATTTTATCTACTTAATTTTGCTATAAATGCATAAAGATCCGCAGTCTAGCAATAACGTAAACAATATTTTGAATAATGGTACAACAATTCTTAGACTCTGAATCACTACTCGAGTGCTGAGGGTTAATTACAATATTAATTAAAATTAGTCTATTATCATCTGCACTGAACGAAAGATTCTAGATTTATTATATTTCGCTACCGTCCTTTGTAAGCAGCAATAAGCGAGGAGAGCGTAAAATACACATAAGACCACTCATCCGTGGACAACAGGGTTGCAGGCGATACCTTTTGAAAATAAAAATTGCGGAAATTGCTTTCCCTTGCGAAAAAGCAGCTCGCCGCCTGGCGGAATTCAAAGTAGTAAACCGCGGACTTTGTTACCTACTGCATATATTCTGCTTTTGTTTTATGCCCTTGGTGTTGGCCAACTTGAAATGTTTCGACTTTAATGTTCGCCGCACAGTTCAGCGGAGAATTGCATGTTTAACGAGCAAAGAAAATTCCGCGCACAATATGTAAGAGTTTACTGAACAACGAATTCTCATCCGTGAGATTCTTATGGTGGCAAACGGTAGGTAAGTGATTACTAAACGTCATGAAATTATAGATGTCTATGAAGTACCATCGCGAAACTACAATTAACCAGATACTTGCTTAATCCTTTATAAGTACCTCTCTTACTGAGCTCATTATCATTGATGGTTTATGCTATAGTAAACGTCATAGCTGCGTGTGTTATAAGTGGACAGCGGATTTGACGCATTCATAACAAAAATGAGTGGGTTTAATTTAAAACGGTGAGAACATTAGAAGATTTTAAAAATACTGTTATATTATTCCCAACCATATTCAGTAAGAAAATCAATTTAGTAAAAATTACATGTTAAATATCTTCGTAAAAAATCAGCATTGGCAAAAAGGACACGTACAGTGTCTCGGATTAATATTCGGACGTTCTAAAAAAGATAATAACTTTTTCAATATTATACTATACGATTTCAACTTTTTTGGGAAGCTGGAGTAATTAGTTTACAAAAAAAAAATTTTTCAAAAATTGCAATTGATCGGAGTTGTAGAAAAAAACACTAAAAGTTGCATTTTACAACTTTTTTATGTGTGTGGGCGTATATTGAAAATTTAAAAAATACGTTTTGTAGGTCTGTGTCAATTAGACATATTCTGAAAATTTCGTGAAAATCAGTCGATGAGCTACAAACGTTTAAAGATGGTAAAAATTGCAGATTTTCACGACTTTCGGCCTCCAACTGCAATAAATCAAAGGATTCTTACATCTTTCAGTGCCTGTCGTTTTTTCCCGCATCAATTGATTTCGATGAAACTTTCACAGTGCATATAATTGACACAGATCTGCAAAAAGTATTTTTTAAATTTTCAATATACACCCACACAAATAGAACAGTTGTAAAATGCAACTTTCAGTATTTTTTCTGCAACTCCGGTCAACTGCAATTTTTGAAAAAAATTTTCTCACATCCTGCAGTAAACTCTAGCTTCCCAAAAAAGTTCAAATCGTATAGCACAATATTAAAAAAAGTTATTATGTTTTTTAGAAGGTCCGAATATTAATCCGAGCCGCTGTATCTGATTATTTGTTCTCTCGAGTCACCACAAAAAGTTTCCTGAAATTCGGCCACCCCACAGATGCGACCTCTGAGATTACCATACAAGGAAACTCTTAAAACCGCATTACGAACAGGTCTTAGTTGCAGCGAGACTACACGTGCTGTTGAAATGTGGATCTTCGCACGGTTGGTCGTGGGAACAGTTCATAGAGCGCGTTATTCGGAGCACAATATAATTACAGTCATAATTTTTAACGACGCTTCTAACGACGAAATCTACGAATTAAACACTTTTTCGAATAAATGAATCTCGTTTGTCTGCTCCCATTGCACAAGGTTTATAATCCGATTTTTGACACACAGGTACCATCCGAACACTACTTTCAGTTTTCCGGTTCTACTTAATCTGTTACTCGTTGCCAATTCGGTTTCTTTTAAAATCAGAAATAAGAAGATAGTCTTTCACTCACCCAATTGACAGTTTTCTGTTTCCGTTCCACTAGACGTTGCTGAAGTTTAGGCCCCGGCCCCGAAAGAAACGCCTTCACCATGTTCCTAGTCTTCTCCAAATGGTTCGGTGCGATTACTTCAACCTGGGCCAAATATTTCTGCATGGTTATTTCTAAACTTGGGACTGGAAGAATTGGTAGGGTTTCTTCTTTCTGTAAACGAGAAGAAGAAGCAATTGTTAGAATACGGCTGGATCGTTGTTTTGTTAAAAGTTCACTGATCATGGACTGCCATTAACTGATAACGACAAATAAGTTACGGAAGGTTCTCGCAAAATTTGATATGGGAATTTTGCTTTTTAAGTTGTGGGCTGAACAGTTGAATGGTGATTAGTCGACTATTATGAATTTTTTTCACTCGAGGTCATCTGAAGGTGATTGGATTTACGTTGACTTTAGATATCATTAGACAGCGGATTTTATGCATTTATGGCAAAAATGAGTAGGTGTAATTTGAAACAGTAAAAACATTGGAAAAACTTGAAAGCACTGTTATATTATTTTCAACCTATTAAACATGTTAACAAAGAAAATAAATTTCTATTTCACTTCAGTTGATTGCAATACAGATAGAAAATTTTTATTTTGCATAAAGGTCTAGATATCATAGTTAGAGATTAGATTTTCAAAACTCCGTTGACCCCCATGTTTTAAAAAGATTGACCTTGAGAACGTTTCTTTGCTTATCATTAGCTTTGCTCCCCCGAGCCAAATATTGTTATCATCTGACATTTGTGCTTTCATAAAAATTAACATATTTAGTAAGTTCAAGTTGCGTGGGTCACCCAGTATACACATAGCACTTTTTCCCCAGTATAACATGACAGTTGGAACATCTTGTGTGCACGGTATAGGCAACAGGTGGGACTAATTGTAAGGAACTATTCTACATAAGAAATAAGACGGAGGTCTAGAGTAACGATGTTACCGGTTTCTGTATCGATCGTAATCCTAATAATTAAAAATCTCCCTGAACGGTCGCAGTTATCGAAATGTTTGATCCGGGACCTTATGAATTTTTTTGTTACGTGGTTTGTTCGTGGCTAGTAGAATTCTAGAGAACTGTAAAACTGCAGAAAAATGTTAAACTGTAAAAATGTTTAATTGTAAAAAATCGTTAATTGCTAAAAACAGCGTATTTCTATAATTTAAAGTAACAGTTTTCGATGGAAGACCCTGTATATCAGAACAATTGATTTAAATATTTGTCTAAAGTGCATCGTAGCGGTGACTTCAGTAAAAATAGAAAAACTAATTGTAAAAAATCGTTGATTGCAAAAAACAGCGTATTTCTATAATTTAAAGTAACAGTTTTCGATGGAAGACCCTGTATATCAGAACAATTGATTTAAATATTTGTCTAAAGTGCATCGTAGCGGTGACTTCAGTAAAAATAGAAAAACTAATTGTAAAAAATCGTTGATTGCAAAAAGCAGCGTGTTTCTATAAATTAAAGTAACACTTCTCAATGGGAAGACGTTGCACATCAGAACTATTGATTTAAATATTTGTCTAAAGTGCATCGAGGATCGTAGCGGTGACTTTGGTAAAAATAGAAAAATTAAATTGATGTCTTTAGCGGAGAATTGAACAAGTTCGAGAGTACATGAATTTGCGGGTGACGTACGTTGACCTTTACGATGTCACGGCGATTGTAAAATAAAGAATCGATTGAGAAACGAAGCGTGTCTGGCGGGAGTAAGGGCCCTTAAGGGCACCACGCTTCGTTGATCAGAATCCCCTTTCTAACAAGACCAACGCTGCCAATGCGACCCTTCCTTCTCCGTTTTGAATGTTTCCGGCAAGTGCAATAGTGGGACAAGGAGTGGGGTGAGAGCAGAAAATGAGGTTTTGAGGTAGCAAAGGCATAGAGAGAGAAAGGCGGGAAGGAGAGGAGAGTGAAATATAAAGAGAGTATGGGGAGTGAAGGAAGAGGAGAGCAAGGGAGAAAAAGAAGGGGAGAGAGAGAGAGAGGATTCAAAAGGAAAAGAAAGAGGGGAAGTAGAAAAACACAAGGAGAGGGGGAAGGGAGGAGAGAGGGTAGAAGAGGGGAAAAGAGGACAAAGCTGTGCTTCATTAAACGTTGCCATAAATTCGCATGTAATTGGGAGCTACAACAAATTCTAAATTTGACGTTGAAGTCACATAATAAAAATTATGTAATAAATCCAATAGCTGCTCGATAAATATTGGGTTGGCAAGAAAGTAATTTCTTTTCAAAATTTTTATTCAAGCAATGTACTTTAACGAATAAGATATTTTCCCTTTTGTTCGATGACCTGTTGCAAAAAGGAATATATAAGAAAATATTTTGTTGATTAAAGTTCATCGTTCGAATAAAGAAATTCGGTTTTATTTCATCTTAAAATACCGAAATTACTTTCTTGCCAACCCAATAGCTGCTTCGTGTTCGGAGCCCCTAAAACAGCTACTTATCGAACGGTCCATGGCACGCGCATCCTCCCCTAATCGTGTCTGTTTGCTTTCCTTCTGTGGTCACACACAGGAATTGCGAGGTCATATACTAACTGATGGAATAAGGTCTGCGCGCGTGTATGTAACGGCTATTTATCGAGCGATTATTTTGTACACAAAATGTTTCAAATTTCTTGCTTACACTAGGTATTACTTCATATCATTGAATGATTTGATTCCTTGTTGTCCTGAGTGGAATTTGTATTTGTACACTCTTAAATTTGTTCTATCAATTTATTATTTCATTCATCTGTTGAACATTTTAAATACAAAATAGGATTATAATATCAATGTAATATTAAAGTAGCGAAATAAAAATGTTCTGCCTCAATTTTGCAACAAACTGCAGTGAAATAGAAATTCATTTTCTTCCTTAATATGCTCAATAGGTTGAAAATAATATAACAGTAATTCTAAATATTGGGTTGGAAAGAAAGTTCGTAGCGTTTTCAAATTAAGATTCGAAAATTAAGGCATTTATTCATACGTTTATTCAATAACACGAGAAGTTACCTCGAAAATGGAAAAAAGTAATAGAACAGAATGGAAAATATTAAATATCTGAATTTTAACTTTCAATTTTAATTTACACACTCTACGAACTTTCGTTCCAACCCAATAGTTCGAATGTTTTTACTTTTCTAAATTGCACCTGGTCATTTTCGTCGTAAATGCACAAAATCCGCTGTCTAACGATTATGAATGAATAAATAAGCGTATTTTCATCTTTATTGATTTGATTCTAGGAAGTCTGCGCTTCCAGAATTCATGGAAACCATTTTCCCTTCGGACGCTTCTATTGAAAGAAGTTATTTTTATCTTTCTCTTTTTATCTGGCTATATATACTGTTCTACTTTTATTTTTCCTGTTATGTTCGATGCATCATTTCTGATACGTACTCTTTTCGAAGTCTGTGAAAGTTCAACCATTATTGCAAGGTCGTTATTTTATTTACTTATCAGCTAATGCTCGCACAACATTATTCTTGTAAATTCTAGTATATTCTGGTGTATTGAAGTCTGTTCTAGATTAGTCTATTCTAATTATAATTTCATACAGTGTAATTTTAATATTATTGTAGTGTAATAAAGAGTACAGTTAACAAATAACATAAGTAGTAATTCGAAATTTTATTTTAATTTATTTTAATTCTCAGCCAAACACTATGGCATAATATATAATATATAATATATAATAAATAATATATTAAAACAATTGGTTTGCTGCACAACGTGCCTAAAATTTTTCAAAAAAATTGCTAGTTGTCAAAATTGTAGAGAAAATACTAAAGGTTGCATTTTACAACTTTTTTCGTGTGGGCCTATATCGAAAATTTAAAAAATACGTTTTGTAGATCTGTTTCATCGAAATCGGTTGATTGCGGGAAATAACGACAGGCATTGAAAGATGTAAGAATCCTTAGATTTACTGCAGTTATCGGCCGAAAATTGTGAAAATCTGCAATTTTTACCATCTTTAAACGTTTGTAGCTCATTGCAGCGTCGACCGATTTTCACGAAATTTTCAGAATACGTTTAATTCACACAGATCTACAAAACGTATTTTTTAAATTTTCAATATAGGCCCACATAAAAAAGTTGTAAAATGCAACTTTTAGTATTTTTTCTACAATTCCGATCAATTTCAATTTTTGAAGAAAATCTTTTTTTACATCCTGTAGCAAATTAATTGCTCTAGCTTCCCAAAAAAGTTCAAATCGTATAGTACAATATTAAAAAAAGTTATCGTCTTTTTAAGTGTCCGAATATTAGTGGGAGTAACTGTATCTAATTATAGGATACTTTTCCACTTTGAGAAGTACCAGTCAGAATGATGTGGTGTTGGTATAAATAGCCACGACACAAAATTATTTTGATTCTGTAGAAATAAGACAAAAATAAAATTCATTTACGCCTTCAGTCGTCGCTGTAAAAGTCGTCACATCATTGCGAAAAAAAATGTAACGTGAAGTAGGAATTCCAGAATGAAATCGTAAAACCAGTCATTTTGACTGGCATGGTGGATCTAGTGTTAACGACACGATCGAATCACGCGACCAAAGAATACAACGATTAAGTTCAAGTCGTTTACTCGTTCGAGGACGTGAGGAAATCTAGAAAAATAGGCAATGCTCGATTCGACTCACGAAATGAATCCAGAGAATGCTCGGTAACGAGTTCGATTATACTGCTTTGGCATGCGTCAGTTTAGCCCCTCGGTGTTGCAGCCCGTTCGTTTCGTACGAGTTTCCATGTAACGGGTGTTTCGATTCCCAGGAGGTTTTCTACCCTCTTTTCAAGGCTCATTGCTATGCACCGCTCGAAACTCTGCTAACGATCTTTGCACCCCTGAACCTACAGCCAGCGTTTCGACCCGAAACGGCTTATCGAGCCACGCGATAGCGTGGATTTGAAATATTCGATCCAGGAATCTACGATTTCGCTCGTTCCCGATGTATATCAGTAGGCATTGAGAAGCTTATTAGAAAATCCTTCTAGATCCCCATTTTATAAATTCCAACCGTGTCTCTGATATCGCAAACTAAAGCTTATCATTATTCATTACGAAACAATCACGTGGAATATTGTTTATTTACAGTAGCGGACAAAAGAAAGTTTCAGTAGTAATGTACACGATAATTACCACCACAATTTTTACAAACTGAAACCTTATTTTAAATCGTTTTACTTTTTGTAAATATTATGAAAATTTAGAGTTTATTTAAATAATTGTATATATTATGAAAATTTAGAGTTTATTTAAATAATTGTACATATTATGAAAATTTAGAGTTTATTTAAATAATTGTATATATTATGAAAATTTAGAGTTTATTTAAATAATTGTATATATTACCAAAAAATTCAGAGTTTATCTAAAACAGTGAAACAAGTGAAAAAACTCGGTGGACAAAAGTAAGTTTAAACATTTTGTTAATTTTAGTACTTTGCAGTATCTCAGTTGTTATCTGTTACAGCTTATACATAGTCTGTTTGGTATATGTACCTGGAATTGCTAGAGTAATTAGAACTTCTTTATTTGTAATAATTTCACAGAAGAGGGAGGAAAATTGATATTTATTGTACATCTTGTACTTCTATTGTACGTTTACTTTAATGCTTAACTTGGTTGGTTACAAAAGAATAGAAATCTATTCCATTTTAAAGGAAAGGTATAAAATTCATATTTGGTAGATTTTATTTAAAGTGTTTCACAAAAGCATAATACTTTGTTAGTACGAGCACTGGAAGATCTGGTAATACCCAGATATTGTGGTGGGAGTTTTTCAAAATTGCCTTGAAAGATATTAATTAGTAAAAAAATTGCAGCAAGCTCAAGCATTCTTCGAAATGTGTTAAACCACTGCGACGTATTCGAATCTGATAGTCGACATCTGAATGATAATAAATGAATCTACTAAATATTAATAAAAACACGGTGAATATTGAATGATAAAGAGGAAAAATATTATTTTAAAAAATAGCAATAAAGGCGTACAATACGTTGTAAATCTGCGAGGAGACGAGGACGGTCGAAGAAATTCGATCAAACAGCCTCGTTTGTCCGATTCGATAATAATCAATTGGGTGTGCTGTCCATTCGGACGCACTGAATACGAAATAATTACCCTTCCATCTCCAAACCCCTCATTTCTCGCATTTTCTCCCTAGCTGGCTCGTGTTGCAACGGTACGAATATCCTGTAAACGGGATCATACGCTCGCTGGCGCGAGTGTGCTCGTTAATGAAGAAAACAAGCCATGCCAATTCATTGAAATGCTCTATAAGCAACGCGCAACCATGAATTATCGTCTGCAGAACTTTTATACAATTGGAATTTATTTTTCACGTAACGGAAGAGCGTTGCTTGCTTCAATCGATTCCATCATGTATTTACTTCCTTTATACAGGGTGTCCCAAAAATGTTGTACTCCCTTGAAGAGGCTGATTCAAGTAACTGTTTCTTTTGTAAAAATGTCCTCCAACAAAAAGTTAGAAATACATTTTCTCAATTCAATAATTTCAATTCGATCATTTTTCGCATTTTAACCCTCAACATATAATCCAAACACAATAGCTATTTAATTAATGCTCAGGATTTGAAACGATATTAATATTTGAACGTAACACAAAAAGCTACATTTTTCTGTTAAAAAGTTACATCAATCTACATATAATGTAATTGGTATAAAATCTACAATGGTTAGACTCTGCTATTTGCAACTTTAATTCAGTCACCAACGAACGCAGCAGACAAAAGATTAAGATATTTTAATGAACCTTAACGTTCCCTGCAAAGAGCCTCGGCGTTTCTGTTTAACTACAGAATCTTTCAAAGTTGAATTTAACCATTCGAATCTCCTCTCAAGTTTGCCAATTAAAACTTCGAACTTGAAAGTCGGGATCCATGCGATCGAACTTCGATTTGCTTGTCGAAAGTTGTATTAGATTTTCGATGACGTTCGCCGCAGATTCAATGGAACATCATTAGTTTGGATGTTTGCATAGACGCTGAAGAAATTGCAGGGTGAACTGTCGATAAAAATAATAATTGAAATTCTATTTGTAAATAACACAATTAACTTTATTATTTTAAATAATTCATTTAGACTTGCTCAACATAATTATTTTTGCTTTTTATTTGAATATCCAAATAACAAATAACTTGTTATTTAAACAGCTATTTATTTAAATATTGCCCAACACTGACCCGGACAAATGAATTTCGTAAATAGCCTTGTTTTTGATAAATTTGGACTAAAGAATAACACAGGATAAAAAGTGAACAAACAGATTTAATTTTATTTGTATAAAAATTCTAAATTGTTCTGAGACCTATTTTAACTTGAAAATGAAACACTTCTTCCGACCTAGAATATTTCCATGCTCAATGATTTTTTAAATTTGGTGGATACGAAATTGATATAATACCTCATACAATACTTAAATGTTTGATAATTGATTAGATACCAACATCTCTAATGATGTAAACAATATTTCTAATAATGGTACAGCAATTTTAATGGAAAGCGAGGGTCAATATTTATATCGGAATACGATACGATGTTTCAACAAACGATCGCCGCGACGCGTCATAACAGTTACGAGATTCTCCATCGAGGATTTCATGTATTTCCTCCGAGCGGAAATTTTACGTACGCTCAATTTCCTTGCACATCCCCTCGTTCTGCCCTACCGTGGACGCGCGCCAGATAATATGTACCTCCGTCGTGAGTGGCACCTCGCGATCCCTTGCTAGAATTCCCCGTGGACCTGTATTCTATGCAAACTGGAGGCTGTGAAGCACGAGAGGAAAATCGACAACGAAAGATCGAGATATCCGAACGGAATACGAAAATCGGAGGAATTCGGATTGAAATTGTTGATTCTACATGTAAAAATAAGTCGAAACACAGGAACAACATTTTTTCGTTCGACCTCTTCTTCCTCTTCTTCGTTTGTCATCAAACTTTTCGAAAACTTTCACGTTAGGCCTACAGTGGACCACGAAAGTATTTGAACGCACTTTAAAACAGTATAACTTTTTTATAATTGTACCAAACGACCTGATGTTCTGTAAGCAATTAGAAGCATTGGTTTATTAAATGATCTGCGAAAAAGATTTCCCAAAAATCACAATTTATAAGGCTGCATGCAGAAATGAGAAAAGCAGTTTTCAAAACTTTTTTGTTCGGGCTCTTGATGAAAACTTGATCTGGTCTGAAGACCATTTATCTACGTTTCCAATTTTATATTACGAAGTTGAGTATTAAATTATCTCGGAAATGAAATGTAAAATTTACATAGTGCACTATTCGAAGAAAAATCAATATTATGTAAAACTGAAAGGAAGAGAGAAGATAAAAAGGCTGTCGAGGGAAATGCGGAGAGAGCGCCCGAGGTAAATGTGCTGAAAAATTCTATAAGAACTTCATTTAAAACAAAAAGTCGGTACAAAAGGGAGGCGGAGGGGGCAAAAAATAATTATGGGGAAAAAATACATGCAGCAAAGGGGAAAACAGAGAAAGGAGAGGAAAAAAGGAAGATGGGGATAGCGGGTAGTACGGTGGATATAAAGGAAGCCTAAGGGGGTTGTTTCTGGTCTGACAGTGGTAAGGGGTGGGGGTGCTGGGTGTTACTAATTGAAGGGGTGCCGAGGGGGAAACCTTGTTATCTCTTAATTGCTACGACCCTCCGAACTGTTTTGCATCGATAAGAAGAACCAGCCACTCCTACTCGACTTTTGTTTCATCTGGCCGCTATACGATCGATTGTTGGAAATTGCTTCTTGTTGTTGAAATATATCGACTCGTTATTCCTACAGCTTTTTATCTGCTTCCCTTTGACATCTTCAAGCACGAGATTTCAATATTGCGTCTATTTTAACGAATTATTAGATATCGATTATTCCGTTTTTGCCTCCGATAGATGGAACCTCGATGGCAGTATTATACTAGGTGTATCGAAAATCGTGATACAAAACTCAATTATTTAACTGAAATACAGAGGGTCCCAAAAATATTGTACTTCCTTGAAAGGGTTGACTCGCGAGGTCATTTGAAGTAACTTTCTCCTTGGAGAAATTTTTCTCCGCGGCTTCGTTAAAAAGTTATCAACGAAAATGGACCAATCAGAGCGCGGCTACGGCAGCTCAACCAGCGGAACTCGACCAGTAGTAGCGGTGCTCTGATTGGTCCGTGTTTTTCGTTTTTAACTTGTAAACAAAGCCACTTTACCAACAAAGCCGTTTTACCAATTTATTTATTATTTGTTGATCAACTTGTTTTAACTCCTCTCATATTTTCTATTTCAAATGTTCATTCATTTCATATATTACTTATCGGTTGTAAACGAATACTAATTTTTAAGAAAAATATATATTTGTGTGGGGTATTTATACAATTTTAAATTGTTTCTGTTCATCATAAATTGTTCTGTTCATGAAAGAAAATTCCTCAGATTCTTATGATTGAAATTCACAAAGATTGAAATTCTATTGGAAATCTTGATGTTATTCCTCGGCCAATTTTTATAAGCTACGAATGCGTAAACATGCGCAGGCGAATGTTCAATTTTTTCTTCATAGCTAATCGGCTTCAGTCTGTCATATAATCGCGCCAGTCCCTCAGGACCGTTCTGGCCGACACTTTAATAAAGTCTCCTCCGTCGTCGTAGAGAAATGGCAGAGGAGGAACTTCAGGGGAAGAGTCAGTTTTCTGAGTGGTTTAGGAAAGAAGCAGATTCGTTTGCTCTACCATTTCTACCAAATGATAAAAGTCGACTTGCACGTCGCGATGCTGCTTCAGAAGGAATAATATGGTTCATCGAGTCTAATGGATTTAGCGAGCGAGCTTCAAATATTTCATTCAAACATAATTTCACTTCCTTCAATAATTCTTCCTCAAATAAATGTTATTCAAGCACACCACAAAAAATTAGTGGAAATAGTTAATGAAATACTCTTGTTTGTATGAAATAATATTTTAAGATTTATTTGACGTTATAGAAATAAGAAAATAGTTATTTATGTTGTGGTAAAGAAAATTATTAATTAAAATAGTATTTTCTGAAGATGTAATAATTATTTTTTCGGAATAGTATTTCGTGTGTCTGAATTTCTATTAATTATTTGGAATTCTATTACGATTCATATTTATTATTTTTATATTATTTTAAGAGAGGGAAATATCTATTTCAGATTCATATTGTAAACTATATATTTTAAATACTTGTTATATATTTGTAAAATCAATTAAGTATTTCATTTACGACAGAAATAAATGACTATTTCAAATGAAACGTATGTAGCACAGTTGAGAGAAATAGTATTCGCAAATATATTTGTATTTCTTAAAATTCTAAAAATTCCTAAAAATTTGAAACATATCACGATAACAGCATTTCAAGAAAATTTTTAGAAATTTTTCATTCGTCAACTCTATATCGAGAAGATGAAATTCAAAATTGTTGAAAAATTTTAAAAATTGAAGATGTCAATATATGATTTCTCCTCTATCAAAATCATTAGTTTCTATTTCGTGCAATCGATGCAGACAATTTTTATTTTGCATAAAGATCCGCAGTCTAGTCCGCACTCTCTCCTCATCAAATAAAATTTGATTCGTTTTTAATCAATATTAAAGAATTAAAATAAATGTAGCCATACAGAAAATACAAATTTTCTTTTCTCTTCTATGACATTTCTGGGGACAAAGACGTTTTAATCACTGTAACTGTAAAGAAAATGGGCAAGGGGTTAAACAAGGAAACAGTAACGGTGTTACAGATCAAATAAAGCTGAAATATGAACAAAATTTCTTACGCCAATCACTCGCGTGGAGAGCTCCGTTGTGTTGTTCCGGATCCATCTGTTCTTTGTGCACTGATTTTCAGGAATGAATGGGGTGAAGAACTCGCAAATGTATTGAATTTCAACACGTTGGCAACCGAGCCCATTTTTTAGAGTTATAGATCTCATCTATGTATTTTTCGAATAGAGAACTTTCTTTCTGATTAAAGTTTATAGTTAAAAGACATATATCATCGGACTATTTTTTACTGAGGGTATCACCGGGTGTAGTCCCGTGGAACAGACTGAATAAATATTAATTTTGTACCACAGGACTCACCTGAGTTCCCATTGTAGGCAGCGTGTTAATATAATAAATTTTGATAAATCAGTTCGTGTATATTCTTGTCTCCTTCGAAAAATTTAGTATTCTCATCGGCTGTGATAAGATAAAGAATCATATTATCTTCATTCGCAGACGGCGCAACGCGAATGTTAAAGATTTAAGGTTTGTCACTAATTTAATAGTCGTATTTATCAATTGCAAGATCCATAATGAAATTTTCGCGTGATAAAACATTCTTGTTAGAGAATTTTCGATTTCCCAAAAGAGTTTTGCTTCTACGCGTAACATTATTATTTACAACAGCTTTTATACGAAGAGAAAAGTTCAGTATTTGTTTATGCATTTTCTCGGCCTTAGTTGCTGGAATGGTCTCATTTAAACTTTGCCTCGAATAATTTAAACACGAAAAGTTTATTGCAAGCTTATTCATTATATTTATTATATGCAGTATTAATTATTATTATTCTCTTTTACTTTTACGAACATTTTATAGATACAAAGAGGTGGTTCCTGAAGTCATTTGAACTAACTTTCTCCTTTATGAAAATCTTCTCAATTCTTCTTCAAACAAATTATTTTTACCATTCTTCCATTAAATACCGTCATTATTTGTGGTGTTAAAATTGTTTTCAAAATTGCATTTAAAATTTCGGCTTTATGGCCTGACGTGAACCATGCTTCCCCTAATTTCTGTTTCACAGTTATACGAAGTGATTCTCAATTTAACTTTAACGTATTTGTTTGTTTAATAAAGGATAGATGGATCTAGAAATATGGTATTTCTTTTGAAAATTTGAAATGACGTTCAGATAGCTTTGAACGGAAAACAATAAAAGAACGCATTGTATTTCAGCTATCGTGGCATGGAGTCGATGAAATATGACACAGCACCTATATTCTGTGATATGAAATTATATTCCGACGTGAAAAAGATCGATCAACATTGATTAAGGAGTACAAAAGAAATTCGCCACCTCATTTTTCACCGCATGACATGGATATTATTAATGATATACTACTGGATGAATATACCTCAGAAAGCTATACACACATACACACACATATACGATTAAAAAACAATATTAACAAAGCTTGATTGTATGTCTATACAATTGTATTAGCAAAAAAAGAAGAAATATAATATATTATATAGAAATATAAAATATAAAATATTATATAGATATATAAAATATACAAAATATTATATAGAAATATAGAATACAGAAAATATAGAAATATTGTATATTTTCTATTGAATATAATATTGAATATTGAAATATAATATATTGTATAGAAATGTAGAAATATAGAAAATATAGAAATATAACATATTGTATAGAAATATAGAAATATAATATATTGTATAGAAATATAGAAATATAATATACTGTATAGAAATATAGAAATATAATATATTATATAGAAATATAGAAATATAATATATTACAATATATAGAAATATAGAATATAGAAAATATAGAAATATATTATATTATATAGAAATATAGAAATGTAATATATTATATTTCTATATTGAAATTATATATATTTACATTATACAGGAATTATATAGAAATATATTTATTTATTATATAGAAATATAGAATATAGAAAATATAGAAATTGATAATATTATAATAATAGTCGTTTGAAAAAGATGTTGTGCACTTTCTTGCACTTCTTAATTTTTTTTTTTAACCATTGAAGACTGTCTTTTCGCGATCTCTTATTTACTGAACATCTCGTACAGCTAGCGTTAAGCGATTATATACTATTGTATTTATTGGAAGCATAGTTCTCATATTCCCATTGATGATGTTGACCAACAAACTTTGTTATTGACTACAGAGAAGCCTTTCGTACAATGTGAATGGGATCCGAAACGCTTTACTTTTCATAACGTTGACATTTCCTGACTGGCGATGGAAGAAACCGCAGTCGGCCAACAATCGGCAATCTTTTATAAACACCGTATTGTTTTAGTATGGTGCTGCTGTGTGTCGAATGAAAGTGATCCAACGCGTTTCCAACGGATGACGAAACTCTCCGAGCGAAAGGAGGGAACCGAGTGTTTTCAGCGTAACGCAAACACCGGCAAACCGAACAAATTGGCAAACAGTCAGCGATGTGCAACCGTGCGAAGCAATTACGGATTTTGCGTGAACGACGCGTGCAAACTCTTTGTACACGTGCGAAAAGGGCCGAGAGAGTTTTCCTCAACAGCGGTGGCACTGGCGTAGCCACAGCAATACCTGCACGAATGTTCAACTCGCCGTTTCTTGAATTAGGATTCAAAGATAAAATTAAGATATTTATTATTCAATAAAATATTTACCATTCTGTTCTATTACTTTTTTCGATTTTTGAGGTAACTTATGTTATTGAATAAATTAAACGAAAATGGTTTTTTGATAGTGTACTTAAGAGTATCTATGACTTACAAATAATAAACAATTTTTCTTAGATAATTTTCTATAAACTAGAAATCTTCTATAAACTAATATTAGAACTGTTACTGTAATTTATTAATTTGGGTAAAGTTCAAATGAAAGTAAAAAAAAGTTCTTGAAAATCGTAATTTTGCATTTAATTTAATTGAATATCTCATTCTCGATGTAAAAGCCTGTGATCCACATGCCAAGTATTATTAACAATGTGCATTGAGTAAGTGAATTATTAATCATAATGTAATCCAAAATATTTATGGATTGTTCGAACAACGTGATATTTTGTTCCATCACTCACATTGATTATACATATGGAATAAACAATGTACAGCACACCAACTATTGAAATAATTAATAAGGTAATAAGTGCGTTTGTAAATCAAAACTGATATATTTATTAAGTTAATGTGTGCGAATATCTTACCGTTTAATTAAATTCAAGAATATATCACATACGTCATTTTCGTGTAACAATATTTTCCCACTAATATTCCTATAATTGTTTAATCACGGTTGTTTAAAGTTCAAAATTAATATTCCTATGATTGTTTAATCACGGTTGTTCAAAGTTCAAATAGTATACGATGCAATATAAATATGTATCGACACAAAATCTTTTTTAATACATTTAATTTTAAAATTATTGAAATGATAATGATATTTCCATGAGGAACGATCGAATAAATTTTTTATTCAAGCACATGTAATAATAAGAATTGCGTAATGTCTAAATAAATTCAACCCTGTCATTTTTATAAGCCAATCAGTGGATGAATTGATATAATCAACAAATAGTTCAGCATTGTATTTATGAATTAGTATTGTTGGCATGTTGATTCGAATTGTTACGGGGTGAGGTAATCAAATTGTCTCGCATGCAGCACCTGTACATGTAACTAAATACATTTTATCTGATTCAACGCCTACGCCACTGCGTATCTCCTGAACCTGCTCCAAACTGGGAACCCGGAACGAGCGAACAGTAATTGGAGAGCGAACCAGTAGGGGATTATGTTCGCGTTTCTAATGAGACGACCGAGAACTTGACCCCTGTACAAGTATGCCTCGCACCCTCCTCCAATTTATTTTCACTCTTTTATACGTCGAACGTTGATAAACTTTTGTACATTCCAATACACATTGCCGGAAGTAAACGTCCACAAACATCATTTCTCAATTTATCAGTCATACTACTGGGCAATTCTCAAAATTTTTCTAGATTATTCTGGCAGCATAATTTAAATGTGAAGTTCACTTTGATCGATGCACCAGGTGGCCCAAACATAACTACACCTTCAATAGAATAACTTTTAACGGTCTACTGATTTTTGAGCCACCCATATATCTTTAGCAATAATAATAAAAATGAAACGTAAGCATCGTTTAGAAAATAACTATTTATAATAGAAACCTAACATTAATGGTACACAATTGAGAAATGCTTCGTATTACTTACACAAGCCATAATGAAATGTATAACTTTATTTATATTATTTATATTATTAATTGGTATTCAGTTTAATACTAATCCAATTACAAAACTTCTTTATTTTTCATTATTTCTTTATGGGACTTTCACCAACTTATTTCTGATATTTTTCTGATTGAAATGACGCCAAACACGATGTAATGTCAACTGTATTTAGTGGTTTAAATCCGTGTTTACATGCTGTCCTTTTCTACGTTCGGCTTCCTTTGTACTTTGAGCGGTAGACTCAGTCATAAAAAAAATAGTGTCCCTATATTTCTCCGTACAGAACACAGCCGTTTGCAAAATAACGCGACTTTACTGTATGCTTTGCAATTGGTGGGGATAATTTTGTCCACAGTTTACTGGTAAGTTAAGGTGGCGTGATTTCAACGCACGGAGTATGTAGCGATATTGATGACGGAGCTACCCTGCCGGTTCCGGTCGGCCGGAAACATAAATTTCCGTATTAGTTAACTGTAGCACAGGAAAGTAATTTGGCCAACAATTAAAAGAGAATGGCGAGAGCGAAGCGGAAGGAACAGGGGAGAGGAAGCTACTAGATAATAGAGAGCGCGTCTTGGTTTTCCCTTCAATTATCCCTGCGTATAGTTTATGGTACGACGGTGCACCGTGCCATTAGCAACCCGATATCCGCTCCGATATGAAGCTCTCAGCTTTTTCATATTTTATTCGGACCGTTTAAACTTTAAGACAGGCAACACTATCTGCGAGGAATTCCGTGGCGTGTATAATCTCTTCATCGATCTGCTGCTTTTACACCCCATGATTTCATGTTGTCGGGTTTAAGTTATTTAAAGCGATGGAACAGGAGCGAATTTATTTTTGCCTGGCTTCCGAGCAGCCATCCGGTGTATCTATCAAACAATTATACGATTTATTGTTGTTTATTCCTTTCTCCCTCATGCTTCGAAAATCCTGTTACTCAGCTTTAATCCTAAATCGGCTTTCGATTTTTTTAACTATGTGCCCTCACTTTGAAACATCTGAAAAAATTATATGTTGACAACCATATCGAGATGCTAAAACTGTAAAAATATTCACGTTCTACAGGAATTTTCGGCATTTCAAAATTTTTTTATGTTTCAAAATTCGGCCTCGAAAATTCTGAAAAATTCATAGATGTGCATTCTAGTAGCCAAAATATGCCCGATTTTTCTCAGAATTTTCAATTAATGAGGCCAAGAGAAATTACGGGAACTGCCGATTTTCTTTGTCACCCCGTTACTTGGCTATAACCTTTTTCAAATTCTGTATTATATTAGGGAATACCATTGTACAATTTTAACGATGTAGAATTACAAACAGTGTAACTCAAAGTAACAGAAAGTAAATAAAAGAGCGTACTTTCTCCCAATAAAGAATACAAAGTATGTAATATTATTCCCTGGAAAGATAAAATCCACTTTCGCACTCTTTAACGCAAAATAAAAAATGTTTGCATTGATTCCAAGGCATAGGCGGCAAATAAAATTTGTATTCTTCTTTTAATTATCATATGAAGCTGGGATTAATACACTGATGTCCTCGAATCTTTTCAATATGTCCATTGTTTGGAATTGTACCCTATCCATTATTGTCTGAATAAAATCAGAGGTCAGTATTCTTTTGTTTCGAGTCCAGAGTAAATAATAGAAGTGCATTTTCTGTTATCGATGTCTGTCGAGAAATGGACAGTTGACATGAATAGTAGGCACACAGTGTACGCGTGTCTGTTTGCGTCGGTCCTCAGGGGCAGCTTCCAGAAGTTTACACTTAATCACGAAATGGACTCGGATTGGAAATGGCAAACTCACCACCCTGTGTCGTTCAAACTTTAGTTAGCGACACTCGGCGCGCTTTGAAGTTGAACGCGCCGCTTCCATTCAGTTTTCTATGGACAACCCCGATCGAGCTTATCAACGTAAATGCTGCGAGAATTCGACCTGTTACGTGATTCCTACTCTGCATCGGATAGATCGAATTTATCGATCATTAGTCTGCCGACTAATTTCCAGTGGTTGCAATATTCTCGAAACATTATCGTTCCACATAATAGATTCCATTAGAGAGCACGTTTACAATAGCGAAATAGATTTCTTTATGTGGTTGCGGTTTGAACTTTTACAAATGGCGGTCATATACTGGGTGTTCGCGTCATTACCAGCGTCAGAGTTGGGCAATTATTGAAATAAAAATCTCGAATATAGTGGGTTTAGAACCCACTTTATTCGAAATTTTTATTTAAATGAAATTTTTGCCCTACTCTGACCAGCGTTGCTTTCGAAAACTATCGTGATCCGAACAAAATGAAAAAGTTATATTGTTTTCTCCAAGCAATGCAATAGTGTTTGTAATAATTTTTTAACTGCATTATTTTATTTTAGACATGAAGGTGACGACCAATTTCTTAAATGGAATTCTATGTAGTTTTTTATATGTATTATTATATGTACCTAAACGAATTCATTTGTGTACCACCATGGCCCATCAAAGTCACACAAAGTCAGAAATGGAACAAATTATTCTAACCTATACTTTTATGCAGAACTACCTGGTATATTAATGTACTCAACTAATTATCTGCATTATGTTTTTAGAAATGAATTCTTTTTTATTCGCATTATTCTTTTAGAAATGAAGATGACCTTTAACTTTTTAAATGGAAAGCTATGCATCTTTTTATATCGTATGGAAGAGTGTGCAAAAAAAAACGAATTCATTCGTATACTACAATACATGTGACGCATTACATTATATTTCATTTCTAAAAACATAATGCAGATAACTAGTTGAGTACATTAATATACTAAGTGGTTCTACACAGGAGTATAGGTTAGAATTATTTCTTCCATTTCTGACCTTGTATGACCCTGATGATCATTATGTAGTATACGAATGAATTCGTTTTTTTGCACACACTTTTATGTCATATAAAAAGATGCATAGCTTTCCATTTAAAAAGTTAAAGGTCACCTTCATGGTGTCGATAATTCTTTTTCATTTTGCACTATTCTTTTAGAAATGAAGGTGACCTTTAACTTTTTAAATGGAAAGCTATGCATCTTTTTATATCGTATGAAAGATAATCGCATAATGATAATCAGGGTCATACAAGGTCATAAATGGAAGAAACATTTTAGCGAGCTCGGTGGTTCGAGCGTTAATAATATAATCGAGGGTTGAAGACAAATAATATCGATAAATAAAGACGGAATAATTTACTGCGGGTTTTATGCATTTATGACAAAAGTGAGTAGATGTAATTCAAAACCGGAAAAAGATTAAAAGAGTTTAACAATGCCGATATACTATTTTTAACATGTAAAAATCATTAATGAAGAAAATCAATTTTTACTTATCTCCTGCAGCTTGCAATTGATGTATAAAAATTTTATTTTGCATAAAGATCCGCAGTCTATTTATTACTGATCTGCTTAAATGATTGCTGCATGTTCAAGAAGAACCTAGTCACCGAAGATAATGATAATGGTAACTGCAGTCTATATCATAATAGAGTAGGTAGATGGTGGCAGATGGCACGTGACTCATCAGTGAACCACCCTCTACCAGCACCGATTCGTAAATAAATTAGCCTCTATCGGATTTTGAGATAATGTGTTATTTATGGTTAGCTCGTGACGGTGCACCCTTAGGAAAAAGGTGGCGGGTGAAACCAGGTAAAGCTGATCGTTTAGCTTAATGCAATTCGAGGGATTGAGGGATGCGCTCAGGTAGAATAAGTGGGCTTTGTCGCTTAACATCCAGTTGGTTCTGACACGTGCCATGCTTTTGTTAGTTTCTTATCGCGCAACGATACCCTTCATCGTGTTCCTTCTTCCGAAATTTCGAAAGCTTGTTCAAGCCATTTTGGAAATAAAAAGTTGAACATAGATAATTTACTTGGAGAGTTACCACTGACACAGAATTTGTTTATTCAGTCAAATACGATAAAATATTTCTTATTAAATTTAATTACTGTGTAAATATATTTTATTAAAATTCGCTCTAATAATATAAAAATCTGAATGAAATTTTAATATATTTGTATACAAACAACCTGGGTAACAATAAAAGCAGGAAATTATCTCGAAATTTCTAAATGCAAAAGATAATTACTACTAAGATAATTACTAGATAGATCTTTATGCAAAATATAAATGTTCTACCTGGATAGCAACAAACTGGAGTCAAATAGAAATTTTATATATGTAAAAATGAGATGAGAAATGAAAGAGAACTAAGAAAAATATTATCTCGTTTAAAGATTAATCTAGTAATATTTTTACCTCTCAATAGGTATGTTCAATAGCAATCAATAAGTTGAAAATAATATAACAGTATTTTTAGATTGTGTTAATATTTTGACCGTCTTAAATTGCAACCTATTCAATTTTGTTACAAATGCATAAAATCCGCTATCTACTAATCGCTATTGTTCACTCTAGAAGAGTGTACCTTCAGCGTTAGCGGAGTTTAATACTATATTACATTGCAAACGCGAATGTCAAGCTGCTGTGTATCAGATAAGTGGAGCACATGCCCTTTCTACCGAATATTCTTTGGCACATCAGAAAAATGACAAACGACGAGAATTTCCAGCATCCATAAGAAAATTACTCTCCAGGGAGCCACCGTCTCTTTTGAAGATCGTGGAGGGAACGCGCGCGCGCGAGAAAGAGAGAGAGAGAGAGAGAGAGAGAGAAAGAAAGAAAGACAGGGAAGTGAAAAAATATTCGGTAGAGTGTTGCTCACGATATTAGTTTTATATTGGACCTTCGATCATGTTTCACGAGGATGTTCTCTGATTTTTCGTACATCGTAGATAGGAGATTGGATTAGACGATTGCCTCTTTTTGAGGCTCGAAGTCGAGTGGTTGCAAAAGAGAAAGAGAGAGCGAGGTGAATACGAGTGAGTAGCAGAGGTAGAAATGGGGATGAGATGCGTGACCGTAGGGGTCTCTGGTATCGATCGGCCAGCCAGGTGTACCACGCCCAGATATCAATTAACAATTGCTCAGATAGTCGACAATTTCAGTTCAAACCAGCGTTGTTCTCTTCAGGATTGCTACAGTAACTCGAATTAATATTCGGACGCTCTAAAACGGACGATAACTTTTTTAATATTGTACTATACGATTGGAACCTTTTTGGGAAGTCAGAGCAATTAGTTCACTACAGGATGTGAAAAGAAATTTTTTCAAAAATTGCAATTGTTCGGAATTGTAAAAAAAATACTAAAAGTTGCATTTTACAACTTTTTAAAGTGTATCAATCAAACATATTCTGAAAATTTTCATATTCTGAAGATTTTCACGATCTTCGGCCTCTAACTGCAATAAATCAAAGGATTCTTACATCTTTCAGTGCTTGTCGTTTTTCCCCGCATCAATTGATTTCGATGAAACTTTCACAGTGCATATAATTCACACAGATCTACAAAACGTGTTTTTTAATTTTTCAATATAGGCCCACATAAAAGAGTTTAGAAATCGCGTTCCAATCGCATCAGTCGTACTTCGCGTTCCAAAAGTTCTTTTTCCCTTCGGAGGAGCTCGAATTCGCGAGCATTAACGGGGTTGTTCTCTTGAACCATTGTTCCTGCTCTCTCATTTAACGATGGTGTATTTTCCATCGTCTTGTTCTGCTAAACTGTATTCCTGCGATCCTTGAAATTCTTCTATGTGTTCTTGCAGATGATCGTCACAATCTGGAATTTCGATTTGCAGTCGTCTGAGCAGATCGTGCTTCGTACCTCCGTAAAATCACTGATGGATTCTTTCGAGATTGGCAGTCTTGGCATTTTAACGAAATGTTCTTAATGCGAGATAAGAAAACGAAATAAGACAAATCCAAACAAAAGGTGAAACACGCGAGAACACTGTCTCTTAAAACAAAATTACTGAACTGGTAAGAATTTAACAAAAGATTCCTTGTTCTAAACAGTCCAAAATATCCTGAGAATTGTTCTCGAAAACTTCCACTACTAACGAAACCAATACAAAACGGATAGCTCAAAATTTACGGACGCGCTAACTAAATCGTCGCGGACCGTTTTCCGAAAGTTCAGTTGTCTCATTTCTGATACTGTAGAGTGGAAGGGTTTCTCAGGAGAGATCGAAACGTGTAAAATGTAGAAATGCTTTATTGACTGTTCTCTGTTGAGTGCGAACGCTAACTGTTTCTTCCAAAACGGATTATTCGGCCTGGTTGTCCGCGGTTTTTATATATTTGGCCTTAGAGCGCGAGTCGTCGTCAGTTGTCTGTCCTGTGACGAAATATGGGGCGACGAACGCGCATCATAATATTGTCGAGGAACGACACTTTTCCCTCGCGTAACGGACATACATACGTGATACAACGCAAGGTGTTTCTTTTACAATATATGTATGTGCGATACACAACGTTAGAAGTTGGTGGGATTCATGCGAGTTATCACATAGCTCCCCCACGACAAGTTCTTGTTTACATACAAAGTCGAAGATAAGAAACCGTGATTTCATAGTTTATGGCGAGTTCTTATATACGTTTTGCATGCTCGCAGAGGATGCTTTGTAACATCGATCGTGTCATATTGAACAAACCTGCGTGTCATTCATTTCTTTTGTATTTTCGAACAAAATTTTCATTCATCGAGGGCACACAATATTAACCCTCTATTGCATTCCGTTCCCAATCGGGGACTTAAATTCCAAATGTTCTATAGTAAATTAAGTAGACAATACTGAAGACTCTGAGCATGCTGGTTCCAAGTGGGACCATTGCACTTATGAATAAAACCGCATATGTTTCTAAGAAAATGTTATTATTTATTTCATGACCGCACTCATTTTTAAGTAGACAGCCATATATATACTTTTCAACTCGTCATAAAAATTCATGCAATCGAGGATTAATCTATTTGACGATTAATAATAACGGCGACTGAATTTGTTGTACAAACGATATAATAATCGAAATGTTTAAGGCGACTTTCCAAGAATAGCCGTTAAATCCACTTTATTCTTTCGAAACGTCCGCGCATGGTCTAAACTGTTATACTATAATCCACTTCCACGAGTGTCGCAAAACTTTCTGAGCCCTCTATTCACTTTACGAAATATAGTAATGTATTATTTTCTCCCTGTATGCGCTCGTCTCGAATACGTTCGTAAATCTCTTAAATCTACAGCCTATTTTCCTCCAAAATTTACAGGTTTACTTAAGTCAGAAAAAAAGATTGAATTTTCAAACATACGTTATTGTAAATAAATTATATCTAAACTTTACATTCTGGAACATCGTCTCTGAAAGTATTACTAAAAAGTTCGTAAACCCAATGATACTGGAATATATTACAATAGTAGAATATAGTAGAACATAATACAATGTACTAGAATATAGTAGAATATACTACAATATACTAAAATATACTAGAATATAGTATTATTATAAGTAGATTGCGGATCTTTATGCAATTATGGCTTCTGAAAATTTTCAAAAAATGCGAGGATATCAAATATGAAAGAACTGAATACAATTTTAATTTATCTCAGATCTAAAAAGACTACTACCACGGAAAACAAGATTCTATTTCATTCCAGTTTCTCAAAATTCATCTACAAAAATTGAAAACTGCATGAACATCCGCAGTCTAGTTATAAGTAAATGCATTCGAGTAATAATAAATACCCAATAAAACAGAAATTGTTTTTAGTTTAATATATGTATTATGATCATAATTCTTGAACTAATACTGTCATAGAATAAATATACGCGTCGTACTCGCTGTTGCGTTCTATTTTCGCAATTAGTTGTTATTTATTTCCGGCGACAAATTTTAAGAAAGAAAGGAAAATTATATTAATTCCATCATTACATTGCCACCTATTTATTGCATAATGCAACATTTATCGTACTTTTCAGAGTGTTACAACGTCTCAGGATTGCCTTTCTAATTCGGAGGTACACTTCCGCTATAGTTGCTATTGTTAATGTTATTATTGTAATTATACGGTATTACATTATAGTTGCAAAAGGAACAGTCTAGGTAAATGACTGGAAAATGAAAGAACTGAAGAAATAACTACGACTTCCGTCACAGAACAAAGTAATTAATATAGAGTATTTTGTTACTTATAGTTAATGTCGTATCACAGTATCACTGTTATATTACCTACATTGGACAACAATTCTCTATATTATTAATTCGTGTTTAATATTCCTGATCTTTCCCGGAGAATTTTTATTTTTAACTCCTTAACTTTTGTCTACACACGTACGTATGTAATGATCTATAATTCATAGTATAGCATGCAACGATTTAACACTAAACCAACTACGAGGGGTCAAATGACCCATTTTAGATTTTTTATTTATTGAAATTGTAAAGGTGTCTCCATGGGAATTTATTGAATATATTTTTTGACTCTAATATATATATCACAATGAAAATTGCACAAAATATAAATAAGTTTAATCTTGTTATTTTTATAATACTATACACATCAGTCACTTTTGATGGTCGGTAGGTTTAGTGTTAAAACACAACCTGACGTTACGCATAGCATTACAGTTTTGTAAAGTACGAATGATGAAAAAAGGAAGTAAGACGGAAAAACTCTATGAATATCGTAGACTTTGATCTCCCCACGATAAATATTATCCTCCTGCTCGTGGTGGCAGTAACGAGATCGTATCTGATGCCCGTTGCGTGTCATTTGCATATTTCAGCCGGAGGCGTTCGGCAGATCTTGCTTTTGGCAATCCGAAATGCGCGAGGGTTGCCAAACCACCTTTCGATTTACATTTCAGTATCGAACGCACGCTTCTACCCTCGAGGTGACGTGTAGGGGAAGCGATAACAGGAACGAATGTTTCATTAACGTCCGCAGATTTTTATATTCATTCGAAATCATTTTCTCAATGAATAATCGATAAAGTTGGTACACAATTATGTTACTTTTACTTTCTTAAATGCAAACAAAGTTCCTATAATTTTACATAATAGTTATGTAAAAAGGTATTTCTGTCATATTCGCGTAGAGAAATTTTGGAAAATATTGGTTGAAATAATTATTTAATTCTTATTACTACAATTTCCCCAATACTTATTACTAGACTGCGGATCTCTATGTAAAATAAAAATGTTCTGCATTGATTGTGGGAAGCAGGAATAAAATAAAAATTGATTTCATCCCTTAACGACACGTTTTTCGTTTTAAATCTAACAAGTATTTCCATAGCTATTAAAAATTCACAATCACAAATTTTCAGGACTATCTGTGTGGGGTTAGGAATCTGAATGGGGCTAGGAAAAATTATTTTATACTTTTTAGACCGTCTTTAAAACGTGGTATTTTTAAAAAAATTTATTTTCATTACAATAATTATTTTTCTAATGCGAAATAGAAACGAAATACCTAAGATGTAAATGTTAACTCATGAATTTGAATAAAAAAATTCTTGTTATTTCTGTTTTCCTTGTTATTCCATCGGTCTTTTATCACCGTGTCAATTTGGCACCGAGGGACAAATTCAGTTCGTGAAATGAGGGACGGATGAGGGTTAAAAAGAAATTGCGATATCCTTAAATTTTTCTAATCCTTTACTGTTTTATATTTCGCTCAGATAATTTCTTCATAAATGCATAAAAATCCGCGGTCTATTTATTACTAAATAAATAGACGAGAGCTGTCTACATTTCAAATAAGAAGAACTATTTATTTAGTAATTGGACCAAGGCAAATATTGATACCGCCGTTTATGTGTGTTTTACGCGATAGAAATAAATGCTGTCGGACTTACCTTGTCAGGACATGGCGAGGCGTCCCTGGAGAGACTGCCGATAGTTACCAATAAGCGTCGCGAGGCCCCCAACACTGAGTCTCGCCATCCCTCTGAAACAATAAACAGAGAAATGAAAAATATTCTGACATATTTTTTTTACAAACCTGTGAAATCGATGACGGAGAATCGGCTGCCCCCACTATCGCGCCCGTCCGGCATGGTGGGGGTAGCCGATTCTACGTCAACTCTCGGAGCACCAGTTGCCCAGGCCTGTTTGAAAGTGTGTAGTATTAAATACAGTGAACCACGAAAGTATTCGAACGCACTTTAAAACAGTATAACTTTCTTATGATCGGACCAAACTACCTGACTTTTTTTGAGCAATTAGAAGAATCGATTCACCAAATGACATGCATGAAAGATTTCGAAAAAATTGCGATTGCTAAGAATTACATGAGAAAGTAGAAGAGGCACCATTTATAACTTTTTTATTAAAGCCTGTAATGAAAATTTAAAATATGCGTTTTGTAGATGCATGTTAGTTATACACACGCTGAAAATTTAATCGAAATCGATTGACGCAGAAAAGAACGACACGCATCGAAAGATGTAAGAATCTGTGGATTTTAAGCAGAAACTGAGCAAAAGTCGCGAAAAACTATGATTTTCACCACATTTAACTATTTGTAGCTCTCGGGTATGTTAATCGATTTTGATGAAATTTTCAGCGTGTCTATAACTAACATAAATCTACAAAACATATATTTTAAATTTTCATTAAGAGCCCAAATAAAAAAGTTTTAAAAATGCTTTTTTTATTTTTACATGCAACCTTGCAAATTGTAATTTTTGGAAGATTTTTTTTCTGCAGATCACTTAGTAAACCAATGCCTCTAATTGCTTACGAAACATCAAGTCGTTTGGTACAGTTATAAAAAAGTTATACTGTTTTAAAGTTCGTTCAAATACTTTTGAAAAAAATTTCTTTTTTTCCAGCCTGCCTTTTTATGATTAAAAATTCATGTGCAGAACCACGCTTAAATACTTCAACCTTCTGCACCCTGTTGGCGTCGTTATGGAAACATTTATAATATGCTTCGCACAAGTATGTAGTTATGTTAATAGTAATAATACTATTTTATTTACGTTCGGAGACCTAGTTCTTCTAATATATAAAATATTATGTAAACCAAACGTGGGCGCTAATGACCATGTTGTTTATGTTAAGAAAGTCAACCTTTATAAATAAATAAATTGAAGAAAGAAATAAAGCATACCAACAGAGGAAACAGAAACCAACAAGTAGACAAACCTTTCCAATTTTCTGATAGAAATTCTTCTTTGTCGATCGTAAATTACTGAATAAACTTTTTAATGATTTAACAAGTGCTTGTTAGTCAAAATTAGATCGAACCTATGCGCCGAAATCATTAAAAAGTTTATTTTCCAATTTTCTGTTCGTCAAACAAAATTTCTGATTTATGAAAATTTTATTATAAATGTGCTTGGAGTGCTAATAATAGAAGTAGTTTATACAAAGAAGGTGCTGAACACAACGAAATCAGAAATACATATAAGCTGTGAGCGAAAGAAGACTTTTTAAAACATATTTTCAATTTGTACATTTATACTTACATAAGAGACAATTTTTGGAAACTTTCATTACGACAAACACGTATCTTAATACTTATTTAAGTGATTGTGATTGAACGATTGTTACGTGAGTAAAATGTTTCGTCACATCAGTAGAGGTACTTGTCTCGACCTTCCTAGCGAAGTATGCGAGACAGATAAATCTAGCCAGCTTCTTGAAATAATTGCTCGCTGTTCCAGTATTATTCGTTTGGTGGGATGTTGTTTTCAGTGATGTGCTTACAAACATCAAGTTACTGTGATGTTGCCATCTTCCCATCTTACCATGTGGTTGAAAATTTATATCAATTTTCTACCAACCTAATACAGTAGTACCTCGCTGGCAGATGCCTGAGCACAAATTCGTTCCCACCATTTCCTGGAACTGTTTCGGCTCGACGAATCTGTGGGTTTTTTAAAAACATTTCTATATTGTTGCTTCACAATTACATCATTATAATGAAATTGCTGATGGTCCTCCGATAAAAATGATATTAAACACAACCCTACTAGAATTTTGATTTACACTGCCGCTCGTGGAAGTATGGACACTTTGTTAAAAAGTTAATTATATTGTCATCCCGTATTTACCAAATAATAAGTCATCAGAGTTGGGCAAAAATTTTATCGAAATAAAAATTTCGGATAAAGTGGATTTTTTCCAAGTGGGTTTTATACCGACTTTACTCGAAATTTTTATTTAAATAAAATTTTTACGCAACTCTGTAAGCCATTAATATTCTATTTTCTTAAGTAGTATACATAAATATAGGATATAGGTAATAATACATAAATTTTTGTACGAGTTAGAAAAAAGTGCCACAATTCTGAATCACCAGCTCTGGACACTCGTACAACAGGCACGAAATGAAAAAATTTAATACGACGAATGCCACAATTAACGAAAACTGTAATAAATGCCATAGTTGAATTTTTCGACGAAAAGAACACTTAGATTTCAAAGTTATTCATTTATTCCAGTTATTAAGTTGTTATTTAAGTTAATTTTATACTCGTAAAATGAAAAACTGGGTGATTAGGAGTGGAATTATTTTGCGCTCAACATTTCTTATTTTTTTTAATTGAACGTACCCCTTTTTCCCATGTGTGACAAAAATTGGCGTGAGCAATTTAAAACAGTGTAAAGATCAGAAGACTTTAGGAGTAATGATATATTATTTTCATTGAATTAAAATTACGAGTGGAAAATATAAGTTTACATCTAGCTCCTGTGTCTGGCAAATGATGCACAAACTTTTTATTTTGCATAAAGATCCGCAGTCTATCATCATAATTATTTCGGAAATAATTTATTTGGATAATGCCCAAGTGATGTTTCTCTCGGGATGAAGAACAGTGTTAGTTTAATAAATTCACAGGTATGATTATGATCATAGTGTCCGCCTTATCACGGTGAATATTTACCGCGGTGTGGCATAACGCGAATAAGAAAGCAGAATAACGGGACTGGGGTGAGTTATGAGAGGGTAAGGGCGCTGGGGTAGTTTCATATTGCTAGATTAAGCGTTCAACTTCCACCTTCGACTCTGCCTCCGTTTCCTTGGACGGTGTCTTAAGCCGAAATGTCCTAAGTTATAGTCGCGAGTTTCATTAAACGGCTTGATGACGGATCGCTCTTTGTCTCGTTTATATTACGGCTGGCGATCAAAACAGATTTAATCACAGAAACGGGGTCCATATTTAGCACTCCAACGCTGATACTAACCTGAAAGATTTAATTGTTCTGTCTATAGTTGTGTGACGCCATTGGAACGCTCTAAGCAGAGTCGCCGGATCAGGGAATGGACTCGAATCGAGGGGAAAAAGTTACCCCCTCTCTGCCAGCACCGGATTAGTCACGTGACGGAGACGAAACGCGTCACGTGACCGCGCCGTGGCGGAGGCGTGGGGCAATAGCGTTTAGAAGGTAGAGTGGGGGCTCAAGAATTGTTGTATCAACGCTAAACCTATCGACCATCAAAAGTGACTGATGTGTATAGTATTATAAAAATAACAAGATTAAATTTATTTATATTTTGTGCGATGTTTACTATAATATATACTGCAGTCAAAAAATATATTCAATAAATTCCCATGAAAACACCTTTACAATTTCAATAATCGTCAAATAAAGAATCCAAAATGGGTCATTTGACCCCCAGTGGTAGATTTAGTGTTAAGGTAACCTGTTTTCATTTCTGTGGTAAAGCTTAATGAACTTAAATGAAGATAGAGAACCTTCAACGTAGCGTACCATTTTTTAATAATTTTAAACAATGAGAAAATGGCGACTGTCGACAAACATCCTTTCGGATGAAAAGATCAACTTTAAACATTTATAAAAATTCAGAAAAAAAATATTCCAGTCACTTTTACCGCTGGGTAAAAAATGAAGCTGTGTCGCTTAATGTTCCCTAAAAAAATATTTTTCCGTACAGCGTATCTTTACATGCGAGACAAATGTTAGATTTACTCCATTTTATTAGTCCTGAAACACGTTATATAATTAAAAGGAAATATGGTGTTTGGGGAAATGTTTTCACGATTCGCTCGAATTATTCTGCTACCGCGTATTGCGAAAAAATCGAGGCGTCAAATTTCTGTCTTATAATTTTAATAAAGTAACGGGATAAAGCCTACCGCAGAAAAAAAGAAGGATACGCTCGCAGCGTTGCCCACCAAATGGCCCCCGGATTAATAAATCTCAATTACGCAAGTTAATACCGGAGGCAATTCACTCCCCTAGGTCTGGCAAGGAACCGGATACGAGGGTGAAGGCATTTCTATCGGGGCATTCTCGGCATTGTCGCTGGAACAATGACGATGACGATTCTATGAAACCGTCTCCGCTTGTAAAACCGTCCGCAATGTCGCACAAAATTTATCGCCATCCCTCGATCGGTTTACACTTATTAACGCGTTTATCACTGTACCAGCAACAATAGTGAGCAATTAAAACACAAACCGAACACTCCCACTAATATTCGGACACTCTTAAAAAGACGATAACTTTTTATATATTGTACCATACGATTTGAACTTTTTTTGGTAAGCTAGAGCAATTAGTTTGCTACAGGATATGCGAAAAGAAATTTTTTCAAAAATTGCAATTGATTGGAATTGTAGAAAAAATACTAAAAGTTGCATTTCACAATTTTTTTATGTGGACCTATATTGAAAATTTAAAAAATACGTTTTGTAGATCTGTGTGAATTAGACATATTCTGAAAATTTCGTCAAAATCGGTCGACGTTGCAATGAGCTACAAGCGTTTAAAGATGGTAAAAATTGCCGGATAAATCTAAGGTAAATCTAAGGATTCTTACATCTTTCAATGCCTGTCGTTTTTTCCCGCATCAACCGATTTCGATGAAACTTTCACTTTCGTATTTTTTAAATTTCCGATATAGGCCCACATAAAATAGTTGAAAAATGCAACTCTTAGTATTTTTTCTACAATTCCGATCAATTGCAATTTTTTAAAAAAATTTTCTTCACATCCTGTAGCAAACTAATTGCTCTAGCTTCCAAAAAAAGTTCAAATCGTATAGTACAATATTAAAAAAGTTATTGTCTTCTTTAGAGCGTCCGAATATTAATTCCGGCCACTGTACGCTGATTTCTAAATGTTAATAGCGTTACGAGAGAAGAGTTCAAATAGGAATCATATGAAAAGAGAGTGAAAATGTTATTTATGTGAAGCAAAGTATTATTTGGCCGGTGTAACAAGTTATACAAGTTTTTGAAATGAAGAATTTTAATAATCTGTGGAACTTCCGAAATTTTCTAAATTGGTTGAAAATAATTTTGTAGCCGGTACGGTTAATGTTAAAAGTGACATGCCGGAAGACTTTTCCGGAATCGTCTTAGTACAGAACCCTTAAGCGGAAGTATCCCCTTAAGTCCTCCTCATTCGGCGCATCTTGTTAGCGGCGAATCAAGTGCGCCGGAGGACACTTCCATTGCGGCTGGTCAGTTCATACCACGTTAAGGTCAGCGAAGACTTGTTGACGGTCGGCGGTGCTACGCAAAGTGCGGCAGATATGTCTTTATCAGGTTCCATTGAAATCGTCCTGCTCGGAAAGGAGGAAGGAACGACCCGCGCAATTTCCTGTGGGACAGGAGACAGAAAGAAAGAGAAACGGCGAGCCGTGACGAGGGGATGCAACCCTCGTAATCCCGTGGCTGAAAGCCTCGTTTAATATTTATGATTTATTTCGGTTTAATTCGACGTGCAAACGGGAGACGCATTTATATTCGATGTTTGCCGCACATGCGCGGAAACCGGATTACCGAGCTGCGAGAACTTTTAATGAATCGGGATTTACTCTGACTATTGCTCCAACACTCTCGCGGATTGTTAAATATTTGAGCGCGTAAGTCGGAACAAGAACAGAGCGTCTTTCGCGAGAACGATGACGTCAACGAAATTCAGAGAAAATGCAAAGTACAAATTTCTACTTTGAGAATGATAGTAGAACACTCCTCTCTGTCCATAGTAGTTGTTCTCTACTGCAAAGCTTTTTTGAAAATGACATAGGTCGTTCGAGAAATTTGATAGAGCCGTTCAGTCAATATTTTCAGATGTAACAATAGTTTTAGCTACACAAAATGTGATTCAAAGGACCATCAGTGTAGCTTACCTTAGCGCATAATTTAAATGTTATTTGAGTTGTACATATTACATGACTCATCCTGTATACGTACAAGATTTTAGTGGAAATTTCATCCCGATATCTCTTACGGTTGTAGAATTATAATAATATGTTACGATCCGGTACAGCGTTCACTTCAAATAATTTTAATTTGAAACGAAATTAATATTTGAACGCAACACAGAAAGCTACATTTTTCTGTCAAAAAATTACAGTAAATGTTGTAAATGTACAGCAATCACAATGATGGGTTTGACTCCTCGTGGTAGGTTCAGTGTTAACTAGAAAGTTTTGCATTTTCAGTTGCCATTTTTACTGATCGCGCGAATAAGAGAAGACAATGGATCATTTGCTGACAAGCATAAAGGAAAACCACAGATCGTGTAAACGCGAATAAATAAGCAAGGAAGGTTACGCCTCCTTCCATTTTCTTGCCGGGTAGAGCACCCTAAAGCAACCACTACCCCTAGCGATACTGGGACCGACGGGGTAGTCGCAGTAACGACGCGTCGTCAGTTAATCAAGCCATTTCGTTCCGCCGAGACTGGAATGAGGATTCGACTCGAACGACCATCGATTTCCTTCTGACCGTTTCCTCGTCGAAATCCCTCCGCAGTGCCAATCTCGATCTCTGGGGGTGCTTTTTGTCTTTCTCGCCTGAAATTCGGACTCGGAACATTCTCCCGAAGAGTTTCGTGGCGTAGGAGAAACGAGCTAATTTCGGGTGACCTTTTCCAGTATGTAGAATGGTTGCGAAGGAACATGAGCTAAACGAAAAACTTAATTGGCCGTTTCATCCAATTTACAACGAACGAAAGATTTTGCACAGTATAATATGGACCGTTTATTTCGAAAGTGGTGCAAGTCCATTTTCTGTTGTTTCGAGAAAATTAAAGGTTAGCATATTAGTCAATTCAAAAATATAAATTAATTACGTCAAGTCTGGCAATGTTTCTATGTACTATTTTATAAATATGTAATTTGATTATATGAATTTCTTTTAGGCGAATTTAACTAAAATAATATATATTTACGGGCTGTAAATGTGGACTCGCACCATTTTCATAATTAGTCAATTGTAAAAATCATTTCATTCCAATTATGAAAAATTAGATATCACTTAAAATATATTTTGTATTAATCCAATTTTGTTTACAAATAATAACAAGAAATAAGATAGGAGTAGTATTTTTTATTTTGAACGTTAATTATATTTATGTATTGTTGAACTTAACATAAGATATCGGTTTATGCAATTTGAAATTTTCGTAAACGGATTTTAGGAAGGTGGAGTCAAATAAAATCTTATTTTTAGTGGTAGTAGCCTCTGCAGGTCGGAAATGACTAAAAATCGTATTAAACTCTGTCAAATTTTATGCTCCGGCATTTTTTAAATATTTTCAGAAGCCATAAATGCATAGCCATAAAGATCCGCAGTCTACTAATGATAATGAATGAAGGAATCTATGCAATGGAAAATTGTGATCAGCATCTGAGAAAGGTAGCAAAGTATGAATATATTTTAGCTAATAAATTAGTATCTCTAATTTAGTGTTTTCGTATTTAAACGAGCAGTAGAAATTAAATAGAAAAAATAAACAGAGAAAATATTTTTCTTAATTAAATTACACTATTAATGTAATAGAAAATATTGCATTTAGAAGTATATTAAACATTTTTCCACATTACACTTTCGACAGTTTCGGCGATTACTTTTTAAATAATTTATAACAAAATGTAAAATTTAGCAGTTTTACCCCCACACTACCCTCAAACAAAGGGAGATGCGAAATTTATAATATTTTACAAAAAATGCAAAATGGCAGGGGGCCGGTTATCCAGGATTATCCCAAGACCCTTTGAAGTACAGTCATGAAGTTGCTGTTTAGGGTTGAAACGGAAGATGTTTAACGTTTTCTCGATCATTACCCCGACCGTCTATTCGTATGAATTTAATAGTCAGTCCCAGAGCATGTGGGGGAAGCGCTAATACCGTTTTATGTGCGGCTTGATACCCATAACGCAACATGGTGCCCCATGGCAGGCCGTGCATCGCGTCTGGAAGAAAACTTGATGTGACGCCGGTGTGGGAATGGTTGGTGGATGATACTAAGAGGGTACATATGTGCGCAACTGCTCGCTTTATTCATAAGCCAGGGACGACGCCCGTAGAATGAAAACAGTAAAGAAGAAAGTTATGGTGAACGTAAAAGTATCAGGGGACGATGCTCAACTCTGAGTATGATTTCAGAAAGTAACAAGTTCCTTCTGAGTAGAAATTCGAGGGAGATTTTCAGTTTGAACGATGATAACCAGACTGCGGATCTTTATACATTTATGGCGAAATTGAGTAGATCACATTCAAAATTGTTGGAAAATTTAGAAAATTGAAGATGTCAATATAAGATTTCTCCTCTATTAACACTAAACCCACCGACCATCAAAAGTGACTGATTATAATATTATTATATTATATAGTATTATAAAAATAACAAGATTAAATTTATTTATATTTTGTGCGACTTTTACTATAACATATACTGGAGTGAAAAAATATATTCAATAAATTCTCATGAAAACACCTTTACAATAATTCAATAATTGTCAGATAAAAAATAGGTTTAGTGTTAAAATCATTAAGGGAAGAAATAACATTGAGTTTGGTTTCTATTTCTTGCAATCGATGCAGACAATTTTTATTTTGCATAAAGATCCGCAGTCTAATAATCATATTTAAACGTATATTTGTTTAGAATCGGGATCCGTGTTAACCGAGGTCCAACTGTATGTGCGTTCGTGTTGTACTGGTTTGAAAATTTTGTTGCCAGGTCTGCGAGGGAACCGAGGAAGCCGAGAATGTGACCCCCGAATCCACTTAGAGGGCACGCAGTCTGCGCGAATATCCCCTCGAGCAGCATGACTCGCGTGCTCTATCTAACTTTGGTCCGCTCGAGGCTAGCCGCCCTCGAACAAGCCGCGAGGGGGAGATGAAGAAAAGGGCGAAAAAGGAAGAGAGGTTGGGGGTTGATAGCGGCGAGCATGGTGGTCGAGACTTGGGGCTCCGTAACAAACGCGGATCGTGTAAGGGGTCGAGAAGATAAAACGAGATCGTGTCTCGGGGCTAGATATGAGGGTGGAAGACATAGGATGAAAGAAATTGTTACATCGTTTGGGAAGAATGAGTCGATGGACCGCAGACTGCACCGTGAACCTGTCTCCACGGGATCCACCGCTAAACATCTTTTCCGTTCGAAGACAATGCAAGCAAAATTTCCATTTACCCCTTGCCCTACGATTTTACGATTTCAGTAATTAAAACTTTTTTGGTAATTCTGAACACTAAACCCACCGAGCCTTAAAAGTAACTGGTACATGTTCCCTTAGAAAAATGACAAGTTTGATTTTATTTCTCCTATTGTAATATGTGCTTATGAAATTATTTTTATTATATATATACAGCAAACCAATTGCTCTAGCTTCCCAAAAAAAGTTCCAATCGTATAGTACAATATTAAAAAGGTTGTCGTCTTTTTAAAAGTGTCCGAATTCGAAAGAGTTGGAAAATGAGAGAGGTTAACTTTTTTCCCATAATCCTACTGCAGGTATGTCTTGCAATTGGTGGGGATAATTTTCATTTTGCATACAAGTCCACAGTCTAGAATATAACAATTTTGCCAACAAGAACAATCTAGCAATAACAGTGTTAAATGTTCCTGATGTCCTCGCAGTTTTGTATTTTATTTATTCGTCATGGGATCACCATAACAGTGGAGAAGAAATGTAATGAAAAATAAAAAGTGCTCCGAAACTTTTCACTGTAAATACTGAAATTGAGAAGGTTATGGCCGCCACTTCCAGACTGATGGGGGATGAAAACGGTGAAAGGAGAGTAGGAGTGTAGAAGCTACGGGTAGGGAAGAAGAGAAAGAACTCGAGTGAGATTTTCAGACAAAGGCCAATGTTTGAGTGGTTGTTCGTGGCATTGTTGCCCTTTACCCTCCGCCAATCAGCGGAAGGGGTTACCATCCCTCGAAAGGAAACACTTTTGCGCACGAATCGGAAATGCGGTCGTTTGGAGCTTGCCTGGTGTTCGGTGTCCACTTTTTTCCGTGTACCTAAGTTGTTCGGTTAATTCTCTTTTTCAAACTGATTTCCGGTCGGTGAAATACGAGTGAATTTGATTTACAAAATAGATGAATTTGATCTGCGACAGGGTGAATTTGATTTGCAGAAAGGTGACACACGAGCTAAAGAGCAAAAGAGCTAATTATAATTATCTTACATTATAATATAAATTTTATATTATATTATGATATAATTATAATTATATTAATATTTTATAAAAACCCCACCACATTTTCTCAGATGACACGTGTCCTAGAGTTAACACATTACCATGATACAAATGGTGTTGAATCGATCTTCAATTATTCTAACAATGTTCTAGGTGGAAAGAGGATCAGGAATGTCTAACCAAGTTCAGATCGAAATGTCAGACACACGAGTTCCTGGAGAGCATCACGGAATACCTATCCAAGGTACACCCCTTCAAGTCGAAGTTGGGAAGCAAGAAACTTCTAATCTAGGTCCCTTGGAACAATACACCGTAAGTAATTAATGTAACGTAACGGAGTCCTTACTATTTTATTAGTTATCTTAAAGTTTCCTCCACGCGGAACAAGTTTTTTGAGACGTGAAACGAACTCGTGAAGTTTGCAGCTCGGTACAAGAGTGTAATCTTTAATGTTATTTCTTTATGTTGATTTACATCGTAGTTCCTTTATTCGTTAAACAAATTATGACTGCTGTTGATTTGAAATGAGAGGAGCTATGAAATTAGGCTACAGATATCGTATGACGAGTGTATACATACAGGGTATTCGATTATAGGTGGGAGAAAATTTAAGGGATGGTTCTCATGATAACATAGGACGAAAATGAAGAATAAAAAAATCGCGATTTCGGCTTCGTTATTTAGTTATTTATAACTAGACTGCGGATGTTTATGCATCTATGGCTTATGAAAATTTTCAAGAAATGCTATAATATAAAATTCGGTACGATTTTGATTTGTTTCAGATCCACAAAGGCTGTTCCCATGAAAAAAAGGATTTTACTCCATTCCATTTTCTTCAAATTTGTCTATAAAAATTGAAAATTGCATAAACATCCGCAGTCTATCTATAACGAATTTACGAAATTTGCGTAATTTAGTAATTACAGTGTAACTTCTATTTTATTTTAATTTCTTACTTTTTTAGAATCAAAATATACTTTTTCGCGCAGAGAATGCTAAACAATTGAACAATTCACCAACTTTTTTTACGACCTCATCTATTGCCTAAAATAATATCGTTCGAGGTGCCTATAGGTACACTAGTGTGATCGAAATAGTTTTTAAAATTGAGATATAATTGCATATCGAACACAATACGAACTGTTACTGAGAAATATTAATTCCTCAAATTTCATATAGTATATGCAGATGGTTTTTGCTGAATTTATTTATACGGATCACCATTACTTTTTATACACCCTCTACATCACTATTTCGAATTTTTGTATTAACCAAATTTTTATTATTATTATTTTATATTTATTATTATTACTTTATTATTCAACAATTTTTGTATTAAAGATTCTGAACACATTCTGATAAAAATGCATGTTAATAATTTCCTTTAAACCGAAATAAAATTGTATCGGAGAACACATATAGGCATACACTTTATATCAATATTCTCCTTTTTTAGGAAATTACGATCTACAAAAAAAGTTCTAGTCCGTAAAATAAATCGTAAGGCAAGTGGATTAACCAATCATTATTTATATGTATACAGAATGTCCCAAAAAGTATACTTCTTTGAAATTGTTCTCAGCGGTTTTGTTAAGGAGTTATCAACGAAAAACAAGGACAGAGGATGTTCAGAATAATTACAAATGGCACTCGAGCAATGCCGTGATATCAGCATTAATCGTGCACCTACAGTTGACGCGTGCATGTGTCGGACTACGATCAGATCAGACGCGTGCCTATTATCCTATTTCACTGATAAGCACGATAAAGTAGGCGGGAAGGGTGGGGGACGAAGTTTCCGATAATAACGGTCATGTATCGCACGATTTATCAAGCTTATCGATGTGTTGCGTACTCGAGATAGAAAGGGGGTGGCATTGTCGGCGGTCGCGAATGTGACAAATTGTCAGTGCACGGGAAGGGTGAGCTCTAGACACATCGCTCGACGCCTACATCTGTTTCCGCGCTAATACCTTGTATAACTCTTACGCCGCTGTGAGGGGAAACCGTGTCGCCCATCAGAGCGTCGCGAGGGAACAATGGAGAGAAGAGAAAAGAAGTTCAATCTTCGGAGATACACAGTGGCGGACCAAAGAACGTTTTATTTTCTTATTATTGTAAGAAATTAACACTAAACCTACCGAGCCTTAACTCTTTGAGGCACACGACTTTAAAGAAAATAAGAACCCAAGTTGCATTTTGCCAACCCAAGAATTTTTTTTAATACCAATATAACTTCAACTTTTTGAAGCGGCTTCAAATATTAGGTTGAGCAAAGAGTTTCTTCGTATTCTCCCGATAGATGGTGTTACCATGTCATAACTCTGTTAATGTATCATAGAATAATTACAGACGAGAAATTGTGATATTTTTATTATTTAGTCAAAAGTTATCACGTTTTGGAAATGAGTGAAAACAAAGAAGAAATTCGATACGTACGGAAATTCGAAATTCGATTCAGAAATACTTTCAGTCGGAACACTTTTTCTTATTTTTAAATTTGTTGGCTTTCAAGGCATGAAATTGATTCCGAAGATCTCGAATGGGACTTAAACTCTTAGCTTTAGCTATTCTATTAGAGAAATTTCTTTTTGCTTTGACCACTTTGTTGCGACATTGGAAGTATGATCTGGATAGTTGTAGCGTTGAAACGTCCATTTTAAAATATAGGGAAGCATTTATCTTTCAAGTTTTTACGTATCCGACGTAATGGAAGAATACAATACCCAAAAAAACCGTAAACCATTATATTGCTTCCTCCATTTTTCCCAAGTGGAATATTGATAATATGCATTAAGTTTTTTCCTTTTCTCTCTCGACGAACCTATTAAATTCCATTCGAATCGGACAACTGAAACTTGCGGTCATCGCTAAAAAGTGCAAATGCCCAATTAGCTGCTATTCTATTAGCTAATATCGACGGAAGAGTTTCAATTTTCTTGCAGAAACTGGGGAAAGGTGTAAAAATGTTACATCACCTATAATTTGTTATATATAGAAGCCTCTCTCCCCCATCTACCAGCATTCCTTCCCTCTTCTCAAGTGCAGGATACATCGATAAGCCTTCGTTCGATAAATCACACGATATACGAACACCATTATCGGAACCGAACTTTTATTGCTCTTCCCATCGTTTCCCACAAAATCGAATGCTTGATGTGTTCGCATTGCGAAGTATGGCGAGATATACGCAGTGGCCCGAATTAATATTCGGACGCTCTAAAAGCGACGATAACTTTTTAAATATTGTACTATACGATTTGAACTTTTTTAAGAAGCTAGAGCAATTAGTTTACTACAGGATTTGAAAAGAAATTGTTTCGAAAATTGCGATTGATCGGAATTGTAGAAAAAATACTAAAAGTTGCATTTTACAACTTTTTTGTGTGGGCCTGTATCGAAAATTTGAAAAATACGTTTTATAGATCTGTGTCTGATCTCTGTTTATCTCTTTATAGATCTCTGTCAATACCTTATATAATATACCTTTTTTCGTAGAGGTTCAAAAATATATAGTTCCATTTAAACAAACCAGGTTGACCTTAAAATTTCCTAAGCACCTTCATCTGAGAAAAAGTTATGTACACCACGTAACGGGCCCTTCGAAACCAAATAATTTTTGTCTGGAACATCTCTTCCTATCTCAAGAATTATACTCAATTATTATCAGGCTTGTCTTGGGTGATTCAGCAGTGTATTGACATTTTCCTGGAATTTGAACTGTTCTTCCACATCCAATGAGTCTGAAGTCTTGAAATGTAGGAACATATAGGAAATATTATTTCAAATAATTGACAGTCTGTTTTGCGTGATAACAGGCGTTAGGTGATCGAGAATATCAAAGGAGCGTATCAGGAAGACAAACGAGTCGACAAATCGGATTCACGGACGGCAGACATCAGAAAGGAATTCGGGGTGGTAGAGAAGATCGGGCTGAATTAGGTTCTAGCGCTTCGTCGTCCTTTCCCTTGCCACCTCGACCGAGTCGCGACCCTTCGAGATTGGCCAGGGACGATTAATTGACAGCGAGCCCTCTGAGACTTCTCGAGACGAGATTCGAAAAGACTCTTGCACATTCCAGGAGGGTGCGAAGAAAGCCATGAAGATGTTAGCGCACCATGTAGATCTGTGTTGGACGTTGGTGGCTTCAGATTGAGTCTTGTATTTTAACTTCTTCATCTAGGGGCTCATCTGTCCCTTTGATCGCTACCAGATTCGATAATGTTAATTACCAATTTCTGTATCATCTGCATCGCAGCATCGCGAAAGCAAACTTCAGATTTCATAATCAAAACGTTCAAACTGTTAAAGTTACAATAATTGTCAAACCGATGCTTCAATTTTGGTAAAACATCTCTTTTCAGTTTAAGTTAATGTGATAGAGGTTATATATAATTATTTTATTGGGGTGGTGTTTAAATTTTATATTCGTAAATTAATCTAAAATAAATGACATTTTAATAAAAATTACTAGGAAAATTACGTTAGGGATAACAGCATCATATCTTTAGGAAGATCATATTTATAAAGATGTTTGTGACCTCGATGTTGAATTAGGATAAATGTTTCAATGCAGAAGTTTAAAGATTGAGTCTGTTCGATTTATAAAATCTTACATGATTTGAGTTCAGATCGGTGTGAGCCAGATCGGTTTCTACCTTTAAAAAAATTAAAATATTTTTGTATGAAAGGACAAAGTATTTTAAAAATTGGCTTAGACTGTGGATATTTTTGGAAAATAAAAATTGTTTGCATTAATTGCAAGACATAGAAGCTACAGACATTTATTTCTTTTTTAAATAATTCTAATCAGATGAAGATACTGCAAGAGCATTTCTAAGTTTGTTAAATACTTTTGTATATCTTTTATATAAAACGTATATAGTTTAACTAAAAGAAATTGCTCACATATTATATACAACTTTGTTCTATGATATTTTTCTCGAGTTTAAAATATCTTTAATACGTTTTTAAATTTTGGATTATGTTTCCCAAAAATTTTGCAACGAGAGTATGCAAAATCATAATTGACAGTCTTCTTTGAGTAAATAAATATAAAAGTGTCGAGATGTTTCATTTAAATTTCATTGAATATATAATATATTTAAAAGAATATAAATGTATTTGAAATTGTCTAAAAACATCGCTTATAGGAATATCGTATCACTTTCAAACACTTAAAAATATTAACCCTTGGCACTTCGCATTATCTTTAAAATTTGTTGCCAACAAATTTATTTTAAACAATTTTGTTTACTAATTATATTAGATACAGCTCTCAAACTTTGCTGTAATTTATATTTCTTTTTAACTAAGAAATATAAATAAAGGAAGAACCCGTTTTATTTACATTTTTCTTTCTCGGATGTCGAGTCACACTCGACAAAGGAGTGCAGAGGGTTAATAGTACTTTACGGTAATTTAAAAATTGCGATAATGATAGCAAAGTTGTTTCGCATAAATATTTGAACAGAATCGACAGTGACGCGCATTCCATGATTGATTATTCCCTACTACTTTTTCAAATTCGAGAGCTGTCGAATCTGAAAGGACCAATTGTCTGGCGACAATAATGTGAAGAGGGAATGAAAAATACGAGCAAAAAAGGCGGAGAAGCATCCTGCGATGGCAAAAGAAACATTGATTGAACGGAGAGGGTGGCAAGTTGGTGTTGTTGAGGACCGATGAGGCGAATAATCGGATTTAGGGATTACCAGCGCTCTTCGTGTTGCCCGCAACACTGTTAGCCTAGCATCGTCATCGTTTTCAGCGATCATTAACGCGATTAGTGAGTCTGTTTTGATAATCGTTGACACGATAATCATTTAAATCCTCTTCGATATTAGCGGAGATATTTGTCACATAGTAACCAAACAAATATTCAGAATTGACAATCTGAAATGTACCAATAAATTTTGCGAATGCATTAACTAAAATAATATTGAATTTATATATAGCAGTTGTTGAAAGAATATTTTTTATTCGTATTTTTATATGCAAGAAATAATGAAAAGCAAGACGCAGGAGCTAAATATAAATTTATATTCCTCATTAATAATCTTAATGTGGTGAAAACAATATATTAATACTCTTAAATTCTTTTAGAATTTTCACTGTTTTAAATTGCACTCGCTCATCTTTGACATAAATGCATAAAATCCGGAGTCTAATAATCGTACTGGTGCTCTTAAACTAACACACTGGAAAAATAACAATTTCTCATAACACCTGAGAAAAGTCCTCGTCGCACTCCATTATCTGATTGAATACAAATTAGTACTAGAAAAGCATACTAAATGATCAATTCCACTGATTAGCACACACACCTCGTTGTAGTTTCATGAAAGAAACATACGAGTAATAATAAGGCATATTATTAGAATGAAAACTGTTCAATTAATTTCTACATATACGCTATTAGTACCGAAATATTATATCCTTTATGAATGAAACCGCCACGTTAGAAATTCATTAAAGAGAACAATGGGTGCAAGTTAATTTCAAATGAATTCATTGTGCGTGTTTAATCTCGGAAATTTTATGCTAATTCCATAATTAAATTACCAGCAACATGTGCTAAACGTCAAATGAATTGGAATAGTTGCAACTCAAAGAAATCACGGAATATATTTATATTTTACGTTCAAACATTATGACGTATATATTTTTTATTACTTATGTTTATATAAAATGTAAAAGATGTATTTATTTTAATCTTTCGTAAGGGCCACTGAAGAAAGAATTCTTTCATAGATTTGTTTGTGAGTATATTGTTAATTTATGATAATGTAGAGAAAAAATTCATGAAAAATACAAAGAATAAAAGTAGTTATTTGTTGCAATTAGTGATTGTTGTCTGAACAATTTTGAAATCAATTTTAAGAATTTTATCTTACTATCAGATTGGCAGTAAAGAAAAGGACCAAGAACATCGTAATTTAGAAGATAAAGAAGTAATTAACGAATACATTTAACAAAATTGATGGGTCCTTATGTTTCGCCTTCGATGCGACTACTACATTCATTGAAATCATCGACGAGTTCGTTGAAATCTCCACAATCGAGCTCCTCAAGCGTTCAATACTATGTACGTATACGTAGGATTGTAGTCGTCGAACTCTCCGAGCGAGAAAGTAATCAATATAAACAGCACCCGCCCTGATGTGTTTAACATATTGTTAAATAATACTGTATCCAATACTTTTCTAATTTTTAGTCAAAAAATACAAAAATATTATTACAGGAAACGCTTAACATATGATATATAATCATGAGTATATTATGTATTTGTATTTTTATCTGTTACTCATTTATACAAATTTTCGTTAGTTGAATGAAATAGAATTTCAATTTTCTAGTCAACGAATCTAATGGAAATAAGACTCCATATTACAATACATTTATTTTTACTTCGTTATTTATTATTCATTTTATTATAAGGTATTATTAATTGGAAATATAAATTGATTGAGATTCTGACGTGCTTAAAAATATGACCACACGATACAACATATTTGTATAATTTTCATCGTGCTATGCATGGCAATAAATAATGAGGCGTCCGGGAATGCCAACGATTAAACAGAACATTTCATCGCAGAAACCAATTTATATGACACCAGTGAATATGTAAATACAAATTAACTATGAGTTCACAATTTAAAAAAAAAATTGACAGTTATGATAAATCAGTCGAAAAATTATAATATTCATTGAACCTACTTCGGTTGACACTGTTCAAGGAACAGTTCGATACCGGTTTACAAAACTTCCACTGTTTTTGGTAAGAATGTACAAAAATGTTGTACTTCCTCGAAAGGGGTAATTCCTGAGGCCATTTGAAGTAACTTTTTTAGGACATCTTGGATTGTAGTGATATTGTATGTATATGTAATATATTCGTATTCCTAACTCTTAATGCTTGAAGGTTAAACGAGAAGTTTTTCAGTAAGGGCATAGCGTGACGCGATTTTTCTTTCACGGATTCCAACTTAAATCTCGGTCATAATCTGCTGTTAAAAATAGGAATAGATCGATATCTTTGCTTCAGATGTTATTGCGAGAGAGGAATAATTCGAATTGAGAACCAACACTCTGAATTAAACAGCGCGACAGGTATCAGCCAGAAACGCGATCAATATTACGCAGCCTATACAATGGCCCTCGATATTGTTATATTACAATCGTATAGGGTGTGTCTTTGACGAGGATCATATATTTTTTTTTTATTTAATGCAATTTGAATCTCAAAATAGAGATTATTTTGCAGTACTGTACAGACGTTTCAATACATTGAATGATACTTTATATAATACAATACAAATTATAAACAATCGTAGGCCACTACACAAGCAGTTTTAAAGATGTACTGTTTTCTTAAATCTTTAACTTACAGTCATTCAGAAACGATCATTTATTTTTGTTAATATTGCATTGGAGATGCTTGTTGAATGAAATACATGATAGCCGTTATTAAACACAATGTTATGAAACACAGTTAAGGGAGAAATTAAATTTCTATTTCACTCCAGTTTGTTGCAATTCTGTTAGGAAATGTTTATTTTGCGTAAAGGTGTCTAATTAATTTAGATTGCGGATCTTTATGCATTTATAGCAAAATTGAGTAGATGAGATTCAAAACTGTTGGAAAATTTTAGAAATTGAAGATGTCAATATATGATTTCTCCTCTATTCAAATCATTAAGCGAAAAAATAACGTTCAATTTAGTTTCTATTCCTTACATGCAGACAATTTTTTGTCTACTAATTATCAAGGATAGTAATCGTGAAAATGTTTTATCGTTTCAACTTGTCAAGTTAGTCAAGTTAAATATTTTGTGACATAGAAGAATTGCCCTCTCAGTTCGTTATTATTTATTTCTTGAATTATTTATATTTGTACTCCGGATGCATATACAAAATAGATTTTATCTGTAGGGATTACTGAATTATTAAAATGTCCCATTATTATTACGCTTGTAACATTTCCATACGATAATACAAACACATGAAATTTGCAATTCGCATTTGTTTGAAAAATAAAAACCGCTCGCTCCGGCAGGCTGATATTCGAGTCCAATTACCAGTTAGATCGATATCGGGAATAGTGAACGAGCAAACCTCTCGTAAACATATAGGGGAAGTTTCCAGGATATTCAGGGTAGTTCACCCCTCGAATACCTTGTCCCCCTGCACGAACCCCAGCGATGTCTCCTACCCTCCGAGCCGCGCCCTAATATAAATATTATTACACTTTGATGGGGTTAGGTTGACACTGGGCCCCGCAGACATCCCATCAATGCTTTCTCGCCTCCCTCTTCCTTCCGCGTGTTTTATGCTTGCTTTTTCATTAGGCCCGAATTCCGCGCGGCGCGTGCCACCATTTTCCGAAAGCTTAAGTCGCTTAAGCCCCGTTTCAATATCAGCTGCAGTCGTTTAAATATTTTAAAACGTCTCGCAAAAGTTCTAGCAGCGAGTTCCAATTCTACGATCCCTTTGACGAGCGAATTTAGCGAACAACACAGAGCAGGGTAGACGCAATGTATTTGGTTGTTGCAAATGAATGACCCTTCTAAAATTTTTGACCACTTACACCACCGCTCAAAAGTACGCGGACACTTACAGCGACCCGAATTAATAACTTTTTTAATATTGTACTATACGATTTGAACTTTTTGGGAACCTACAGCAATTAGTTTACTACAGGATGTGAAAAGAAATTTTTTCAAAAATTGCAATTGATCGGAATTACAGGAAAGATACTAAAAGTTGCATTTTACAACTTTTTCATTTGTGGGCCCATATCGAAAATTTTGTAGATCTGTGTCAATTACAGATTACAGATTTATCCAAAAATCTGATGCTTGTCATATTGTTCTCCCGATGATTACCCTAATTTTCTTTTAAGAAATAAGAAATCGATGATTCAACTAAAATAAAATGAATATTTGAAATAGTTTAATACCAAACCACGAACCATGCTTGAAGAATTGTATTATATTTGCAATATCTACCGATCATAAATATCTAGTAAAATTTGTATTAAAATGAAATTTACGACAATGTAATATTTTATTTAGACCACTCTAAATTATTTAAACTAATTATTTAAACCACTCTAAATAGTGGACAGACTCCTAGCTTGATTTAGATACAACTGGCAATAAATTAATAAAAAATTTCGATTCGACGATTAGATAGAGTTCCATTAACGACGTCAGTAGGTACACTTCCATTGTAACCGTGATTGAAAATAAAATTTATTTAGTTTTCATAAATTGATTTAGTAAAATATGGTTGGGGGTAGTTCCTGGTAATTTAAAGATTACAAGTCAAGGTATTCTTCGGTAACAATGACATGTTTAATAACCGGTTCAACAATGTTACAGTATCATATAGATTTCAAGTAAATACGCAGTTCAATACTTGATTTTCCTTAAATGTACATACATACATGCGTGTCCTGCTTGGGTACCTAGATTCATATCTCACATGTACTTTCGTTCTCTTATTTTCTTTTTTGTTTCCGTCTTGTATATAATTACTCGTGTATACGCCAATATGTGTTCGTGTATATATACTCGTTGGTGCAGGTGCGTTTCGTTCCGGTGTATATGCACGACGGAAGTGCGAGTGTATTGCAAGTTACTATGGTTTTTCTTCACTTTTTTTTTGGTGTATTTTAAAACAATCTTATATAAATTACGACCATTAATTTCACTACAGTAGATAATCATCTCCAAAATTCTTTGTATCGGATTGATGCTAGGATAATGGAAGTTCGATATATCGAAAATTGAAGGTAAGAGAAATATTGAGAAATAACCTTATCTAATTGTTATCTTTATTTTAACCCTTTCAGAGTACCAAGTGCAACTTTTCATTTCGGGATAAATATTCATTTCGACGTATGCATTTACAGGGTGGCCCACGTAACACACGATTTTTCCTAACTTTAAACAGGAAATGACTAGTTTCCGATCGGCTACACAAACTATCGAACTGAAAAATATGTAACGCGATTTAAAGAAAGAAGAAAATCAAACGTTTTATCCAAAAAAATATTCTGCAGATTTTTTTTATTGCAACACACGCCGATTCGGACATTCTGTGGATATCAAAATTGACATTTCGTTTTAACTCTTTGCACTCCGAATTATTTTTCAATTTGGTTGCCGACAACTCCCTACTACGAAGCGTTTTATTTGGAATTGACTTCAAAGAACAGTTCCTTGATTACTGTACTTATTTTAAACAATCTTGTTTATTAATTATGTTAGATATAGCTCTCAAACTTCGTTGTAATTTATATTTGTGGAACCTATATTTGTTTTTTAACCCCTTGCCCTACGATTTATTTTCAGTTTTCGGTTTCAGTGATTAGAACCTTTTTGTAGATCGCAATTTCCTAAAAAAGGAGAAAATATTGATATTGACAAAATAGAATTTTATTTCGGTTCAAAGGAAATTATTAACATACATTTTTACCAGAATCTGTTCAGAATCTTCATCACGAGTCAGACACGATATTGTAAGGCAAGGGGTGAATAAAAAATAAACAAAGGAAAAACCAAATACATATAAGAACCCGTTGTATTTACATTTTCCATCTCTGATGTCGAGTCAGACTCGGACAAAGGAGTGCAAAGAGTTAAAATGAACATATCTTCACGCTTTCCGTTATAAAATCTATGTAGTTTTACATAGAAAATTAGTTCCCGCACAGAAAAATAAAGCGTTATCAATATGCGTTCAAATTGTATCAAAAAATGCCGATCGAAGGTTTTCCTCGGGAGATTATCGATTTCGAGGTACCAAAAGGGTTAAGGTCCTTTAGAATCAAAATGGCGGAGGATGAAATTCTCTTAAAGGTAGGGAATTTCCGGGAAACTCTAAATAGAGGAGAGTTAGGTATTATAAAATTGAACTAGCGACGAAGGAAGACTGGCGCCGAGTTTGAAAATGTACCGATTGACTCTTCTCAGCTACGAAACTGAAACTTGCATTATTTCTGCATCAATCCAATGTCTCGTTACTCTCCTCACTGTTTACTCACAAGCCCACTAGCGGTGGGCAATGAACACACGAAATTGAGAAAAATATGGCGTGAAACCTAAGCGCCGCTTACCGACACTTCTCGGAACGTATCTGTTCTATTCTTGTTTTCTTTCGTCTCGTCTCTGTTCATTGTTTCGCCAAGCATTTCGTAATTAGTTCGCTCACATTTGATTTCGCTGTCACTACACACACACACATACACACACACTCGCGGATATGTTATGTTACACGTAGGCAAGAAGATATGTACGCAGGTCCCTCGAATAGAAATAAAGAGAGATCTTCCTTTTGTTTTTTGGAGATAGTTCGATAAGTATTAGTACTCAATTATTTCCGAGGTCGTGTAACACAGAGAAACTTTTCTTTCGATAAATGCTTAGCCATTATTTATTTATCGGACGAAATCCTCCTAAGACACAGATCATTACTATTACATTTATTACGGAAATCCACGTGGAGACATTCGAACAATTGATAACACAAATTTTGATCAAGATAATTTCGCGATCTTCGTATTATTTGTTTCAATATACAAGTTACACTTTTAAGTCTGGATGTAATCTGTAATAGATTGATTATATTTAATTTACATTTAAGTAGGAATTAGAGGTTAGTCTGAGTTTCAACTGAATTAGGTGTGAGTTCTAGGTGGGTGTGGAACCCGGATTAAATCTGAGCTCGAACTTTAGTTAAAAAGCTTGTGCTCGATTCACACTGTCAGTTTAAACCTTCCGTCGAGCGCAAGCTTAAGCTCGGATCGTTATAGCAGGAAATTGCGTCAACCATGGTCTGGCTGAAAGTTTAATTAAATGTAGATTAACGTGTACCATAAATCCGGTCCTAGTTTGAATTAGGCGTGTGACCAAAGGATATCAACTATGAGGTAGGTTCTGAAACTTAGATCTGCGTTTCGGTTCAAAATTAGGTATACATCTCCGTTTCAACTAGAGTCGGCTTCAATTCTTTAGTTCGATCGAAATTTCAATAACGATTAGATTTAAGGTTAAGTTTCTTGAAGAACAACTCTACACACTTGATTAATATGTTCGCTCGCACCGAGTGTCCTCTTAATAATTATGTATGTACTTCCACAAAATCCAACGGCTGTTTAAACGAATCGTCCTCCGCAATTTCGTCCTCTGTAAATAATCGAGTGCTAATACTCATTCTCCGTCGCACGTTCCAGCACATCTAACGTATTTACAAGAGACGAAAGAAGCTACGATTATGTATTTTCGCGACATGTTATACGTATATACGAGTGTATATATATATTTATCATTTTTTCTGATACAACTTACGATATTAAGTAAGTACACACAACGCCTTGCTCGATAGTTATCATCGTTTGCTCCCGATTATTGTGACCGGTCGAACGCAAAGAAATATTTGTTTCGCGTGTTCTGTGTGTACAGAAGGCTGTCCAAACTGATAAGTACAAAAACATCTAATCAGTAGAATTCACCGAGCGTTTACGAGCTATTGTTTCTATAACACAGGCCCGGGCAATTTCCTCTCCTCTCTCACTTCGCGACTCCCTCTACCAGTGTACCGGTCCCCCCACTATCAACTATTTCATATTGGGGCATCACGAGGATATATTCCTTTTATATCTGTCGTTGTAAGGAAGAACGCCGCATGTCGTATACTTTTACTTTCGAGATATTGCCGTTTAAAATTTTTATTATTAATTCTTTGACATAGGACATTGGTACAAACGAAAGCCGAACGTAGAAAAGGACAGCACTACTAATCGAATTAATCGAATTACAAAACTTCTTTAATTCTTTAATTCTGGGTAGAATGTCGCAGAAAAATATCGCGACTTTAGTGGGGAGGATCCAGAAGTAGGGAGGGAACTATTCCCCCACGCTTCCGCCATTGCCCCGCCACGTGACTAATCCGGTACTGGAGAGATGGTAACTTGTTCCCCTCATCTGGCGACTCCGAGTTAGGTTTACCCACGTCTGCTCTAAGAATTGTACCAACCAGACAGTTCCACAATAATATACACTCAATTGTACGTACAGAATTTACTATCATTACTACCGTGTATTCTCTATATAATATTATACATCTTATATACACACGACACGTACATAATAAGATATAATATTATATAACTTCGCTATAATACAAAGTAACTTAAATTAAATGGGAAGATATCTGTGATAAATAGACAGCGGATCTTTATGCATTTATAACAACAATGAGTAGGTGTAATTTTAAAATTCTGTTTAATTAACTTAAAATAACCTTTCAAGATTATTTTCAACCTTTTATCCAGATTGACAAAGAAAATAAATTTCTATTTCACTCTCCAGTTTGTTATAATTCCGGTGAAACATTTTCATTTCGCATAAAGATCCGCCGTCTAGTGATAAAGTACCATCTTATGCCATCTACCTGACCAGAAAGTATTTCGTTGTATGTTTACGGTGGAAATCATACTAATCACGTTTAACTCGTAAGATAATACAATAATAATAAACATTTCCCGATTGGTGAAACGAGTAAAATATTTCAGCACTTAATTGAGATTCTCAGTGTCCAATGAAATATTGGATTGGAACGAAAGTTCGTAGCGTTTGTAAATTAAAATTGAAAGCTAAAATTCAGAGATTTATTCAGTAACATATTTTCCATTCTGTTCTATATATTACTTTTTGTCAAAACGTGCCATCGAGTCGCACGTTTGTGTGCAACCGCATGCCTAATGCCCCTAGCGGGACATATAAAGATATATCTTCCACAGTATTCCACTGAGTGAAAACCCAATAATCAACATTTTTTGCCATTTTCGAGGTAACTTCTCGTGTTGTTGAATAAACATATGAATAAATACCTTAATTTTATCTTCGATTCTTAATTTATAAATGCTACGAACTTTCTTTCCAAGCCAATAGATGAAAATGAATTTGATTCAATTTCTAACAATTAATTTCACGTCTATTGTTGCGGCTCATTTCAAAAGTTTGCAACGATCATAACATATGTGTATATATTTCCATAGAAAAATGTACAGCAATAGTCGATCCGAAAATTCCGACAATCCTGCTTTTGCATTTTGTCGAATATAATCTAGAAACAATCCACAAAAAATCGTAACAGCTCTCTCTGTCCGATAACCATCGGCAAGTAACACGTTGATATTTCATTATTAATTTTTCTACGCTAAGATTCATAGAGGCCAGCTCATAGAAACGAAATTACTACTGCGGGTACATGTACAATATATATATGTAAAATGCGAATCAACTGCACCTTGAATCAATCATAATAATTTAGTAAATCATCCGTCAAATAAAAGTTTAATTTCATTGTAGACTGCGGATTTTATGCATTTATGATGGAAATCGGTACGCATAATTTAAAGCAGGGATCATATTAAAAAGATTTAAGGAAACCAGTGTATTAGCTTCAGTTTAACAAGGTAATTATGAGAAGAAAAAAATTTTTATTTACCTCTTGTGTCTTGCAATAAACGTAAATATTTTTTATTTTGCATAAAAATTCGCAGTCTAGTAATCAGTTCTAATTAGACTGCGGATTTTATGCGTTTATTTCAAAAATGAGTAGATCGAATTCGAAAATGCATTATTTTCAACTAGTTAAAATTATTTAGTGAAGAAATGAATGTCTATATTGCTCCCGCATCTTGCAATTAACGCAGACAACTTTTACTTTGCATAAAAATTCGCAGTCTAGTTATAACCTAAATGTCGTCTCGAAACGATGACGAATAGAACATCGTAAGACAGGGAGTTCTAACACGTGGCCCGCGAGCCTCACGCGTAGTGATGGGCATTCAATAGTCTGTCTTGCAAGTTTTCAAACAAATCAATCACTGCAAGATTTCGATTCAATCCGATATTTATTCGAAGTCAGAAACTCTTGAAAGTTTTCAAGATTTCCAAGACTTTGAAGACTTTCGAATTTGTCGATGTGATACCTTCTCTCCGACTTGAATGACCTGGAAATTTGTTGTCAAGGTTTTCATTCTGAACAACATTTCCCTTTAAAGTTTTCGACGGTCGGCTTTAGTTTACGAGATAATTGCAAAAAACTTTACGTGTAAATGGACTAGGTCTGGATTAGATTTGGATCTCAAGACTTTTAAGATCTTCAAGAGTTCTAAGCGCTCCGAATTATGTTGGAAGTGATTTTCTCGTCATGAACATTGGATCGAAGCGATTCGAAGTGTTTCAGATCCCATCACTACCCACGTGACTCCTTCCCCGCTCAGGTACTGCCCCCACTCTTAGGCCCACTTTACCTTCCCCTTGCACGACGCTACTCCCCACGCTTCCGCCACGGGCCGGTCACGTAGCGCGCCCCGCCTCTGTCGTGCGTGTACTGTGCGGAGCACGAAAGAATTGTAGCGGGAAGAATTGAACGGGACAAGAAGTCTGACCGCTCAGATTGCTTTTGCGTTCCTCTTGCCCCATTCCCTTCCCGCTACAATTCTTTCGTGCTCCGCACAGTAGTGGCAGAGAGAGGGTAGCTTTTTCCCCTCAATTCGTGCTCCCTCGTGAGGACACGTTAGAATGCCCTGTCGTAAGACATTCTCAGGTCAAAAATTGCTAATCTTAAACGTTCTAATTACTTTTCTATTCGAATGATTCGCATTGCTTATCCTTAAAAATGTACAGGCCTCGCAACGCGAATGAAAAATGAATTACCCTCCTAAGAGTATGCACGCTATTCGAAAATATATTAACGTGAAAATAAATTATTCTCTATTATCTTTAAAACTATTCCGGTGATATTCTCTTTCTCACACGCGTCTCACACGATTCTTACCACTTACACATGAACGATGCATGGCCTTTCTACTAGCGACACGTATCGATTTAAAACCACTTTTTACTAGACAGCGGATCTCATGCGTTTACGAGAGAAATGAGTAAGTGAAATTTAAAAAAGTAAAACTATTAGGAGAATTTAAAAATATTTTTATATTGTTTTCAATCTATTGAACGTATTGAGAAAGAAAATAATTTGATATTTCACTGCAGTTTGTTGCAATTCAGGTAGAAAATTTCGCAGGAAGATCCGCTGTCTACTTATTACTGTACGTCGACGGTTCGAATAGCATACACCCCTCGTTCACACGAGTCAAATTTTGAATATAAACATTTCGAAAATAACAAAACGTATACACTACTGTGCAAAAAGAAAGGAGCACCCAGTATAATTATAAGACATAATGGCAAACAATATCTTTATGTAGAAATCGTATCGTACAATTTAAAAAATTTATTGCATTTAACTCTTCGAGGCACACGATTTTAAAGAAAATAAAAAACCAAGTTGCACAGAATTTTTTTTAATATCAATATGACTTCAACTTTTCGAGATGGGTTAGAATACATCCCACATAAAAAGCTAAGCAAAAGGTGGGACAGTTTTTAACCCACCTAACCCCAAAGAATTAAAGTATTAGATAATCCGCAATAACACATAATTCTCAGAACTATTCTTTTCAAAACTTACCGTGTTCTTATTTGATTTTCTACGCTTTTCTATTAACACTAAAACGACCGTGCACCGAAAGCGATTAAAATGTTTTAGCTGATAAAAATGACAAGGCTCTATTTATTTAGATTTCGTGTAATTTTTATTGCAATATTCGCTTGGGTAAAGTAATTTATCGAATCATTTTCCATGTAAGCAACGTTATAATTTCAATAATTATAAAATTAAGAATGTAAGACCGGTCATTTGACCGACAATGGTAGGTTTAGTGTTAAATATGGCCGGGTGGTGCTTTCTTTTGCACAGCGGTGCACTTTCCGAATTCACATAATCGGCACATCATGTATACCCGATACGAAGAAACAGAATCGTCTAGATACAGAAAAATATAGGCTAGGTTACATATGTATACATATATATATATATTATATAATATTTTACGCTGCTTTGGGTGGAGTATACATACGTTTGGGAATCAGGAGTGTACGACGTAACAGGGTAGAAACATGAATGTTCAGGCACTGTGAACTGAAAGCACGCACGACGATTCTCATGATCGCGACGAACGAAGAAACCAAAGCCATTGGCGGTTTCTCATCGACTGAAACGACCGTGACCGTTTCGCCGACCTTCGAACACCTCGATAGTTGCATCGCAACCGCGTGCATCGCTGTCGGAAATTTCTTCGACAACTTCCTTGTCCCGCGACACCTCCGAGTATTGACGAGTAGGTACGAACATGCTGTAGACACGAGCGTAAAATTTAACGAGCCTCGCAGGCACACTTTTCATTCTCCCAATAAAGATATTAAGTCATTGCTCATGAAATGCCATTTTTATAGTTTCTCAACAGAACAAGTACTGGGTGATTCGGCCAAGTCTTCTGTCTAAATTACATGTAAACTATTTGGTAAACGAAAAAATTATTCAAATGAACGTTCCATGGTTTCAAGAAGTAGCAATATATTAGAATATATTAGAATATATATAAGATATTATATATAATACATTAGAATATATAATAACAATAATAATAATAATACATTATATATAATAATATCTTAAAATATTATATATAACACATTAGAATATATATGAGATATTATATATAATAAAATCTTCAGATATCTATTATCTGAACAACATTTCCCTTCAAAGTTTTTCTTGGTCGGCTTTAGTTTACGAGATAATTGCAAAAAAGTAAGTAACTGCGAAAGTTGCATGTTATCCATGATTTTTATCCGAATAACTATTTCTTTTTCACCGCATGCACAGTTTACAGTTTTTTGTTATTCAGGATTCAATTCTGAGATTAAAATTTATCATTCGCAATCAAAAGAACCTTCGTACACCGACAGAAAACGATTTATTACATTGCACGCTACTCTTGAAATCATACAATTTTTATATATTCATTCACAATTCTTCATGTACCAAATGGTTCACGGGTAATTTAGATGGCACACTTACTAACTCCCTAAGTACACCCCGGTGACCGACACATGCCGATTTTGATGAAACTTTATACACGCGTTAATTAAATATACTTAAGAATTTAGCAGCATTTCGATCGCGCCCGATTTTGATTTTAAGGGAGAAATCAACCCTTCCATTCAAACCGGCCTTTCTACATAAGTGCTCATAAATCAGTCGTTGAAGTAAAAGTTATATCTCGTGTTTCAGCCCAGAAATGTGTGATAAAAGATTTTCGCAAAAATCGTTAAAAAATTTCCGCTCAGATTTATGGGCTGGAAGATGAGACGTAACTTTCCCTTCACCTATTTTCCGATTTCTTTTGTCGTCTGCAATTTATGGGTATGCGAAAGGGTTGATCTCCGTTGAAATCAAAAATCGGCACGAACAAAATGTGACTAAATTCTTAGGTATGTCTAATTAACTCATCATTTCATCAAAATATCCTTGTTAGGTGTCACGATAGATGCTCGATATCACCGTACATGATACATAAAAGCTTGCAAGGATCTGTAGACCAGAGATCGTATTGCTCCTTCGACTTTCTCGATTTGAAAGTGATGATTTTCGTCTTGACTACCATTGACAAGTAGATTTATTGCTTAGAAAAAGTGACCGCTAATGAGTCGCTTAATATTTATCTTTGTCAAGGCTGCATGACACATCTTTGTCAAATTGTGACACTTGTGTTCTGTCCTGCGATCAGAGTCGCCAGATGAAGACTCGTGTCCCTACTCTACCTTCCCCTTCTACGACGCTATTCCCCCACGCTTGCACCACGGGCCGGTCACGTGACGCGTTCCGTCTTTGTCGTGCATGCGTCACGATGTCACGTGACTAATCCGGTACTGGCACAGAGGGAGTAACTTTCTCCCCTCAATTCGTGCCGCCCTCCCCTCATCCGGCGACTCTGCCTGCGACTGCAGAAAATCGACATTTTATTCGCATTAGCTTAATAAATTTGCGACATATAAAAACAAAAATAGATGAATCTGATCTGTTGATGCAATGCAACAAAGTTCGTCGAGCTCGAACACTGACACCCAGTAAAAGGAAGTTTCTATTCAGCAGAGATAGGTTGAGAAGGACTCGTGAAGCTTTACGTGCGAGTCGCTGGCACATGATAATCATTAATCTGCATATATACATATTATAATAGAAACGTACATCTACGTATTACCTAACATCGTATGACTTCCATTGATAGGTCAACAGAAAGAAAACGTTCTCTACTTTAAAAAAAAAGAACAATCAGGATAGAGATATGTAGCATTCAATTTACAGTTACTCGCAAAACCGAACGCAGTCTACTACGAAACACTCACTCCGCAACATGGGAAAATCCAAACGTTGACGTAATTAACAGAAGGTAGTAGTCGTTTTCGAGATTGTGGTTAAACTTCACCTAACGGGACCACAGATTTTGGATCTCTTTTTATACAATTTCGTAGATTTTGATGGGAAAATGCCAGAAATCCAAGTTTTAACGTTTGGAATTCACTGGTTCAAAAGTTATGCGTGTTTAAAGTTGGACGAGTTTAAGAACTTTGGGCAGCTAAGGGCGTCGCCATGTTTCCAGCTCCGCTGATTGGACGATGTCCGAGTACATACCAATATGGCGGCGCCCTTACCTCTCAAAAACGCTGGAAATCGCTCAACTTTACACACGTATGACTTTTAAACCAGTGAATGTCTAATGTTGAAACTTGGATTTTGGCATTTTCTCGCTAAAATCTACGGTATTTTATTTTTGAAAAAGTCCAAAATTTGTGGTCCTGTAAGGTAAAGTTTAGCCCCGATTTTCTAGCACGTCTATTGGCCTACTTCGTAGTTGAAAAAGTACTAAAAAGTGCTAATGGAACGCTAACTAATCAAGTCTCATTGATTCCTCGTCCGCAGTTTAAATTGTAAATGATAAATATCAAACTGTATAAAACGTCTGACTTTTACGTTTCATCCACTGGCTTAGCGAACGTTCGAATTAGCAAGCTGACACACAGATGTAACGGAACTAATACGATTCAACATCCTTTAGAATCCTCGATGCCCTTTAACGGTTAATTCAGGTTTATTAATGAAAATATCCCTCGGCTATTAACAATAGGAGATTAAAATACGTGATAATGATATGTTACGAGTTATACACCGTGGCTGAGGCGACATTTTAGATATCTCGATACCATTTTACTATACAACTACCTACATGAAAGCTTCAACGGCTATGTTTTAAACCGACGGCTTAACTAATGATATGATACTTCGGTTCAGCAAGATAATGGGAAATTAATTCGTAAAAACTGAAGATTCGCTAGCGAACGAAGGTCCTTGCTGAGGGGAAGCCTTCGCTGCTATTATGCTACCTTAATTCATGTCCTCGAGGATCAGTTTCCACCACAGCAGAGTTGGACAGTAATTGATTTCACTTCGAAGCGATCTCGTGTCAGTTAATTTTTCATTTCAGATTTTCTTGTTGCGTGTGAATTTAAAATATGTGAAACTATTTTTGCGTGCATGGTTTTAAATATACAGGTTGTCTCAAAAGATGTTAATAATCACCGTCAGGAAAGGTTTTAATTAGGCCTAGATTGTTCCTGAGTTTAATTGAATCTCATACGAAACGAAACATGATTCAATTTTACGTATAATTATTTTATATTAAATAAATTTATATTGAATAATTTTTTATTATTCGATATATATCCGTTAGGTACAATATACTCTGCGAAACCTAATACGGATGTTAGGTCTAAATCAATTTGTACCGTGGTTCGAATTTTTTTTAGCAATTTCGAATTAGAAACAATTTGCTAAAATCTTATGACACGGAATAAATATGATTTACCACTTAAGAAAGATGTATATCATCTAAATTATACGTGCTGCACAATAAATAAATGTTGATTCTTAAATCAAGAGTTTGTAAGTCTTGCCTGGTATTTTAGGGACACCATGTATACGTTATTGCCGGTAATTGCGATTATTAGACTGCGGATTATATGCATTTATCGCATAAGTGGACGAATTAAGAAGATTTAAGGACGAAGTATATTAATTTCAGATTAATATAACAATTAAAAGAATAAAGAAATTCGGCTTCCTATATCTTGCAATCAACGCAAACATTTTTTATTTTGCATGAAGATCCGCTGTCTAGTGATTCTAGTATCCGGAGTCTGTATAGTTTGCCGCTACATTCGAAATAGGACGAAAGGCGGTCCCGAGACGTCGCCTTATATCGGAATAAAACCGTATCAGTGAAATATCGGTGTGAATTAAATTACAATTTATCCAACTCTGCTTATCACTCATATATTTCCCCCTATACTCTCGCAACACTTATGTGTCTTACATTGGACTATCACCTTCGTTTATCTGTCATTCTAACGCCCCCCACCCCCTGTAGTACACCTCAACAGTTTTTACTTGATCTATTTATTTTTGTGCATATTATTCGACTTTCTTGCGTGTTGCGGACGTTGGTCTGTAAACTTCGACCTCCTCCAACATTTTTCAACCCGTTGAGTGCCATGTTGACTATTCGAAAGGTGACATCGAACGTTTCTCCGAAAAAGAGTAAATTATTTCTTTCTATCGTTAAAAATTTCAAGAACATCGCGACACGGTGACAACGAATTTTCTATACGTCAGACATGATCGAGTTGCACGCACTGAAGATCACTGAAACCGAGAAATCACTTGTACCAACCGAAAGATCCAACATGGCAGCCAACACTAAACTTGGACCACATCTTCACACAACTTTTAGGTTCTACACTAGTGTGTAACTCCTCGGCTCTCATTTTCGACTGCTCCTTCCCCTTCGAATGCTTGCAACTCTTGAATATGTAACACTAATTCCTACGATCAATGATGTTCTTCGACACTACCACATGGATTGATTCCAACAGCACCGCTAAAGGTATTACGTACAACCATTTACGACGTACTTGCTTGTAAGATGAACAATATCGAATACGATCGTTTTGGAAGTCTTCCTCGACAAGTTAGAATCACAGGATAACACACTTTACGATCACCGAAACAAGACATGGTGCCGTCTTAGTTCATTTTCTTGGTAATTGGAAGCTTGTCCCGAAGACTCTTCAATATCGATCAATTAGCCGATACATTAGTACATTCCTTGTCTGAAGGGATTGCTATCGCCTCCAGCAGGAGGTCTCTGTTCAACGTTAGGTCTCCTAAAGGGGTTGATATCCTGACTCTGTTGTTCCTGTCCATAAGGTCTCTGAGCGTAGCCCTGGGCGCCCTGATTATAGTTAGCTGGTTGTTCGTAGGTTGGAGGTTGCTCGTAACCTTGCGCCTGATTGTAACCAGGAGCGTTGATGTTCTGGCCGTATGCAGGCTGTTCGTAGTCTGGTCCTTGGTAGGTCTGTTCGTAGCCTTGGTCGACGTTCGTCTCCATGCGCGTTTGGTTCAGATGATTTCCTACATCGCCGGAGAGGGGCCTCTGTTCTTGCAAGACGTACGTCTGATACTCTTTGTCGGGTGGGTCCTGCATGAGGACGTCCGCTTCGTCTTGGAACGGCTTGAAGTCGTAGATGTGCCTCAGGTATATTAGAACAGGCGCGTAGAGTAGGTTCGAGAACGCTATACCTACGTTCAGAGCAGTGAAACCGATCGCCTCGACAACTCCGCCGGCTATGATAGGACCAACAGCGTACGCCACGCTGTACGAAATGTCTGCTATGGCGTAGATGCTACCGTAGACGGAGACGTATCGCACGTCCACCAGATAGCCCAAAGTGGGCAGCAGCGCGGTATCTATCAGAGCTATACCAAAGCAGATTCCGCATATAGGGATCATGAGCACCTTGTAGGAGGTGCAGAAGGGTATCATAAAACAGCACATGCCCTCCAAAGCTAAGCCCGAGGCAGCTATCAACCACTGATGCTGAGGATACTGTTTCGCCATTTTCACGGTAAGTATCACACCGAATACATGAGGGAAGAATGCGGGCAGCCAGATCATTCCCATCTTCCAATTGTCATGAGTGATATGGTCCTCCATCCACAGCGAGATCGTTGGCTCCAGGAACGCTAAAGCCACGTTGGACATCATCAGAGCTCCGGCGCAACAAGCGATGTAAGGATCTATGAGCAGCTTCCAAATGGGTATTGTAGGCCCTTGGTGGTCGTGGCTCTCTTTCAGTTGCTCCGAGATAGGCTTCATCACCAACAGAAGCATAAATCCATCCGCCAGACTGATGAAAGCCAGTATAAGGAAAGGTACTTCCTTCCCAGCGAACTGGTACAGAGCACCGCCGAACGGCGGCGCCACCAGACACCCGAAACTGATAAAGGCCAACGCGATCCCGAGCGCTTTCGATCGTTCCGCCTCCTCCGTGTAACGATCGGCTATCATAGCTAGCCCACTAGTGTCCGCGAACGCTGAGCCCACTCCTTGGAGACTCCTGGCGAAGAAGAGTACGCTGTAGCTCCCTCCGCAGGCGAACACCGCGGTCGATAAGAACATTATGGAGAGTCCTATCATCATAGGTATGTCGTATCCAATTCTATCTATCAGAGCCCCAGAGAATGGATTCACCATCAACTGTACAATGGCCTTGGACGCGAACAAGAGTCCCGTGGCCGAGTCCTGTCCGTGATGCTCCATTGATCCGGTTGAGTTAGGACTCTCTTCAATGTCTCCAAAAGCGCCCACGTACTTCAGGTAATCGGGTATAATCGGCACGATCACCATGTACAGCATGTTGTCAAGTAGCAAAGCTATCGAGACAATAATTAAAACGAGTTTTCGCTGAGCTTTCGGTTCTTGTAGCTTCATCCATATCAGCTCTTTAAGCTCGCTGAGCTGAATGTTGAGGACCGGTATTGTCGTCGACATGGTGGTGTTAGGTAGTCGCCTTTAATGGAACAGGATCGTCTTCCAGGGTTTAATAACAACTAAACTCGGGAGTGACGAAGAGATCGTCGCGATTGGGGCGCATCAGGCCGGGCCGGGGATAACCTACAACAGATCACCGAGTGGCACGGTTAGCTCCCGAAATCATGCAATCTTTTTTTAATTGTATTTTTCTTTTTTTTTTTTGTTTTTGTCGGTCGACCGCTCGTTTCCTTTGGGATTTTCTTTTTTGAGAGAGAGAGAGAGTTTAATCAACGGGCCGATGAGAGAATTTGGAATTTGAACAATAGTAGGGGAGCCCTGACCCGGCCTGATCGGCGTTTATCCCACCCCAACCCGACCTTTTGCTACCAGCGATGGCGCAGAAGAGTTCATCTTCGTTTTGATGAAGGTTCTCGCTCCGTCTAGCTAGAAGTTGATTCTTCGGTTGCTTCTGGTAGAACCTAACACCGGGTGGAGGCTCCCCCTCGAGGTACTCAGCTACCTATGTCTTGTATCGAGTCTCGAGTTACCAGAGATAGAAACGTGGGGTTGTTGCCAGTGAAACGAGGGTGAAGGTCGAAACTTTGATGTCATGGGTTTACTTCGTAAATACGTGGCTCGTGGTAATTGTTTCGTGGAGTTAGTTGACGCTATACTCGTTCGAACCGATAAATTCATGTATTATGATTCATATTAGTCGGCATGGTGTCTCAGCGACACCAAACTTTTCGGAAATCAAGGTCAACGGTGTTGCTGCAATCGTTCTTTTGATTCAGCTTGCAATATAAGTTATTATTTTTCATGCTATAAAACGCACGACAGTTATAGAATGCATCGAAGTTATCAGGCTTGCATAAAGTGAAGCCAAGTATTTTAATTGGTAGCCGAGTCTTCTAAATTAGAGATTAAATGAATCAGTAATACTAAATTTCATTTATTATATATTATATTAATAAGCTCTGGAGCCTCGGAAAGTATCAGATTTATTGACTTAGAAAATTATGTAACAGGTCTTGAAAATATCGAGCACTGTTCTAACAGCATAGAAAGTACACGTCCTGTGCTATTGTCACGTAATGTAGAGAATCATGTGACAAGCCTTCGACTATTCTTGCAACGAACAACATATATTTTGTCGTGTTGCGATGTCAACAGTTATGTCGTCGTCAGAAACGGATTAATTATTATCGTGAACCGATCATTCGTAAACTGACATCCCATCGAAGGTAGTTAAATGCGTGTCGACACCCTCGTTTATTAATTACGGTGACTGGTGAGCGTGCAGGGGAACGGTAACTTCGTCAACGATCGTAACGAGCCTCCATGACGAAGGGGAAACGCCGTGGACCGAAGAAAATTCGTAAACTTACCGGAGTTATTGGCGAACTTCTGCCTGAGGGAGTTGGCGAGGCGTTGGGGACCCGCCAATGCCGGAAGTCCGGCGAACAAACCGCTCAGTGTGGAGCCAACGCCGTCCTTGTCCTTCGAGTCGTTTAACGACTCTTCTGCACCTTGCGTCCCTTGGCCCTCCACCTTTTCAGCTGAATTTCGAACCGGGCCTGCAACACACAAATCCATTCCGCTTCTTTTTATTTTCCATCAACCCCCGCAACCGAACCATTTCACACACCGTTTCATGACCGAGTGTACCAATCACCATTATTTGATTAATCATTTTTTCTATTCTCTGAATTGAAGAAACAAATTTTTAGCCACATACTGTGTTTCAAAGGATACCCTAAAATCTATTAGGTTAGAACGAAAGTTCGTAGTGTTTTTAAATCAAAATTTAAAGATAAAATTAAGATATGTATTCATAGGTTTATTGAATAACATGATAAGTCACCTAAAAAATGGCAAAAAGTAATAGAAGAGAATGGAAAATATGTTATAAATATCCTAATTTTATCTTCGAGTTTTTATTTAAAAACGCTACGAACTTTCGTTCTAACACAATACATACCATTAGGTAATGACGAAAATGGACAATGGACAGTTCAAGAAATTTCAGACGATTTCTCAATGTTAGTATACATAAATTCTTGTATCCTATTCCTATGTAAGGTAAAATATTTTTGTTGTCAAGTGAAAAGAGATATAATCGTGATTTTAATTGACGTCATCATTTCCACCTACGCTAGTATAGTTATCCAGGGTTATTTTGAAAGAGATACGAAATGGTTAACTAAATATTTTTTTTAATTAACCGGTGCGTGGCATGATCTTTCTTAACAATACGAATGTGACGAGAAGTTTCATTAAAAAGTACTATAACCGGAAGTTTTTATTAATTTCTCATAAAATGAACGCCACTGAATATCAATTTATTAATACCGACATTAACTAGATTGCAAAGAGTGTCAAGAAAAATAAGTGAAAGAAACGAATGAAATTTTTTCGGTTGACACTTCGTTTTCGAGGAAATTGGATTTGAAAGCTGGACGAAGTGCTAGCCTCCACAAGAAGTAGAATTGGCTGACCAAGATCAGACGCGTCAGCGGATTCCTATTCAACACTACGTGTGACAAAGCTTTCGAAGATGAACCCCTTAACCCTTTGCACCCGGAGATCTATTTTAACTCGAAAATTAAATATTTCTTCCGACCTAGAATAATTCCATTCAACTTGAATTTTTTTTATTATATAGATATGAAATTATAGGATGAAGACCAAAATTATGTTTTAATTTACAAGTGTATGCAAGTGAGAGACCGGTGGAAAACGAAAAATATAAAAATAAATATCTACTAGTATAAATATAATGATAATGTATAGACTACAGATGTTTATGAAATTTCCAATTTTTGTACACTCTTAAGAAACTCGAATCAAATAAAACCTTATTTTCTGTGGTAGAGTAGCCTTTTTAGATCTGAAATAAATTAAAATCGTACTAAATTCTGTCATATTTTATATCCTAGCATTTTTTGAAAATTTTCAAAAGCGATAATTGCATAAAGATCCGCAGTCTAATAATATATATGATCATACATTCTATTGACTCATGGTTAGCAATGGTTGCCAGTTGATAAAATTTTTCTTTTTAGCTTGTTTTCTTAATGAAATTCATTATTTTTTGTTAACATAAGCTAACTAGGACTTATGTGTTCTAAAAAGGTTCATTTTCAAGCGAGTCACTCATAAAATTATATAAGCAAGTTTAGAAGATCGTTAATTGTACGAAACATTTTGTTGAATAATAAAGAAAATATTTTTCAATACGGTCGACCGCAGAAGTTTAAATATCCGGAAAGAAAATACGACTTACGCCACGTTAATAATCACCCCGGCACAATTATTTTATTTAAAAGACTAATATGATTATAACAAAGCGGTAGCCATTATGCCAAGCAAAAAATACGTTTTTATCTGTAATTTTGTAGCTCGGAGTGTTACAGTTAAAAATACCAATCACCAACCCTACTTGACAGTGATCAAAAAGTTGTCAGTCTTCAGCACGTTTTCCTCTATCTATAGGCAGTAAGTTGATTTCATTTGTTCCTCCTTCAATACCGACACAATTCTATTACCTTACACACTGTATGATGATCTATATTTAGAGCATTTACATCTATCTATAACAGTCTTCCACATTTTACATGTTCCAACGACTGCACATATGTCAGTGTACTTCTGAAGTAATTTCCCTGATCGTGTTGTAATGCGATTATTCTGGCCACGTATTCACTTCAATTAAATAATAAGTTCTGGGTGCTCCGAAACATGGCGCAGTCACAAAGAAAATATTCTTTACACTTCACGATTCAAAATTTTTCAAAATTATAAAAACTAATGTAATATATTTTCATCGCAAAATTGTCAAAAATATTTTTTACACTTTATGACTCGAATTGACTAAATTGTTCAAAATTATGGAAATTAATAAAATAATATATGTCTTCATCGCAAAATTATCAAAAATATTTTTCCCACTTCACGATTCGAAATGATTGAATTGTTCAAAATTGTAGAAATTGATAAACTAATATAATATGTTCCCATTGCAAAATTATCAAAAATATTTTTCCCACTTCACAATTCGAAATTATTGAATTGTTCAAAATTATAGAAATCGATAAACTGATATAATATATCACCATTGCAAAATTATCCAAAATATTTTTTACACTACACGATTCGAAATGACTATACTGTCCAAAATTATGGAAATTGATAAACTAATATAATGTCTTCATCTCAAAATTATAAAAAATATTTCTCCCACTTCACAATTCGAAATGATTGAATTGTTCAAAATTGTAGAAATTGATAAACTAATATAATATGTCAATAAATAAATTGTATTATGATAATGTATAGCATGCATTGCACATTGCTCACTTTTAATTTCATTTCAAACACGAAACTTTTCTTACAAAGTATTGCGGTGTATTGATACGAGTACATATGTAGATCTACATTGCCTCGTGTTAGGACACTTACTGGATACAAAATAAATTAGAAGGCAGATTACAAAGTTATTGAAAGTTCTACTGTGAAGTTGTAAAAATACTTCAATGTAGAACCTTCATGCGGGGTGTCACACGTTCCATATACAACACCGATGTGTCAGTATCTTTGAGCTGCTACTCATCGTGTGGTGTTCGATCCCTCCGAAAAAGAAGCTACCAATAATGCTCACAGTGTGACATATATTCCAGTATACAGCAACTAATACACCATTAACTCTCGTACACAAATGTCTGAACATAATAAAATACGGAAAATAAAAAATCTTAAAAATTCAATACTTAGAAAATATTTCATTCAAAAATTACAGAATGTTTAAAAAAAGAACCGAATAACAACGAGATTAAATTCTCGCTGAAAGGTGACATTTAAGAAGGAAATATCTACGAGTACCTAGACCAAGGAGGTCACAGGAAGGTCATTGAAACTACATAAAAATAACCCTAAAGTATTCCACAAAGATGATATCATCCCAAAATGATTTTCGAAATCCATCTGGAAATCCTGCCAGGATGACATCGATACGAAAGTCCTGACATCCGATTAGGTTGAATCATGAGTAACATACTGATAATCGAGAAGATACAGAAAAACGCGAAGCCGATTTACTTGTCGAAAGATTGCTACCAAAATTGATATCGTGCTGATCAATCGATACACGGCTGGCTCGAACCAGGAAACTCGGTGACCTCAACACGACCGATCAACTAGATTCCTATATAGGAGGTCTGGAGAAGATGAACCCTGACGGAGGAACGACTAACGTAGAAGGCTGATACAAATGAATCAGCTTGTAGGTAACCGGAGGTGCAAGCTGTGCCGCTTGGGGTAGAGTTCCCGACATTTCGGTAGCGGCGGTCAGGTGAGTTGATCGGTTGCCGGACGAGGTACCGAGGTGTCTATTGGACGGGGTCTGAGATTGGGCTGGAGATTCTAACAATGAGCGATACACATCGGCAAGGTAGTGTGAACCGTGAAGAGAAGTTCGAATGCTCTGATGACTGAGAATACTTACTGAGACCGAAGGGCTCCCGATGACAGGGGCGATCTCGGTGTGTCTCTCCGTCGGGGTAGCTTTGGAACGTCTGCCCTCAGAGTCATCCCCGCCACCGTATCGTACGTCACCCTCTTCCCGTCCCCATGTTCCCCTAGCCTTCGGGGTGAAATTGCGATAGGGCGCAGCCGCGGTTTCCAGGATCCAGGGATTGGCCGCGGCACTGAGGCCGTGCGTCAGCCCCCAAACCCTCCACCATCAAACTATTCCGCATCCCCTTTCTGCTCTATTCCTCGTGCACCCTCTCTGCGAGTTGGGGGGAGGGTGGCACGTCCCCGGGGGAAGAGGAAGAACAGGTATAACGGCGACGGTCGATGCTGCGCGGTATTTCTGGCGGCAGGTCGATATGAGCTTCACCTGTACGACTCTGGGCTGATGGGAAAGAGGGTGCTTCGGACGTGGCGAACAGAATGGAGTTTGGATTCCTTTCGACACGAATTGGTCGCCGATGTCACCGTCGCCCGAGAGTTTTACGGCACCCCGCCACCGAACAACGGGTTTGTCCTTCACTCCATCTAGAAGCTTGCCTGCTACTTGGAGGCTTTAATCCTAGGCCCTCTTGCTGGACGACTGAGTCCAGGTTATTAGCACGAATTATTCGAGGTTCCGCGGTAAGTTCAATCTTAGATAACTGAGGGGACACCGAAATTGTTCAATCCGAGATAACTGAGGGGATACCAAAATTGTTCAATCCGAGATAACTGAGGGTACACCAAAATTGTTGTATAATAATAATGTGAATACCAAATATTTATACGTTTCACTTACTCCGTTCCCTTACTCCTGTTTCGGATTGGAGTCGTCATCTCCACTCGTCAGAGCTCGGCTATCTAGGGTCGAGGAAGAGTACACCAAGCCTAGAAATTGTTATTCGGCATCAATTGAAATGACATGATTATCTTCAGCTGCACGTCTGCAGTTAAGATTTAGAACAATTTGTTATGGGCATTTCTGGCCGCAGATCGATATGAACTTCACTTGTACGACTCTGGGTAAGAGTCCTTCGGACCTGGCGAACGGAATGGAGTTTGGATTTCTTTCGACGCGAATCGCTGCGGCTCCCAGCCGCCTTTCTCTACTCGCAGGCTTCGAGCAGGTAACAACGGGTTTGTCGTTTACTCGGTTAGGAGCCAGAAGCTGTCTGCTGCTCCCAGGCGGACTATTCTTACAACTACGTAGTTGAGAATGTTTAGGACCATCGACTTTATTTGGAAATTTTCTAAAACATATTTTTGACAATTTTTTAAAACATGATTTTGATACCATGGGTCAGAATAGATCCGGGTAATGCTGTGAGAGGGTCAAACCGATCACTAGACTCCGGATGTTTATGCAAAATAAAAAGTTTGTGCATCAATTGCAAGACACCGGAGTTAAATATAAATTTATATTCTTCATTAATAATTTTAATGTGGTGAAAATAATATATTAATACTCTTAAAGTCTTTTCATATCTTCACTGTTTTAATTATCCGAACTAAACTGGGAAAACATGGGAGTTCGTATGATAGAACAGTTACTTAATTACTGATTCAATCTTTATTGATCGATAGAAAAAATAGTGTGCTGGGTCGCTTTAGATTAAATTCAGATTTAAATTTGAAGCATGCTGGGATATTAGTGCCCTCAGATTTTCGAATAATCGAGATTGCACTCTATGCGAGGCTCTGTTGTAACTTTAGGGGAGTGTACGTCAATCGGCATTTCCACCACGGAGATTCGAACGCCATAAAACTGGCCAGGATAGCTAAAAGATAGCTAAAGGGTAGCTAAAAGATAGCAAAAGGCTAGCTGTAATATTTATTAGAAGTTGATGCTATTTATTTTCTTATATAAGAGTTTCCTACAAAATTTTAAACTTTAATATTTATTAGATTTTGACTAGAAGAATTTGACTATCATGGTACATACTAAATTTAACTATTAGTTTTATATTATTGTGTCAGATACAAACACTTAATGAATAAAGTTTTTTATATCTATCAAAGAACGTGCAATTTAAATAGAAATGTAGAATTACACAAGATATTGATTGCTCGAAATAATTAATATATTGAAGTCTGATTCTACCTCAATTATTCGTGGAAAATATTTTCGGTAATTACAAAGTTCAATTCGGATTCGCGAGATGGGAGTGCGACGTGGGTGCTCGTTAAATAATGATCATTAAACGGGGGGGGAACGATTTTAACAATTAAAGTCGTTCAGTTTTAAAATTACTCGATACTACTTTGCCGAGAAAGGCGAAAATTCTCCGCGCGACCTATATTGGATCGTCCTATATATTCGTGACAAATTTGGACTCGCATTCGGATCAATATTTAAAACGTACTTTTAAACTCTTTAAAGATACAGGCGTCCATCTTGCTTTCCCAAATAAAAACAAAAAAGAACTGAAAATTATCATGCCGCGAATTCTTTCATTTTTTGTCAAAATATTATAGACAGGAATAAAATATAAGATTTACAAGTATAAACAATTGTAATACAATATGACGAATTTATATACAGGGTGGGGCAATAACTATGTCCGCTTCGAATATTGCCGTTATTTAATATGAAAAAATGTTATATAAAAATGTTATATACTTACACGGTACAGAGGGGGGCATATTGTGACACAAACATTTTCTGCGTGGGTGGAGGCATAGATGAGATTTCAAGGTCTCCTTGATTTTTTTAAATGGAAAAACCTACTTTCTGTATCACGAATCGATAGATTGATTGATTTCTGAGTAAAAACGTATTGACCTCCATATATCCTAAATCTAATAGTTAACGAGATATTATCGAAATAATTTTCTTTCTTCTTTCGATAATATCTCGTTAACTATTAGGTTTAGGACATATGAAGGTCAACACTTTTGTACTCAGAATTATGATAATCTATCGATCTATGGTACAAAAAACAACATTCTATCTAAAAAAATCAAGGTGACCTTGAAATCTCCTCTATGCCTCCACCCACGCAGAAAATGTTTGTGTCACAATATGCCCCCCTCTATACCGTGTAAGTTTTTTATATAACATTTTTTTATATTATTACAAATAACGGCATTATTCAAAGTGGATCTAATTATTGCCCCACCCTGTATACTTGTGAGCAAGCTATTATTGACCGAAAGATATGTATGCATATTTATATTGTTTTACAATACAATATGTATAATTAAATATATTAAAAATAATATATATGTATTTAGATATATGGTCGATGCATCTACACGTAATCATATAGCAGGATTTAAACAGTGTTTAAACAATGTTTGTTTTCCTGGTAATTTATCTTTATTATGTCTTAAATGTGCTTAATTTATAATTTAGAGTTGCTGAGAGTTAAATGGGAAAAGTCATCGTTCAAGAAGATTCAGTGAAATTCCCCATGCGTGTAAGATTAATAAGGAGACTTGAGCGTGCGGATAGGGGTATAGTCGTTGCAGGTGTTGATGTTACTATCGGGCTTTCTAGAATTGAAAATTAACAAGTAGTGACAGCTCGTTTATATTATATATATATTAATAGTTATTAATATATATGATTAAATATAGTAATAATAAGACTGCGGATCTTCATGCAAAATAAAAATTTTCTTTGTCAATTACAAGACACCGTAACAATATAAAAATTTCTTTCTATTTCCAACAATTTTAATAAATTGGAAATAACATATGGACGTTCTTAAATTGTCTTAATATTTTCACTGTTTCAAATTACATCCATCCGTTTTTGTCATAAATGCATAAAATCCGCCGTCTAGTAATAATGATGGACATAGTAATTTTTCGACTCTGGGCATTTATGGAAAATAAAAAGTTTGCGCATCAATTGCAAGATACAGGAGCTAAATATAAATTTATATTTTTCGCTAATAATTTCAATGTAGTGAAAATAATATGTTAAGTCTCTGTTTATATTTTCTTTTGTAATATATTTAATTTTTGTCATAAATCCATAAAATCCGCAGTCTAGTTGGAACTGAAACTTTGCGCTGACAATTAGGAAAACAATATTAGTATGACTGATAATGTAATATATTTAAATTACGACAGACGCTTTATCATTTTGTGCGCAAACCTTGATGTATCGCCATGTTTTCGTTCTCTCGAAAGTTTCACATAACGCTGCGCTAACGTCAAAACCATAAATGTAATCAAATTATCCAATTCAGCGCTTTAAACAAAATATTAAATCGTTGCAAATTTTATTTGTGAAGAAAATTTTCCTATGAGTTGTTCTATGAATTTTCCTATGAGTTATCATAGTTAGCTATGATTAGACAGCGAATCTTTATCCCAGATAAAAATTGTCTAGACAGATAGCAACAAATTGGAGTGAAATCTGTAATCGCTATACAAAATTTCATCTAACAAGAAACTGTTTGTACCGATTCTAGAAACAAAATAAGCAGACACGTATCCAATCCAATTTAGTGGTTTAAATAAAATATTACATTGCGACGGTGCGTGTTTTTCTACACACTTGGAACCGTAACAACTGTGCTAACAAGTCAACTCCTTCGCCGTAGTCTTTTCCTTTCCTCTTTTTCATTCATTCATTAATGGAACAAACTGCGAACGGTGAAACGTGGTTTCCAGCGTACGCACATAAATTTCACCGTAATTATGCATTGTGCGATTAAAATCGGTCTCTGCCAGTTTCCCACTCACCGTGGCGAGATTTTATCAAGATTTCGGCTATAAAGCGTCCGAGCTATAATTTCAGGAGGGTTCTTCATTAGTGTTTTCGTGACAAATACGGTCGTGAAAGAACTTTTGTCTGTCAGAGATGCCACAATGGGTCGCATCCTCATTGGAATAACAATATACCTCGATGAAAATTAATTCCTTCCTAACTCATAAAGTGCATCAATTGCAAGTAGTGACGGGCATACAATAAATAAATTTTTTTGAATTATGTCGCTTTTCTTATGAATGAACGATATATTTGTTTTAAGCAGTCGTTCAATCATTTCTAATTCTGATCGAATAAACAAGCTAGATGAATATTTTATATTCTATGCTATATAATTTCTATTATTTATATTCTATATCTATAATCTTACTTGAATCAGATAAGTTAAATAAATAATTAGTTTGATGTAAGATATATTTCGTTACAATGTGAAATGAAATTCGTGTTTGCCTCCCGTTTAATGTTCAAATAATGAAACGGTTGTAATATTACTTCCGTTTTGAATCGTATACAGCTTATCTACAGACCTGGATTAATACAATTAAATTTACATTAAGCTTGAATTAGGTCAACTATTATGTAATGCTGCATTTGATTCTGCGCGGGTTATTATTACTACAATACATAAATGGTAGTAATTACTGCATAAACATTGTATTTCAACCCACATCTTTGTGTGCGTTGAGATTGAAAACTGAAATAAATGGGGTCATATTCCGATTACGGTTTCACATTACAACAGAATAACATCAGAAAAATGTTTACCTAACTTATTGTGTATTTAGAGTATTCTCGAATATTTTGGAATTTAAATAAGGTTACCGATAACTTAAAATCTTAAATATGCAAAGTAGAGATTCAGATTTCAATTCGCTAATTATTATCATTTTAAACTTTCCTTTTTCCGCCAATAAATGTCTATGTAAATAAATGTCTTGTTTTGAGATATCAATTTTAATAAATGCGTATATTCTAGTTTTAAAACAAATTCGGAAATGTTTCTCTCTATATTTTGTGTCTAGTTGTATCAGTTATGTATGCACGCAATAAAGTTTCAGCATCGTTAATATTACGAATTTATAAGCTTCACGGAATAAGCTAGTTGAAATTCAAAACTGTGTTTGAATAATCGCGTATGTGTGTACGTGCACTTTAAATTGGTAATTCTCCATTACCTGACTCGGTATTGAATACAGTAGCAACTAGTTAATGCATTTCATTTTGTACAACATTGAGTTAACCTTTTCACCCGAAACTAAGAGCTTCAGGCATGAAATGGTTTATAAACGAACGAAATAATTATAGTGATCAGAATTCTATGTTTATTAAGCTACAAAAATTTGAAATTCAGTCCAATCTTGATATAGAAGACCCGAAAATAATGTATAATTATCTATAAACAATGTCCCTTAAGAATTTAGTGCAACAACATTATATTTGCTGATTGAAAGCATTAATAAATTAATTAATTAATGAATAAATATGTATTTTCTTTCAGTATGAAATACAATATATATTGTTAACATCCTAGCTATAAATATGAAAAAAATTTGAGATAATGTTGATAATAATACCTTATTACTAAATTAATTTCCAGGGTGGTCGCTCTTAAGCTTCAATATGAAATCTGTATTTTTTTTCTGGTTTTTCGTTTTTTACAACCGGAGTTTGCAAGTAAAAAATCGGAAAAAATTCCCGAATGATATTCGATAAGAAAAGAACATTTTGGAAAAATTCTGATAGGGTATTGTATATAGTCTAGCAATAAGTGCATAGTCATAGGAGGTACATAGGGAGTGCTATTAATCTTCTAAGTGGATTGAACACTTTTTACTAATACCTTAATGAAGCAAGTTTAATGATCCATGAAACATCTATATGCGATAGTTCAAGATTAATGATAGTACAGAAAATGAATACAGCCTATGTCAACTTCATCTTCAATCACGTGTAGTGTCTTTGATAGATTAATCCATATTAATTGGATACAGCAGGGTGACCCACCTCGTCTCATGCGGCTGATGGGTATTCAATATGTTCAGCCTGATCAATAAATCTCAGATGAACCCTTATCGACATAACTATCACTTGATAATTATTTTCATTGGCATAACATGTGACCCCGTTATTTTCGATTCAGCTTTCTTTTATTAACGCTAGATTTACCGGCAATTCAAATACATATACATACCTATTTTTACCGAAACCAGTCAAAATGACTGGTCTTTAGAAAAGATTAAAATAAAATGAAATATATTAAAATAAATATTAAAATTAAAATAGAAAAAATATATATATATTTTTTGAATGAATACTCAATTATAAAATTATATTATACGGTGTAATTCTCTAATATTATTATGGTATAATAAAAAGTACAGTTAACAAATAACACAAGTAGTAATTCGAAATTTTATTTTAATTCTCAGTCAAACACTATGGTATACAGTAATACATAACACTATGTTACGTTACATCACGGCTATGTTTATGTTTATGTTTTGGTGCAAGACTTAGGTGAACTATTCATGCATCAATTATCTATTGCATGCGCCCTACGTTTTTCGTTTTAAATCTTACAAGTATTTTCATAGCTATTAAAGATTCACAATCACAAATTTTCAAGACTATCTGTATGGGGTTAGGAAAAATTATTTTATACTTTTCACGTCTTTAAAACGTGGTATTTTTAAAAAATTTGTTTTTATTTAAATTAGTTTAGAATTGTATCAAATGATTGGGGACCATATGTGGCTCGCGACGAAGAAGAAGTTGAACAGGCCTAACTTGGGAGATTCCGATCGATAGTGTTTACGGAAGAAATGCTGAGGGGCATCGCAATTCTTCGGAGGAAATTCTTTAAGAACGGAAGAGGAAACAGGTGATCAGGCGGAAGAGAAGGGAGAGGTCGGCTCGGAGGGCGAGGTTCGAGGCCGAAACGTCGAGCGAGCGGCCCGTGTAATTTGGTTCCATTCGATCGAATTCACTTCGACTCTGAACGGGACAACACAGTGCCAAATCTCTCGCAAAATCTCGTTAGAATGGAAAGAGTCAGGGGAATCGAATCCTTGAGTTCCGACAGACGCCTCGTTTTTGAACCATAACGATTTCCGGGAGACTTCCTATACAACAGAAATACAAAAAATCGAAATGAACAGTTAACTTTGCTATTTAAAAAACTGTCCTGCATGTATCACAATGGCACGTGACTAATCTGGTAGTGACGGGGAGGGGGTAACTGTACTCCCCTCAATTTCCTCACTCCGGCATAGCATATGGAGGGTTAAAAGCTATTTTCATGGAATACAGTTACTCGAATTAATATTCGGACGCTCTAAAAAAGACGATCACCTTTTTAATATTGTACTGTACGATTTGAACTTTTTTGGGAAGCTAGAGCAATTAGTTTACTACGAGATGCAAAAAGAAATTTTTTCGAAAATTGCAATTGATCGGAATTGTAGAAAAAATACTGAAAGTTGCATTTTACAACTTTTTTATGTGGGCCTATATTGAAAATTTAAAAAATACGTTTGTAGATCTGTGTGAATTAAACATATTCTGAAAATTTGAGCTACAAATGTTTAAAGATGGTAAAAATTGCAGATTTTTTCTTATAGGCTTTTAGTATTTTTTCTACAATTCCGATCAATTGCTATTTTTGAAAAGAAATTTCACATCCTTTAGTAAACTAATTGCTCTAGCTTGCCAAAAAAGATCAAATCGTATAGTACAATATTAAAAAAGTTATCGTCTTTTTTGGAGCGTCCGAATAATAATTCGAGTAACTGTAACTTTTAGAATTTGTATCATAAAAGTTCTGTACAAACAAATTATCTTAGAACGTTTATTCAAAAAGAGAGTAAAGACTTTTATTCAAAATTATTGATGAATTATCCACATAAATGTTACAAATAGATAACATATTGAGAACACTTAAACATTACTTAATAAATATTAAGTAAACATTAACCATATTGTTGTAGTACTATTCATTGACTAGTATGCATCTTATTGTATGTATATTGATCCCATCTTATTAAAATGATTGAAAAAGGGAATGCGTTTTCATTTGACTTTTATTTTTTACAATTGATTTTGATCATTTTCAATTTGCATAAAGATCCGCAGTCTAGTAATTAGTGACAGAAAATTTCAGAGATTAGCCTGTTGTCCGGATAGCTTTAGAAACTCGAAGGCTCTCTAATAGATCAGAATTAAATGTGAGGGAAAAAATACAATCGCGAGAGAGAATGTTTGCAGCGCGGTAGAGCGAAACATTTATGGGAACTGGATGAAGTAAGACTCGCATTACAGGTAGGAAGACGCAACACGGGAATATAAATCGCGCAATGCTGCGCCGGTCCACGTGCGAGCACGCAGCGTTTGCATCCACGCTAATTCTACGGTCGTAAGGTAAAAGGATATCGGTTTGATTTCAGTTCAGCTATTCGTTAATTTCACGATTAAATTGATCAATTGGCACTGTGACAGTGTTCAGTAGAATCTCGATTATTCGAACTAATTGGGAGGTGGTTCGGATAATCGAACAGTTCTAAAATTATTTAATACATAGTACCACTGCTGTAATTACATATGTGATATATATTTACATGACTATTGATATATAACAACTATCATTGTCACCCATCTTGTATAAAATAACTAGATTTTATCAAATGAACGTTGGTATAAAATACAGAAATATAGAATATACAAAATATAGAAATATAGAATATAGAGAATATAAAAAATATAGAATATAGAAAATATAGAATATAGAAAATATAGAATATAGAAAATATAGAATATAGAAAATATAGAATATAGAAAATATAGAATATAGAAATTATAGAATATAAAAAATATAGAATATAGAAAATATAGAATATAGAAATTATAGAATATAGAAAATATAGAATATAGAAAATATAGAATATAGAAAATATAGAATATAGAAAATATAGAATATAGAAAATATAGAATACAGAAATTATAGAATATAGAAAATATAGAATATAGAAAATATAGAATATAGAAAATATAGAATATAGAATATAGAGAATATAAAAAATATAGAATATAGAAAATATAGAAATATATTACATAGAACTATAATATATTATATAGAAATATAGTATACTATATAAAAATTGATAATATTATAATAATTCGTTTGAAAAAGGTGCTATGCACTTTCTTTACACAAGTAATAATTGCTCTAATAATTCAGATGACTTTGTTTCTACGTCCTCACGAAAGTCTCCAACATAGCACACATCGTGTGTTTATTATACATATACGCATGGATATAAATACGTCCCGTACAATATCCGATTGTGAAGCAGAAATTAATTTATTTTCTCATCTCTCCTCACTTTTCCGTAGCCATTATTAATTCCCTTTTCATTCTTTAATGTCACCGCCAGAGCTCCAGAAATTGCAGAGACTATTCTTTTACTCGAAAACCTTTAAATTCTCAGTCGTATCTGCACGGAACACGAGAACAAACGTAACGGTAGCTGTAACTGTGAAAAATTGAATAGGGTAAGCGGACAGAAATTTTCCAGGGAAAACGAGCTTTTAGTTTCTTTGTTATCAGAATAATTACATCTCAAATTACATTTGCAAGTCATTTTTCATATTAAAACGGAATACAAATGATATCTCTCGTGAAATGCGAAATTACACATATAGTAGGTACAATGTTCAGGGAGTATTCACTCGAATTCAATCCAAAGAATCGTTTCTTTTCTTTTTTCTTAGTATCTTATTATCTATTAATCCTAAAAAAATCCTACGCTACTTTTTACAGTACTATGTGAATAATATTCGATTAAGATTTTATTAATGATTTTTTTAACAGTAAGGGTGGTCTACCTAAATTTTAATCAATATGTAGAGATACTACACTCATGAAACTACAAGAAAATTGAAAAAGAATGATTCTTTTTAACGATAAGGGTGGTCCACTTAAATGTTAATCAATATGTAGAGATGGAACATATATTTAAAGTGAAACGTATTTTCAAAATTGCTTCAATACAACATTCTACACACATGAAACCACAAGAAAATCGAAAAAAATTATTTTTTTAACGATAAGGATGGTCCACTTAAATTTTAATCAATATGTAAAGATGGAAAATATATTTAATATGAAAGAGACTTTTTAACCTTAACCAATGCAACCTTCTACACACATGAAACTACAAGAGAATTGAAAAAAATATTGATTTTTTTTAACGGTAAGGGTGGTTCACTTAAATTTTAATCAATATGTAGTGATGGAAAATGTTTCAAGTGAAGGAGACTTTCTGAATCGCGGAACAATTTTAATGTAAACGAAAATTGCAAATCCTCTGTTATAGACAACCCCTGTTCTGCCACCCGCGTGATTCTCACCACCCTCTAGAGACGTCGGTGGGGATGGCAAGTTACGGTGAAGATAAAACTAGTCCCTCTGTTTGATCCGCAAACACTGTAATTGCCTAGAATATTATATTAGGTACGCTGTCGTGAGTACTAGGGGTGGCGGATACGCGGAGGTGACATGAAAAGAGAGACAGCAGGGTTGCTGGCACCCTATCGAGCAGCGAATACTCCGAAACAATAATTTATGTTGCCGGTGCGCTGCTTCTGGCAGGTTGCTATTAAACAGTTCTGCTTTTTGCCTGATTCTTTCCTCTTTTCCCTTTTTCTACTGTCAACCTTTTGTTGTCACTTACAGTTATTCGCCGCCTTGAAAGACACGTCCGCCTGTATTCCATGTTATACGATATTCGTAGAATTCACTGAAAACATTGTTTAAACATCACATTCGGAATATTACGGACCGTCAAACAATATTGGACTGCTCACAATATTTTTGATTTTAGTTTTGCTCAGAGCTGGCCTGGGAAACTTCCTATTCGCTAGATTAGAATTGTATCCCCACTCTACCTTCCACTTCTACGCTATTCTCCACGCTTACGCAACATTCCGACAAAAACCACTATAAAAAATCATTTACAAAATTGTATAAAAATTTTTTCTTGTATTTGAAGACTTAAGATATACGTTACAAAATTGTATAAAAATTTTTTCTTGTATTTGAAGACTTAAGATATCGGTTAAAAAAATTATGGACTCAGAAAATGTATTTTCATTACTTTATCAGTCCCACAAAAATTATTAAAATTTTCGGCCGAGAAAGTGTAATTATTACGCCTTAACAAAGCCGCGGAGAACATTCTCGCAAAGGAAAAGATTACTTCGTATGACTTCAAGGACCGTCTCTTTCGAGGAAGCACATTTTTGGAACACCCTGTATATCCCGCAGTACTTCGTAGAGAAGATAGTACACTTTATCTAGAATCAATGTTTCGTTACACTGCCTCGGAATACGTTACCGTTCCATCTATGTATATATTCCTAAAAATAACATTTCACACAGTACTATAAATTCCAGATACGTAGGCACTCTGAATCTATCAGAGTCCCATATCAAATTTATATTCGAAGGTACGACGTGTAGATCCGATACAAAAATATTCAGCGATCGCTTCTCCGCGGAGCAGCCTGACTATAAAAAAATTAAAAATTGTATGTACAGTGGGGCGGATAAAAGAATGTTTAAAATTGGAATTCCTGTATATTAATAACTTTAGCACTAGATCGTTTTCCGAATGTTGATAACGTTCATTTTTATAAGATTAAGTTAATACTGCACTAAGTGGTGCAATCAGAAATATATGTTTCCATTTTTAAAACAGCGAATGACCTTCATATGTCCTCTACGCGTCCGCCTACAGAAAAAACACTATTAATAATAGAACGTGCTCCTTTTGTTATCATTCAACTCTACGTGATCCATTTTTCAGAATAATAATAGTCGTGTAAATCGAAGTGATAATATGTGGTAATCCTGTATAATAAAAGTAAGTATTGGAATAAACGAAGTTCAAGAGCGAAATTTCGTTCCGGACATAAATGACCCAGGTTCCAGAAGGGGCGTTAAAAAATTGTTTAAAAATGTAACATGTTCTACTCACTTGACATACAATTTAAATAACAGTCGGTTCTTTGAACTAACTTTGCGTTAACCCCTTGCCGTACTTTGACGAGCCAGACTCTTGATGAAGGTTTTCAACAAAGTCTAGCAAATATGAATGTTTCATTTTAGATGAAATAAAATTTGATTCAATGCTGATTTAAGCATTAAAATAAATGTAGCCATACATTTTCTTTTCCATTCTACTTTTCTGTGCATAAAGATGTTCTAATCACTGTAACTGTAAAAGAAAAGGTACTGCAAGGGGTTAAATAAAAAGTGGATAGAGCTAAGAGCGAAGTCAAGTTACAATTTATGCATCACGTCCAACTTGTTCTTCGTCGCGAGCCAAACAGCCCGCACCATCAATCAGTCCGTGTCAAATAGTGGGGGAACGTCACCGCCCATCTTAGCGGAATGAAAAAGTGGGGGAATGGACCAAATGTGGCTCGCGGACCGCGAGTTGAACAGTTAGAGATGAATTTTAGTTAAACACCCAAGTGGATTTCCTGATATTGCAGTGTGCAACAGTGAAATATGTACGAATGTAGGACGTGCGCTGAAAATACCTTGCTCTTAAATCTAGATTATAAGCGTGCGGGGAACTAGCACACTTTTTTTTGTTCCATTTATTTCCCTTCCACTGACAGTAAAATACTAGCACACAAACATTATAATCTAGTTTGTCCATTTACTTGTCGCATTTTTATGTTTTGAAGAATGTCAGTTTAAAGAATACATCAGTCAAAATCTCCAACTAAATAAATAGCATCTGTTAGAATCAATATAAAAACGTATAATTGAAAATTAAAATTGAATAATATTAGGGTGATCAAAAGAAATGGGAATTTTTATGTTCCGAAGAATGTCGATTTAAAGAATAAAATAATACATCAGTCAAAGTCTTTTTCCAACTAAATAAATAGCATCTGTTAGAATTAATATAAAAACGTATAATTGAAAATTAAAATTAATTCACATGAGGGTGTTGCACAAGAAATAGGAATTTTTATATTTTGAAGAATGTCGATTTAAAGAATAAAAGAATACATCAGTCGAAGTCTTTTTCCAACTAAATAAATAGCATCTGTTAGAATTAATATAAAAACGTATAATTGAAAATTAAAATTAAATTATATAAGGGTGTTCCACAAGAAATAGGAATTTTTATGTTTTGAAGAATGTCAGTTTAAAGAATAAAAGAATACATCAGTCAAAGTTTTTTTCCGACTAAATAAATAGCATCTGTTAGAATGAATATAAAAACGTACAATTGAAAATTAAAATTGAATAATATTAGGATGATCCAGAAAAAATGGGAATTATTTTAGATTTTGACCATACACTTTTTGTTTCGCGCAGGGCATGTTAATGTCCTAACAAATGTGACTAGTTATAGTTATTATAATACACGAGTAGTGTATTGAAGATTTTCGGGTTAATAATTTGGGCTAATTTGTAATGATCATTTACGTCTAGATCCTGTTCACAACGTTGCATGCATGCGCTTACGTAAAGCCCATTAGTCTGCCAGCGGACGATTACCATCGTCTCGATGCAACCCAGTCTTTGTTAGTATTATAGATTTAACGAAACGGGATCGCAAACCGGCCAGTTTCGTAACTGCTTAACACACGATTTAACACGTTCACGACCAGCGTTCATTTGGAAAATGAAATGCACTTTTTCTTATAAAATAGTGCAGAATTAAGTATTAACATAATCCCTTGCCACACACGAAGCTGATATGTGACAATTAATTTTAATTAAATGATAGTTTGATAGAATTTTCAGCCATTTTGGAGGCACGAAACAAGTAATTTAACAGAGAATTTTATTTTAATAACCATAGTTGAGTTAATTTTATTCGTGATAAACACTCGATATTGACTCAATATTGTGGGGTTAACACTAAACCTACCGACCATCAAAAGTAACTGATGTGTATAGTATTATAAAAATAACAAGATTAAATTTATTTATATTTTGTGCGATTTTTACTACAATATATACTGGAGTCAAAAAATATATTCAATAAAGAAAACATCTTTACAATTCCAATAATCGTCGAATAAAAAATCTGAAGTGGTGTCATTTGACCTTTCGTGGTAGGTTCAGTGTTAAGAGAGTACGCTCCTTTTTCAAGGATTGCAAGGGTGCGGGATTCGCGTTCTCATTTCTCGATAATACAAAAATGGGGTTTTTCAATAGTCAAAAACGCTAGATAAAAGACCGATCTAGGGCGCTATCGCCCTCAAAAGTCCTATTTTATCATTTACGAGGCGTAATTTGCATTAATTTGCAGCATGTAGCTATCTTGCATTATTCGGCAGCATATATCTATGAAGATAGCTACATGCTGCAAATTAATGCAAATTACGCGTCGTAAATGATAAAATAGGACTTTTGAGGGCGATAGCGCCCTAGATCGATCTTTTATCTAGCGTTTTTGACTACTGAAAACCCCCATTTTTGTATTATCGAGAAATGAGAACGCGAATCCCGCACCCTTGCAATCCTGGAAACGAGTCTACCGCCTTAAGGTAACCTGTTTCCATTTTTGTGGTGAAGCGTCGACGTTAGGCGCTCTGTTCGAATCCCTGAATGATGATCGCGGGATCACGTCGTAAGGCTCATTAGGCTGCACCATTTTCCTGATGCAATAGGTGCGAAGACGGTCAGCTGCTCTACAGGGGATCATCAAGTGAAAGTTAATTAAGCCGAGCGCTCGCATCTTCTTTTCGTACGATACCTATTGTAGACTATTTTACAACATCTAGTTGACAAATAGCGTTCTGCAAAAAAAAACATTGTCTATGCTGGATGATTACCTTCCTACAAACTTGCCACCATTTTCTAGACACTTGATGAATCAATCATCTAGTCAGAACTTCATTTAAGCTTACTCTAAGCGAGGTTTATTATTATGAGTAGCCTCCGGATTTTATGCATTTATAACAGAAATAAGCAAGTGCAATTTAAAACAGTGAAAATATTAAATGACTTCAAGACTATTAATATATTATTTTCACCACATTAAAATTATCAATGAAGAATATAAATTTATATTTAGCTCCTGCATCTTACAATTGATGCACGAATTTTTAATTTTGCTAATTGTGAGGTTCATTATTATATTTCTTTAAAAGTAGCTTTTTTGTGGTTATCGTTAAAACAACATTTCCTAAAAATATATTATGTTCCCTAAATCGTGTTGGTTGTACACACAATACAGCGTGTGTTGCATAAGATGGCTGCAGTATGAATATTCATCAGTCTGCTGTCAGAAACGTGTGACCATTGTGGTTTGTTGTTCCATCACCTGAAATGTAACATATAATATTTTACCTAGCGAAATCCTATCTCCTATTTAATATTAGCATTAATCGTATATTTTCTTCAGAATATCTTCTGTGGCGCATGCGAATAAAAATTAATATCTGTATGGTTCATTGTGTTAAGCTATATTGTTTATATTTAAATACTTAATCGGATTTCCTAAATATAAAAATTTTAATTTTGAGATAAATAAAAGCAATCAATATTTATGTATTTAAAGGCTGTTGATCATATTTTCTTCAGAATATCTTCTGTGGAGCATGCGAATAAAAATTAATATCTGTATGGTTCATTGTGTTGAGCTATATTATTAATATTTAAATACTAAATCGGATTTCCTAAAAATAAAAATTTTAATTTTGAGATAAATAAAAGCAATCAATATTTATATATTTAAAGGCTGTTGATCATATTTTCTTCAGAATATCTTCTGTGGCGCATGCGAATAAAAATTAATATCTGTATGGTTCATTGTGTTGAGCTATATTATTAATATTTAAATACTAAATCGGATTTCCTAAAAATAAAAATTTTAATTTTGAGATAAATAAAAGCAATCAATATTTATGTATTTAAAGGCTGTTGATCACATTTTTCAGAATATCTTCTGTGGCGCATACGAAGTGTCATACGTGGCTTCATCTAATAAGATTTTTGGGATTAGGAAATCAGGTGCAATTTGTTTCACAAGATTATAAAAACATCAAAGTTGGCCTAAATGACTAAGAGTTAATGACCGCGAATTGATGTAACGAAAGCTAAGGTCAGCGAGTAAGTCGTAATTACGTGAACGTCAGTCGACGAGTTTCAATGTATAATTAAGTCGTTGTGTATATTAAGGAGATGGTCGAAATTCGTTTAAACAATACTGATTCTTATCTTATCGTTTTAAATCTTACAAGTATTTTCATAGCTATTAAAAATTCACAATCACAAATTTTCGGGACTATCTGTATGGGGTTAGGAATCTGTATGGGGCTAGGAATAATTATTTTATACTTTTTAGTCCGTCTTAAAAACGTGGTATATTAAAAATTTCTTTTTATTTATATAATTATTTTCTGCTTTTTAGACGAACAGGCAGAAAGCGAGTTAATATTGCATTGTTATCCGGTTCTGAGCTATGCTTAAAGTTTCAAGTCTCTAGCTCATCGGGAAGTTAGTTTAAAATCAATTGCTTTGAACAGACAAACAGACAGACAAGAAAGCGAGTTATTAAAAACGTGGTAAAATGAAGGCGAGGTAAGCGTATTCTTAGTCCTCTAATCACATGCCTACGATTAGTCCTTTAGCGGTCCATAAGTAACCTCGGGAGATTGCACCCTGTGTGGTCCTTTTCGCTTACTTAATCATGATCAGACGAGTGCTCATTTAGTCGTATAGCCGCTTTGCATACAGCAAAATACATCTATACCTTTAGCATCGCTGTGTTCTATTTCGCTTAGTGTCTCAGTCGCAATCACACGAGTGCTTAGCTAGTTATGAATAAACTATTCGCTAGAATTCTTGAACTAACATGCTTGACAAACCTTAACACAACATAGCTTAGGTTAGCTACCCTGTCTGGCAACGCAGTGTTAGCCTTACATAGAAAATTCGAATGTAATAAAGTCGTTTCAGCAAAAATATTGAAAATCAATATTTTTACAATTTATATTAAATATATTCAAATGGAATATTATTTTCAAATTTATTTTAATTTATTTTATTATTTTAAAAGGATTGCACCGAATATGAAATATTTTATTTTCAAAGTTGTACATATATTTCAGTTATTTTCAGCAAAAATATTTGACATATATATTTGAATTAGATATCTTTACAATTTAAATTAAATATCAAACGAAATATTATTTTCAAATATTATTTTAAAAGGATTGCACCGAATGGAATATTCTATTTACAATTAATTGAATTAGATATTTTTACAATTTAAATTAGATGTATTCGAATACAATATTATTGAGTCGGCAAGAAAGTAATTTTTCGGTATTTTAAGGTGAAATGAACCGAATTTCTTTATTCACGTGATGAACTCCAATCAATAAAATATTTTATTGCTTAAAATTATACAAAAGGGAAAATATCTTATTCATTAAAATGCATTGCTTGATTAAAAAAATTGGGCTCTCTATTTCACCTTAAAATACCGAAATTACTTTCTTGCCGACCCAATATTTTCAAATATTATGTTAAAAGGACTGCACCGAATAAAATATTCTATTTTCAAAGTGCTACGCATAGATCAAAATAAATTGGATTAAAGACTATTTTACCCAGATCCGTTTCTTTGGACTCATCTCCCTTTCTCCGTTTTGAGCGATTCCGAAAGTAACGAAATATCTACGTGATGGAACTGGCTGATTCGAATCTTCGTCCGGCTGTCCATTCGTCTCCGAACGCTAGCTATTGTAATCACGGAGAACAGATAAAGACGGATCGATATAAGAATAAGAACAATGTTATTCTTAAATGAAACGCGTCGTTTTGAGGGCAGAGGAAATCGATTCGAGGTGAGTCATGGTCATCTAAATCCATATCACGTACGTACACATACCCGGTGAGATACAATTCCTATCATTCTTCATATAGATAAGTGTACAGTTATCTTCTTATGTATATATTGCCATCGAAATCTACGATCGTTTCTAACGACTGCATTAAAAACATGTAAACATTCAAGTCAACTATCAGGTTCATAAAATGATTACTTACATATTCTCAAAATAAACAATATAGAAAATTTTATGGATTCATAAACAATAAAATCATTTAGTACGATCCATATTAACAGTGTTCATAAATTACACTGTTAACATTTTTGATACAGCGGCAACAATTACACAGTTAACTAAAAAAAATATAAAATTATCATTGTGCAGTGTAAACATTCAAGTCAGCTAACAGGTTCATAAAATGATTATTTACATATTCTCCAAATAAACAATTTAATATAAGTAATGATTAGACAAAACATTTAATGTAGACAAAAATTTTATGGATTTATAAACAATAAAATCATTTAGTACGATCCATATTAACAGTGTTTATAAATTACACTGTTAACAGTTTTAATACAGTGTCAGCAATTACACTGTTAACTAAAAAAAAATATAAGATTATTGTTGCATTGTTTTCAGCTGAATGAAATTATTGGATAACATTTATAAATCTAAGAGTTAACAATTATACGCTCAAATAATTCGTTGACCAATCACATTCACAATTTTGTTCGAGTATTTTCTGTCAGGGTTAGGGTAAACTGTACTATTGCTGGCACTGCAGTTATTTGCACTTTTGATTTAAACGGGAAATATATTCCTGGTATAGAAAATCATTTTTTATTGCTTCTTATTTATATTTCAAAGCAGCAGTAAGTTTTCATAAAAGAGTTCCACATATGACTATCAGCAAATGTGCCAATGACTACTATTTGTCTTACGATCGTTATTCACTGAATATATTTTACAATAAAAGATTTATGACTCGTAAAACTGTTTGATTTTGCTGAAAAATCTCTATTAGCTTATAATATGTAGGTATTAGATATACGTAAGTATTAGATATACATTGGTGTTGCTGCCGATCGATCGTCGGCGACCAGCTGAGACGATCTGATGATCGTCGTTATGTGACGACGATCGATTTGTTGTTAACGACCGACGTTCGTTTGCAGTTATCATTTGTATTCAGATTGTAATAAACCGTTGAACATTAAACATCTGTTTTGAATAAATACTCCTTCAAATAATAGAAAGTTAAGCTCGTTGAAACATTTAAAAAAAAGATAAAAATTTTCGCTTAGGGCGCCAATCATTGTACAGTTTACCCTAGTATTATCAAAATGACCTTTAAATCACTCGCAGACGAAATCTGTCGTGTAGAGATTCGCCTCTACGAGAGGTCAATAGGTTCACGTAAAGAGAACATCTTAGAGCCGCCAAAGGAAACGTAACATAAATACACAATTAGTCTAGGTCGAACTGCTATGTGTCGGCGTACGCGTAGAAAGTTTCAGCCGGCTATATTCGACCACGTGAACAAAACACCAGGAACGATTGAACGGACATTTTCGAACACTTACAGAGGTTTAAGAACGCTTCGAGCATTCAGTCGCGTTCGATTTTTCCATGCCTTTGAGCTCTTCCAGCGAGTTATTGAAGTTACGTAACCTTGGAAGCGTAAAAGCTAAATCTGAATGTTTTTCGTCTCTCAGAGATTGGTAAACAACCAAGACTTTGAAACCAAGACATAGAATGCCACACTAATCAAAATCGAACGAAATCAAAAAATCTTATTTAATAATACAAGAATAGAAAAGACAAAGATGGTCATAACTAGACTTATCTTTATGCGAAATAAAAAATGTTCGCACTGATTGCAAGACACAGAACTCAAATAAAACATTTTTTCTTGTCTTAATTATCGTATTAAACTGAAACTAATACACCGATGTGCTTAAACTTTTTTTAATACGACCACTGCTTTAAATTGCGCGTACCCATTTTTATCATAAATGCATAAAATCCGCAGTGTAGTCATAACCATGATCTTTGCACCATTCTCGCACAAGAAATTTATTTAATAAATTGTAGTTGAAATTGATTCATCTGAATCCAAATTCATTTAGATTCATCTAAAAGTTAAACAGTTTTTACTTGGTAGAATAATGCTATTATACATAATAATTAATGCCTGCTACATTATAATTAATTTTACTCATTTAAGTGGTGTATAGTCTGCGGATCTCGATGCAAAATAATAATTGTCTGCATTCATTGTAGGATATATATAGAAATTAAATAGAAAGTTCTGCTTTCGTTTAAAAATTTTTATAAATTTAAAATAATATATTCTCTGAAATTTTATTAATCTTCCTGGTATCTCACAGTTCCTCTACTCAGTTTTGGCATAAGTGGTGGACATTAATATTTTAATGGTGCTTAGAAAATTTCAACTATTTAGAGAAATTTCACTGCAAATGCTCATTTTACATAATGAATTGTATACTCGTTATAGGAACGAAACACCTTAAATACAAATTCGACTTTGTCTAGTCGAGCACGAGGAAATCTACTGTGATTTATCGATGAAAGCGGGAACAAAACCTAAAATCGTGACTTAAATGATACATTACAGCGACACATAGGGTGTTCCTGAAGTAAGTCTCCAACACGAAGTTTCAGTGAAAAAGTTCGAATGGAGGGAGACACGTTCTACCAGCAGAATGTCGGAAATACACATTTAACCCTTTGCACTCTATGGAGGGGGCTATTTTAACTCGAAAATTAAACATTTCTTCCGACCTAGAATAAGTTTGTTCTATTAGGTTGGCAAGAAAGTAATTTCGGTATTTTAAAGTGAAATAGAGTCCAATATTTTTATTCAAGCTTTTTATTCAAACTTTAATGAATTAGATATTTTCCCTTTTGTTCGACAATCTTCTGCCAAAAAGAATAAATAAAAAAATATTTGATTGATGAAAGTTCACCGCTTAAATAAAGAAATTCGGTTTTATTTCATCTTAAAATACCGAAATCACTTTCTTGTCAACCCAATATTTTAATCTTTTTCTTTATATTAGTTTATTAGTATTTGATTATAGATACCAACATATTTAATAATCTTAACAATATTTTGAATAATGGTACAGCAATTTTTAGTGGTGACTCTATTCACACGATACGAAAGGTAGGCCATTCTATTCGAAAAAAAACAATACCTTTCATAAGATCTTGAAAAATATGACCTTGAGACGACCTTCATCCATGCAGCCTTTGTCCTCCTCCAAATACAACAAGTTTCTCTCCAAATTTTGTATCTGTATAAACAAGGTTATTAACCCCTACGATTTATTTTACGGTTCCAGTGATTAAAACTTTTTTTGTAGTTCGCAATTTCGTATAAAAGGAGAAAAATATCTATTGTATGTTCTCCAATAACTATACGTTAACAAAACCAAAATAGAATTTCATCTCGGTTTAAAGGAAGTTAATAACATACATATTTATTAGACTCTGTTCTGAATCTTCATCACGAGTCTGACACGACATTGTAGGGCAAGGGGTTAAGGGTGGCAGAGTTAGATGGGACAGCCTGTTAGAAAAACAATCCGGAAAATGATCTCCAGCTTCCTAGAGCGGAACCTCCCCTTAAGATAAAAGAGCATTTCCCCTACCACGTGTGAAATATACAAGTGTGTTTAACGCCTGTAAATCGGCTCGGCAACACGAGCGTTTCGCGTGTGACACGCCACGCTTTTGTAATGTATTGTAAACCGTGGTGCCAACTACACGAATGTTTTTCACGGTAAGCAGGGAAACAAAAAAAGTGTCAAACCGATTACTATGTTTTGATAGCATGCCATTGTTTATAGCGTACAATAAGCGCACGGATGTTTCATTCAGCAAAATCTTGAAGCTGTGACGTAGAATATTAACACATTGCCGACCGGTGATTATTGCATAATTTTGAAAAATCTATGTTACACGGCTAAACACTTTCTAATGGAACCTTGAATAGCAACAGCAATTTTCATTGTGAACTAACAAGTCACTCTCAATAACGTCATGTAATAGTTTCATTTAAAATTGCAATGTGAAAGAACATTTCTATGCTTACTTTTGGTAGAGCACAATTATTGAAAATCCTATTAATAATCCTATTAACATTTTTTGGACATATTTATGGAAATATCCACACATAGTAGAACCTCGAGTATCCGAACCTCCGATGTCTGACATCTATAATATTCCAACATGTTTCAGATATAAACAGCCCATTCTAAGACGATTCATATGCACCATTGTTTATTGTACAAATAAATAAAAATTGAACCCGGTTTTGTAACTGAGTAATTGTTTTAATATTATTGTTTTAATATTAAACTTGGTCAGTTCG
>CM052243.1:5128079-5138961 GCA_028455795.1 Lasioglossum marginatum
CGCTTCTGATAGGATTGTTGCAAAGCACAGTGCTCAATATACAGGGGTTTGATGAAGCTTTGCCAACAGATCAATTATTTCTTCCTTGTTTTCAACATTCACGTTTGGCAGGTGACATCACCCTTCCAAGATGAAAATGCAAAACTGGTAACCGTTCACAGGTTGCGCTTGGTTCTTGAGGTGTCTCTATACGTTAGTATGTTGCACAGATATCGTCACTGAAGGATTGAGCCAAGTTGATCAAGAACCTAGATGGACGAATTTGGTAAACACAAATGTTGCGTGGCTCTTCGTGGAGAATTATAAAGAAATCATGTTGGTGCGATGTTGTACAATTAATGGAGGACACTTTTTGTCCAGAATGTCCTGGAACCCACAGCAAGCTGACATAGTTGTCGTCCGCAAGAATGTTCTGACATGGTTGTTGAAATCCACAGTCTACTTACAAGCATCTCTCCCATAACTTAATTATTTCGATTGAATGGTCTTAGTGGAATAGAATACGCCATCTTCCAAATTTGAAACGCGATGGCCTCTACTAAGCATGAACATGTACCTAAATAAGGAAATATGTATATGTACTAAGTATTGGGTTGGAAAGAGAAAGTTCGTAGCGTTTTCAAATTAAGAATCGAAGATAAAATTAAGGTATCTATTCATATGTTTATTCAATAACACGACAAGTTACCTCGAGAATGGCAAAAGGTGATAGAACAGAATGGGAAATATGTTATTGAACAATTTTATGAATAAATATCTGAATCTAAGCTTTCAATTTTAATTTACAAACGCCACGAACTTTCGTTTCAACCCAATATTTCTTAGCATGTACTTGATTCTAACAATAAATATGTCTCCAGCTAAATGTCTCAAGGTCGTTTTATCTGTATGCCTACTGAGACATTCATATGAATTATATAGGACTGAACGTATCGAGTCTATGCAGACGATGCATCAGAATCAAACGATCAGTCATCTGTTTTCAATACAGGATATTTTCAAACGTCTCATCTTCATTGTCAGCGCCATTTTAGTAGAGCATAACGGACCACCGAGGTTATTTAATGGAGAAGAGCAATGCTCAGGATACAATCCTTGGGAACACAAATCCTAAATTGCGCATGCCTGTGTAAATTCCCCTTTTCGTTGACTGTGTTACACAAACCCAGTAGCCCGGGCCTAGGATCTAGTAAAAAGTAGATTGCTAGCATGATTTATGATGTCCTTGTTCAGTAAGTGAAGACACTTGCGTAGAGGTCGACGCAATCTAATTATTATTAATTGCGACGACAGAGTCTCTATGCTAACAGCAAGCAAAGACAATTCGAAATGTTTACATATGCGGGGGTGATACAGTGCACCAGGAAGAGCCGTGCAATCGATACCAGGGATTTCCAGTTCATTCGCGAGTGCATCGCGGTGGGACTGCAGGTAGAGGTGGGAGTGGAACGGTGTGTTCGTGTGATCTTGGTATTGAAGTGACGTAACGCTCTCATGAACCTGAGTTTAGGACACGCGACCACTACCGAGAATGTCACCCAATTCAGAATTTCCAATTTTAACGAAATTGAAATCACATCGCTCCAGTTTGAAACTACAGAACCTAATATTTAATTAATATCGCCAAATACTGAATACACAAAGCTGGAAGTTGGAATTTTTAGCATCGACAGAAATATTCTTTCAATTGCAAATTGATGTTACGTTTATTGACGAAGATTAAATGATGATTTGATAAGATTTTATAATTTTGCATCTATCAATGAAAATTAAATTATGATTTCACAAGGATCTTACGTCACATTACGTGGTAGATGTAGGATATAATAAATGTATATGTGAAATGTTGCAAATTGATATACATATTTTTGTAATTATTATGTCATGGTGTAGTGTTTCATATAAGAATAGTGGTGGATAAAAGAATTCATATGTACACTCTTTGAAATAATTGTTTCAAAATTGACGACCTCGGCTATTTTCAGACGGTAGAAGGATTTGTTTATTAGAAAATTTAAAACGTGAACAAATAATCTGTACATATGTGCTTTGTTTTACCAAAATTACGTTATAAACACTTGAAGAGGTTTACGAATTAAAAGTGGTAAAAATTGCAATTTTTCATGACTTTCGACTTTTCTTTGAAATTTTCAGAACGTATATAATTCACACGAGTTTCCAAAACACATCTTTTAAATTTTTGTTATTGGCCCAGATTGAAAAATTGTGAAAATCAATATTTACTATTGTTTATCACAATTCCGACCAAATGCATTTTTTCAAATTATTTGTTAGACGCCATTTACTAAACTAATTCTTCTAGCCTTACAGAGAAATTGAAGACGTTTGGTCCATTCATAAAAAAGATATTCTGATTTAAAGTGTGTGGAAACAGTTATGCTCCTTACTGTATATTTTTTTTCATTACAAGTAAAAAAATACCGAATGTTTAGATTATTAATATATTTTGTTTAGATGATTAATATATTTTGCAATAGGTATAGGTGTATGTATACACACAGAGTTGGGCAAAAATGTTATTGAAATAAAAATTCCGAATAAAGTGGGTTTAAAACCCACTTGGAAAAAATCCACTTTGTTCGAAACAGTACACTACAGTGAGGTTAATGGTCCTTCTTATGCACGAACTCAGAATTGGCGTGAACTGCGCAATCAAACGACTCGGTGTCGTAATTAAGAATATTCTCATGCTTTCTTATCTCCTTACATTACTCAGAAACAGGAGATTTAATCAGAAGATTTCTAAACTTCTTGCACTCCTTGTACAGTCATGCTAACTTTTTTTCGTGCTATTCTCGTCTGGTTGCCTGTAATGCTGTATATAGTTTGATTCAGAGATAAACACATTAACCAGTTAATTATACTTAATCGTTGTGAAACATGCCTATGACTAACCGTTTGTTATCTGTCGGCCGTTTACATTCAAAATTTATAGTTTGCTCATTGTTGAATTTATTGATTATTTTCGGGCTATAATACTGTTAAGTCAAAAATACAAAGTGCCATTTAAAAAAATGAAGGTACAATAATAAAAAAGAAGAATTTCGAACATTTTTTTATTGCAATGTGATTGCGCATGCGATTTCTGCCTCAGTAAAGTAAGATTCTCGATAAAATGGGGTACCTTGAGCACCCAGTTGGATTTGAAAAAATCGTTATGATTTGATTCTGAAAAATGAGCCAAGCAAAAACTGGTCAACTTTCGTTTAAAATATTTTTGTCAGATTATCGCAGGTACTTGAAAAATCGTACATGAAAAGTGTTACGTGGGACACCCTGTATACATGTAAATTACATCCAAAACGGACAAAGATGTCTTGGAAACTTTTGTTCGTGTAAACAGTGTGTGTTTGCCAATTCTAACAACAAGCCAGGAATGGGCGAATACGTTTTATACTTTCTCCAGCGAAGACATCGATACTCGAAGATCTGGAGAAAGCATGCGATAATTGGTCGTAAACGTCTTGTTCTATTATTCAACAATGATCTTCGCATTCAGTTACACTGCATATTGAATGCATTGTACGTTATAAAATATTTATGCAGTTTGACCATTTTGACCATTCGATGGCGTTATATAACTATCTACGGTTTCACTTGTAATTATGTATATAACACTTTGCATAAATCGCTTTGCATAATAACGTTTCCATATGCAACATGTTTTATCATTGGACTGCGGATATTTATGCAAAATAAAAACTGTCTGTATTAATTGCGGGATACAGGAGCTAATTAGACAACAGCGTCCCGAGTTTCTTTAAATATTTTTAATAAATGCATATAATCCATCTATTATTAATAGATTGCGAATGTTTATGCAATTTGCAATTTTTGTAGACGAGTTTTAAACAAGTGGAATCAAATAAAATCTTGTTTTCAGTGGTGGTAGCCTTTGCAGATATGAAATAAATAAAAATAGCACTAAACTCTGTCGAATTTTATATTCTGCCATTTTTTGAAAACTTTCGGGAGCCATAAATGCGTAAAGATCCGCAGTCTAATTATTAATAACAACAACATTACTCTGAAATAGTAGAGGTTTACGATATAAAGCGTTACTTTAATTAATTGACAATAATTTAATATTTAAACATGCCATTTCATTGTTTCATTTCGAAGACGAGCAGCACTAAAGTGAAATACGTTTGGATGAATTGCTGCTATCTTTCATTAACAATTCTCATTCCATTTCTACGTCTTAATGAACGTACGATACCATTATTGTATAATTTTGACTCGATCTTTCACCTGATTATAACGGGGCTTCGTTCGTTACGATCAAACTTTACTATCGAGGTTTACCCTACTTTCATAATGATGGAAAATTTCAGCCGAGTATCCAATTTCCATGATTTATCATATCGAGGCATTCCGCAAATTTGAATGCACGTTATTGGCGGTAGCTACCCGCTGTAACTGAAAACATTTAACAGTTTCGACAAGACATAACATGATATTAATTTTTTGGATAACATACAGTGACTCCCACTAATATTCGGACACTCTTAAAAAGACGATAACTTTTGTGATATTGTACTATACGATTTGAACTTTTTGTTGGGAAGCTAGAGCAATTAGTTTGCTACAGGATGCGAAACAATTTTCTTCAAAAATTGCAATTGATCGGAATTGTAGAAAAAATATTAAAAGTTGCATTTTACAACTTTTTTATGTGAGCCTATATCGAAAATTTAGAAAATACGTTTTGAAATGCCAGATCTGTGACACGTTCTAAATTGTTATGTAAATTGTATGTCATGGATGGACTGCGAATCTTTATGCAAAATAATTGTAGGATGCAGGAATAACATAAAAATTGATTTCATCCCTTAACGACTTTGTTACGTTAAAAGCAACATTACAACATTCTTGAATTTTTAAGATCCTTTACTGTTTTGTATTTCACTCAACTAATTTCTTCATAAATGCATAAAGAAATCGTCGGAAACTGAATGTCTCAAAATATTGTATAAAGGGAATATTAAATATTTTTTTCCGAATAAAATGTTATAAAAAAGGAAACTGCTAATATTTATGTAATAGGTTGTGTACTCATTAGAGGTGTGTAGCTTACAGTAAGTCACGAAAATGGTTAGACCGCGGAGTACGTTCGACATTGATTGTATGTTTTACTTAATTATGGCGGGATTAACCTTTCTTACGATAGGTTATTTTCTGTTATTTCCATATATAATACGCGTGCGTCTTTTATTTAATTAATTTGAAATATAATTATACGTCAATTATACATCATTTTCTACTATATATTTAATTATTTCCATACGGGCTTAAATGTTGTCTACTCTGAACATAATACATTTCTTCATGTGTTTTATTCTCTACAGTGTGTCTGAAGAAATTCTAGTTCCTTTCTAGTTATGTCACGTGAGTACCCTTCCCCCTTAAAGGAATCAAAAAAGTCTTTTAGAGACAGAAAAATACATTGGAATCTGCGGGTATTAGTTCTCGATTTTTGCTCTACTTTGGACTTATTTTTCTGTCTCTAAAGGACTTTTTTTACCGATATGATGGGGCGCAGCGCGCTGCGTTGAACCTTCCTCTATCTAATGAACCTTTATGCAGTTCAAAATTTGCTCAAATAAGGACAAACAAAAACATCCCGTAAACTCATGTTTCCTGACCCAAAATCTAGTTAGATTCTAGTTCCTTTCTAGTTATGTCACGTGAGTACCCTTCCCCGGTCATGTGAGGCGTTCACAATGTCACATGACTTGCAGATCTGGCAACTCTGTACCAGGATACAGGATTTAAACTTTCTTTCGCCCGCGACTGTATGCCTCCGCCTAATACGTGAGCCACGTTTGCTTCAGTATCTATCGAGTACATCAAATTAGATCTTCTGCGCGTGCAGGGTGAAATATGTTTCGATATAATCCATTGGCGCGTTGAACGCGTTAAACCACGGTTCGGTACGTTGATAAACAGTAGTCAGGATGTCGTCAAGTTCCCACGGGTCTCGCAGACACCTTAAAGTATCGAGTAGCGAGAAAGTTCGTGATTTTCCTGATGCAAGCGTCTTCGCAGGTCTTTTCGCAATCCCGTGGAGCCGCGTCAGCAATTTACAATCGGCGGCAGTTAATCAAAAAGATCGTTCGGCAATGGTCGTCCAGCCTCAAAATATTCTGTGCGATTTAACCCGAGCGAATATGCTCGACGAAGGGGATACACAAGGACAAAATGAAAATTGATATTCCTTTTATAATTGGAGCGGACCTTTTAACTAATGGGATACTGTCGGCATTGTTTGCTATTTTCATTTTAGATACCTCGGTTGAACACGTTTTTATGTTTATTTAGAAAATTTGGAAACAGGACACAGAACAATTTTTTACTAATTGTAGAATTCATCTGCTCGTACATTCGGTTTAATATGTTAGGTTGAGTTAATAAATATTTTCCTAGTTTATATTGGTGTAGAACAGGCCTCGCGGGCCACGTATGGCCCGGTCCCCCACTTCTTTGTTTTGCTGAGGGAGGAGGGGACGTTCTCCCACTATTGTCAGATACGATTACGTTGAAGAAAAAAAATTTATTATATGCATTATACTATTTGTATATTTAATGTATGATTTAATGATTTATTATATATATAATTTTATATAATGAATTTAGACTGCGGATTTATAGCAAAATTGAGTAGATGGAATTCAAAATTGTTGAAAAATTTTAAAAATTGGAGATGTCAATATATGATGTCTCCTCTATTAATTCAATTTGGTTTCTATGTATTTCTTGCAATCGATGTAGACAATTTTTATTTTGCATAAAGATCCGCAGTCTATAATGAAAAAAACACTAATTTATTATATAATTTTATATATAATTCTATATATAATTTTATATATAATTCCACATATAATTTTATATATAATTTTATATATTTATTATATACATGTTATATGTATACATGTATAAATATATTTATTATACATATACATATATTTATGTACACATATATATATTTATTTATTTATTATATATATGCATATTATTATTATTATATACATTACATTATATTACATAACATTATATACATTATTTATATGGATTACATTATATTATATAATATTATATACATTATTTATAGACATTATATGTATATTATTGTTGTATTATTATATACATATATGTATATATTATAATTATAATTATTTCAGAATGTATAATGTTCTTTCTATCAAGCCCAACTCGAAAGGGCTGCATCTGCATCGAGATTCTCCTCTCGAACAGCAACTCCATTTCACCCACTGTTCCCCCCGCTCTTTTGAACCGAGCTTACGTCACTATAACGATGTCATCGACAGACGGCAACCTCGTAATTAAATGTCCATCTGAAACGTACCGCAACGTCGTCCGATCGATCGCATTTTCCATGTTGCACGCGTCGCGAGAAGTGCAGCAAGTGCATTGGAAACTGTCCGCGGGCACGTACAACCGTAGTGTCGAAATTCGGACAATGGAGATGGCAAAATGGATTCTTGCCTAATGATACAATATCGGTTTATGCTATCCTAAGCTAACGTTTCGAACAAATGCACCAAGTGTTTCGAGATCGGTAAGGTGACTCATTCTGACGGCGAGTCAAAATGTTGTAAGGGTGATTCAGCCCAGATGCGCCACCCAAATTACTTGTTAAATATTTGGTATATGAAAAAATGGTTCGAACGGAAGTTGTATGGTATCAAAAGTAACAGTAAATGTTACCTTGACTTTCTTTACTGTAAATGGTAAATTTTTATTTTATCGGTGATATCGTTTCTTTTAAATAAAATTCGATAAATTTGATTGAAATATGGTAGTATGGTAAAGACAAATTTTTCTATGCGCAATATACTATAATTAAGTACTCTTAATAATGTAATTGCTCTGGGAGCCAAATAATAATAATAATAATAATAATAATAATAATAATATAATATGAAATAATAATTTCATTTTTATTGCCTGCCAATGCAACTAATCCTATTTTAAATAATGAAGCTACCAATTGCTAATTTTATATTTTATGTCTACTATTCTCAATGTATTAATAAATTAGTAAAATTAAATTCGAAACTGCAACTTTTCTGTACCGACAAATGCCTCCGCGATGCAAGAACTTTAGAGAAGAGCTTCGCCTTAATTGCCCGGTAATTATACGGAACAATTTTTTCGCTGTTAATGCGATCGTTTCAGGAGAACTATAATTTCCGACTTCTTAAACGAAAAGGTTAAACAACACGACAGGCAACGAAGTAAAAGTATCACCTTGGAAATTATCAAAGATAATTCCCCGGCCCGTACTCTGCGATTATAAAGCATTCTTTCCAGGTAGTGTTTTTAGGGCCATACATTAACTTTTCTGCATCTGTTTCACAAGAATCTAAATGATACAAAAGTGAATTGTACCTCATTACATCTACTATACAATTTCTATATACATATGTAAATAGATAATTATACAAATCTTCATTTCAATAAGATGCTTTTCAAAGCCATAAGCTGCGAAAATCTCATCTCGATAATAAACGTATTAATTACGTTAACAATTTGATTATATCTTGCATGCTTACATAAAAGTCAAATATTTAAAAAATACAAAAGTATGTATGTAGAACATCGTATGTAGACTTCGAAAAACGTATTCGTGGCATTTTTCTAATGCAAAATCATACCAAATATGATATAATTCCGATGATATTTACTTGTAAATGATATTTACTTTAATCGCCTATTACAAGTAAATATCATCGGAATTACATCATATTTGGTATGATTTTGCATTAGAAAAATGCCACGAATACGTTTTTCGAAGTCCCATAAAAAAATAATGAAAAATAAAGAAGTTAAAAATTCGGATTAGTGTGATCTCACCGATATACTCGAGCCGCATGATATCATACTTTTCGGCGACCGAGGCCTCTCGAGTTTCACGGCCCCTCAAGGAGGTATACCCCGCAGTAGTGGGGATAGATATGGGACATTTACAGGCCAGACTTTTGGGACATTTATGGATAAAATACTGTACCTATGTAAGCGTAGTGTCGCTAGATCAAAATCTGTGTCCCCACACTATCTTCCCCTTCCACGATGCTATTCCCCCACGCTTCCGCCGCGGCCCGGTCACGTGACTGGGCCCAGTACTGGCAGAGAGAGAGAGAGGGTAACTTTTTCCCCTCAAGTCGTGCTCTCTCCCCTCATCCGATGACGCTGATACATAGTGGAAAGAGGTTTGACCTTAATAGTGATCTTGCTAGAAGGGAACAAGTTAGAACTCGCTGTTTTAAATGTCTGATATTCCACGTAGATTTTTCAAATAGTTCTACGATTCCTAGAAATTGAAGCTCTCAATTCCAAGGATAAAGATCACCCAGAAAAACGTCCAGCCTTTGCTACAATTATGGAAGATCGTCTAAGATTAGAGTGCACATTTAAATGATATCTGATCGAAAAATTCAAATAACAAAGAACGTACCAGCACAGCTATTTCAATGAAACCCACAATTAGTTACTATTGCGTTACGTTTTGAAATAACTCCCAGCAAAGTCATCTGAAAAGTTGCATACGTTGCGAAATGTTTCTACATTTCATCAAGAATTTTCTTGTTCGAAAAGATAACAAGGAATAAACGTGCAACTGATTCGATGCAATAATTTCCACTTACCAACGCTCCACTTTAATTACTTCGACGTTGTCCCTGTTACGATATCGGAGTTGTATAATTTATTTGTTACGTGTGACGCGATATACACACTGATACAAATGTCCGTTTATAATTTTCTCAATTAATTAGTTCCAACCAGAGCGTATAATTAAAATATTGCAATTATCAAAATTAATAGATCACTAATTAAAAGATGGCGTTTAATGGCATACGAAACATGATAAATCTGTTGATTGTTTATACACAGAGAATTCTCAAGAAATTCGAACATGATTTTGAAACGTTAATTGAAGTAAGTGGTAGCTAATGGGCAATCTTAGACAATAGAAATCATTAAGAGGTCACGTTAATATGGGGATAATGTATATGCAGTTCGTAACGTGTTGATTGCGGTAGATGCGATCACTCTTCGTGCAGATTGCGAAAGCAAAAGTGTTCCAACTGTAAGTAGAATACGACTGTCCATATTAGTCCGACAAAGACCACAGAATGCAATCCATGGGACTAAAGATAATTCTACCAATTCCACATAATAATTAATTTCAAACGAGAAAATCAAATCCTAGGAAACTATTTGTGTTTCACAGGAAATTGCAGATCTATTCTACTTCTTCTAACAAAGCTATAAAAGCTTCTAACAAAGTTCTTTTAATCTTCTCACAATACAGAGCATACTTCGTCTAACTGAGCACTTCAAAAAAGCACTTCAAAAAAATATGGCAGAGAGAGGGTAACTTCAACTGCGCTGCTTGTGAAAATTTTCTTGCAGTCTCATCATGAATGGTCTCCCTCGATCTCTCGCACTCACTAAATCGAATTGATCACGCTGAATTTCTAAACCGAACAGATTGCAGTAAATGATATAAGAAACGTCCGTATCGACGATTTGCAATTTATATTACACGGGTTCATGATGAGAGTACAAAAAGTCTGTTTACTGCTAGTAGCCGAGGTTCAAGCAATCATACGTTTTCTGGAAACATGAACATAATAAGTGTCATTTTAAATGTCTTCTATTAGGTTGTTGCATATGAAGTGTCCGATTTTAGAATGCAACTCTTAGAAAACGTTTCGATCAAGAAATGCTATTACAGTCTATAGGTTTATTATCAAGTTGTCCCAAAAGTTCCTCTCGGAATGTGTTCCTTCAATATTGCTAAATAAATATTAGGTTGTCCCAAAAGTTTCTTTCG
>CM052243.1:5139061-5166310 GCA_028455795.1 Lasioglossum marginatum
ATATTTTTTATCACACAACTTAATCTTGATATCCTTTACGAGAAAGTATTAACCTACCTACGTGAAGAAAATCGTTTTTTAAAGAGATATGAAAGGAATGGTCCTCCGTCCGAGGATTAATTCGTGTTAAATCAAAGTCCTGTAGAAAGAAAAAATTGAGGGGTAAGATTAACACTGTAAGTACATAAATTCGCCATTTTTCTCGAGCTAAGAGGCCCCGTAAAGTCAACTATAAGAGTAGTCAATACATCACTCTTCCAATTTGCACCGCCTAACCGTCCGAATAAATTTCCTCGGAGATGCAATCAGCCGTCGTAGTTCATCACGTCGGCATATCGAGTAAGAGGGTGAAACGTAGCAGCGATCCACAGCAATCCGTCGTTTTGCTCGATTACACTGTCCTCTTCTGAGCTGAATCCGTTGTTCGATCAACGATAACGTCATTTTCGCGAACGGCTTCGCGTCCGTAGGCAGATCATGTCCTCGGCCTAGAAATCATCGATCCTCGTCATCTCTGTTCCGCATATCGCAATAACTCAGAGCAAAACGTGCTCCGTGGAAGTATTGCAGCCATATTAGTCATAATTACACTCCTGCGTTTATCAGAAAAATCAGTGGGTGCAATATTCCAAACAGTGAAAAGATTAACACTAAACCTACCACCACCGGTCAAAAATTACCGGCTCCAGATTGTTTATTTCACAATCACTGAAATAATAAAAATGATTTCATAAGAAATGATTGCATAGAAATCTTTAATAGAGCATGTATTACAATAGGAGCTGCACAAAGTCTAAATAAAATCAATCTTGTTATTTTTATAAGGGAACATGTACGTTTAGTGTTAAAAGACTATAACAGTATTATTTTCACTACATCAAAATTGTCAGTGAAAAATATAAATTTAGATTCACCTCCTACTGTGCCTTGCAATTACCTACAAACGTTTTATTTTGCATAAATATCCGGAGTCTTGTCATAATCATTAGCGTATCAACGACTTTGTTACATTAAACGCGACATTACAACATTCTTGAATTTCTAAAATCTTTTACTGTTTCATATTTCGCCCGGCCAATTTCTTCATAAATGCATAAAGATCCGCAGTCTAGTTATTAACAATAAATACGTTAATAACACGCGTTCTTTTAAATGTCGCCGTGAATGTTTGCAAATTAGAACAAAGAATTTTTGTCAAATTCGTAATTACACGTCGAGTTTTCATTAAAGCGAGGTTTTTGCTCGATTCCGGCAGAAACGTGGGAATGGCGCGCCATGTTCGGTTCCATTCAACGATTCGATCTCGATGTCAGATAAAACACCAGATTTTGTATCTCCGCAGTTCGTTTCCCGGATTTTTTTCTTCGTTCCGTATCAATATATACCACGAAATCCATCCAATGCCTAACACGCTCTCACTGATTGCTGAAATAACGTTGCTAAATCGACGATTTATTATTGCCCCGTGTAGCAATAACGTGGCCAATACCAAGCTGCCACCGATGTCGAGATGCGCCCGGTATGACAACGTTGCGGTAATATGAATAGCTGGCCCAGATACAAATGTGTTGATGAGTACTATAAAATATTCTGCTATTTTTTCCGACGACGTATCAAGCATAGAAACCGATCCTATACGGTGCCGGACAAAAAGTTTAAATAATAACGTACACGATAGCTACCTCGACTTTTACAAACTGAAATTTCATTTTTTTTAAATGTCTGCTTAATTATAAAACAAGGAGCGAGAGAATTACGAAAGGCAATTGATAGTTTATTTAAACCATCAAATTTGACAGAATGTGCAACAGCATTGTCCATCAATATCATATTAATTAGTATAAACATCAGACATATTAGATATAAACATTTTTGACTGTAGAAGCTTTTCTGGAGAAAAACTATTTTCTATTTTTTATTTTATTATAACTGTACGCTGTTAATTAGTGTCGGGCCATTTTAACACACTTCAATTGAAGGTCATTCAAGGTCAAACTTGGTAGTAAAGCAAACTTCTCTACCCCCTCCATAATTTTTACAAACTAAAATTTTATTTTACAGAAGCAATGAATTTTTTAGAAATATCTACATATATCTTATAAAATAATGGAAGCGAGAAAACTGCAAAAGGCAATGAAACGAGTAAAGAAACTGGGTCGGCAAAAGTAAGTTCAATTCTACATTTTCATGATTGCAATTTTAATATTCAAACATTTTGTTGGTTTTATTACTTTGCAGGACAATAGTTGGAACTTCTTTGTCTGTAAAGGGAAGAAAGTGTACAGGGTGTCCAAAAATGTTATACATCATTAAAAAGGTGATTCCTGAGGTCGTTTGAAGTAACCTTTTCCTTTGCTAAAATGTTCTCCGCAGCTCTGTTAAGGAGTTATTAACGAGAAAACATGGGCCAATCAGAACGCGGCTTTTTGTGGACGGAGCCCGACTCGGCGACAGGTCCCGCCGAATAATATCCCCTTATACTTTTATAAATATTACTGTGCACTATATCGGATAAGAGGGTCACGTTTTCCAATGTAGAATAAAACATTATTATCACGATCGGTTAATGTTCTAATCTTATTTTTAAGTTAACTTTTTCTATTTCTTATAGCTAACTATGTGGACGCATTGAGTGCGAATCTTGAAATAACATGTTTTTAGATTTCGATGTGCTAATCGATTTATAGCACAATCATGAAATGAATGTAGAAAAAAGAACATTAGCACTTTATTAGCAATTTATAATAAGAACTTAATCATCTTTGTACCAATCGTCAAACTTTATCTTCGGAAATTGTTTCATTTAAATGCTAACATTTATTTCATACTTTACGTCAGACCTATCCAACTCTATGCCGGGGTCATTTCTGACCCACGCCGATATTTCACTAATATACAGGGTGTTCACACTACTACTAGCCAGCGTTTTTCTTGTAAATAATAAATATTAGAAAAAAATGAAAGAGAGTACTGTTTTTTTATACGCAACACAATGGCATATGTCATTTTTTTGTGTTTATACTATTTTGTTAGATATTCAAGGTCATGCAAGGTCAGAAATGGAAGAAACATTTTGAATATTTCATGCCAATGTGTTTCCAAAATAATGGATTTAATATTCACAGGCAAATATTGAACAAACAATGTGCCTACCAAGATATGCAATGTAGAATTTAATTTTCTATAATAAATAAGTTGAAAAATAATGTTTACCATTTGAATCGAGGGAAAAATTGTTTACCGAAATTGGCAGCTATCGCAACAATCTAAGAGTCTCTCCTCGTAAAAAGAAGACTGAGCATGCTTGTCAAAGTAAAGGGTAAACTTTGAAAAGTTCATTGTTGAGTTGTTACGAAAGGGCGCGAATAAATAATCTACATAAATATTTTCTAAAATGGCGAAACGTCGAATAACTCGTACGCTGTGTATATGCAAGCCCTCCGGGTGATTGTTACTATCATCATCATCCTCGATCGCTCTTCCATCAGCTATGACATCAAGGCCGCATCTGCCGTAATTTATCATAACAAGAACGTTAAGTTCGTGACGCTGCTGGAGGAAAGAAAAATATGAAAAAGGGACACGAGGATGACAATGAAAAGACAAAGGAGATGGGTCTTCAAAGAGCATCAAGAAAAAAATGTCGATAGCACGATCACGACCGAATACACGGAATACTCGCCGAACAGGTGAATACTATTAAGAGATCGATCAATTAATTATGTTTGATTGTGATCGAGTATAATTGTAATGACATTAATGGCTGAATTGGATTTCGTTCTAATGCAATCGTACATTTATTCAGCTGCAATTACCGATTAAATTCTCACGTAAGATTCAAATTGACTGCACTCTTAGATTATTAGCTGGTAGATTCTGAAGAGGCTAATCAATTTAAACTTCGTGTCTATGTGAGAATATTGCATTCTATAAAGTAGACCATTTTTCAAAATCTTCAGCCGCGTTCTCATTTTTCAAAATTAAATTTCATTTCTTGCCATTTTTTTAAATTATTAGATATTAGATACGAAAGAAACAAATCAATTTAAATTCCATTTCTTGCAATTTTTCAAAATTTTCAGCTGTTTCCATTTTCTTCAAAATTATTAGCTGTTAGAAGCAAATCAATTTAAATTTCATTTGTTCTCATTTTTCAAAATTATTTGATATTAGATATTACTAGTAATATACATATATTACTATTGTCAGATATTACCACAATTTCATGATTGATAAATTGTAAAAATCGTGAACAGAAATACGAAAAGATTTATTTAATTTGAAATAATTATGTAATCATTAGTTAAATACATTAAGAATTATTTTTACCTGTATAACAACTTCTATTAGTAACCTGCACCACTGAGGTTAACACAAAGTTATCCATTAATGAATTGTAGCACTTCCACTGGCTCAAACAATCAATCAATAATAAAATTAAGAAGAGAAATATAATTTCACAAGTAAAATAGACTGCGGATCTATATATATTTATAGCTTCTAAAAATTTCCAAAAAATGCTGGAATATAAAATTCCACAGAATTCAATTCGATTTTTATATATTCCAGAACTACAAAGGCTACTACCACTGAAAATAAAATTTCACATGATTCCACTTTCTGAAAATTTGCCTACAAAAATTGAAAGTTGCATAAACATCCGCAGGAAATGGAGTTGTCCCAAATTCTCTTACTAACTGGTTTCGTACTTTCAGTTATCGACCAATATAGTATTGATTGAAAAATTGATAACAATTTGAATGGTAAATTGATAATAAACTACAATTTCTGATTATTAATTAGAAACATGATGAAATCGAATTTGTTTATCAAAAGTACATTTATCGAAATATAGATAGATAAAGAAAACAAGTTTTCTGCATATTTGACTGATTTCGTACTTTCAGTTATCAACCAATATTGTATTGATTGAAAAATTGATAACAATTCGAATGGTAAATTGATAATTTGTTTTTTCTTAGAACATCTGGTTTTTTATGCGGAACGCAATATAAATTACACAGTATATATTAATCTAATAATTTTTACAGACGCAATTATACAAAAAAGAAAAAAAATTTTTCTTGGAAATGGTCGAAATAGTGACCGAAACGTTGAAAATTTTGTGGTAATTTGCAAAATTGCTTAAGTAGTAGCATTAGATCGGACCAGTGCGCCGAAAACATTAATATACGTTAGTAAATTGATAACAATTCGAATGGTAAATTGATAACAAACTACAATTTCTGATTATTAACTAGAAACACGATGAAATCGAATTTGTGTATCAAAAGTACATTTATCGAAATATGGACAGAAAACAATGTAGAGTTATCAAGACTTCGTTAGATTAAATTTTACTCAACACTGATGTCCCTATTGACACCCCCTCTCCTCGATTCCTCCCCTCCCGACATTCACCCCACGTTCACCAAGAGTCCTACCTGGTAGCATCCTCTTGTACTCCCGCGAAGACTTTCTCCGAAAGACGGCCAACTATATAAGACAGATCTCCGATGTTTGAACCATGTTAGACGAAATCTTACGGATGCGTCGAGTAGGCTACGTAGCCTCCGCGACTAAATCTGAAATCTCTAGTTCTTTTTCGTCACTCGTTCAATATCCATCATAGACACGTGAACGCATCGAAGAAAAAGTCCTCCCGTGATTAAAGGACAGTTCGTGTATGTGAATTGTCGTCCAACTCTATTTTTGATACTTCCTCGATCGTCAGCCATGAGGCCCGCGGGAAGCTGGGCCTCTTTGGCAGCGACCGTGCTTGCTACGGCCCTGCTCCTGCAGAACATCCACGCTGAGGGTAAGAAATCCATAAAAATTCCAATTTTCCTCGCCGATAAACATTCACGTAGTCGATGGCGCGCATACGTTCAATTCTCTTGTAGACAAGATCTGTTAGCGTGTAATAAGTTTTTGTACGAATTTTTGCCCGAAGAAAGCATAATATTTCACTTTCTCTATTTTTCACCTTCCGCAGAGTAACCTTAATTATGGTATAATTTAATTAGGAGACAGCAGATCTTGATGCAAAATGAAAATGTTGTACCTGTATTCCAACAAACTGGAGTGAAATAGAAATTTATTTTCCTTTTTAACACTAAAATGACGGGTTCTAATATTCTTAATTTGCAATTATTAAGATTGTAAAAATGCTTCCCTGAGGAATCATTTACTGGAGAAATGGCGAAAAATTTGGATAGACACATGCTTGTTATGTTTATAGAATAATGTGAATATTAATATAGTCGTATTTTTAAATTCTTCTAATGTTTTTGCTTTTTTAAATTACACCTACTCGTTTTTAATTAGACACTCTGAACCGCTATGAAATTAATAATTAAAAAATTTTAATAACATAGATAATTAATAATTGAAAAATGCACACTGCGGACAATTTTCTGCACTATTCCAAGCAAGCAGGAATTGAAAGCGAAGTTGAAGAGAACGCTATATAATATAAAATTATAAAATTGATCCTTTTACTTCCGAATAAAATAATTGTGTAAAACGACATAATAATAATTGTGTATAAACAAAGTTAATTCACTTTTGGGCATTCTAGTTCTCGGTAGTTTATTGTAACAGACTACCCTCTTACTTTAACATCTTTAAGCGAAGTACATAGTGAACATATTGTAGTGTGCTGTCCCTCGTATCCTACATTAGAAACGTTCATGCTTGTCAAACGAACGCTAAACAATATAAATTCTGATAACAGAAATATCTTAAATCGATTACTGTTATAGTAGTACTATAATTCATATTACATATAGAAAAAACGTCGACATAAACTCTGCGGCAAGATCAAAATGGAAAGTTGAAATCTTCGTAAAATAGTAGAAAGTTTGGATAGACAATTCGGGATAATACGCGACTACAATAAGAAATTATCTTCGCTGCTACCGATAAGTATTCATTCAATCGAACGTCACTAGTAGACAGCGGATTTTATTTATTTATGACAAAAATGAGTAGTTGCGATTTAAAGATTGTAAGAATTTAGAAATACTGTTATATTATTTTCAACCTATTAAACATATTAAAAAAGGAAATAAATTTCTATTTCACACCAGTTTGTTTCAATTCAGGTACATTTCTATTTTGCATAAAGATCCGCTGTCATTGAAGTCTTGAACGTTATAAATTCTTTAATCTTCTCCAATTTTATGGAACGATTACGTATGAAGGTAATGAAATTTTTTTCTTCTGTCTAAACATAATTTATAGTTTGTCAATAGCGAAACGAATAGAGATTGTTCCTTTTTCAGTGCAGTAAAAGTTATCTAACTTATTCAATTTATTTTTATGTTGATAATAAGGTATTTCACGAACATTTTAGCAGCGTGTAAATTAATGTTGCTTATCGGGTGGAATTTTCAATGTATATAGAACCTCGAAAAACCCAGAAAACCGTAGAAAGTTGAGATAAGCAATTCGGGGTAATACGTGATCCTGATGTCTCGCGATAATGCGATGGTTAGCGATACGTGATGGAACTATTGCTCGGCACTCTCACGGATTAAGCCAGGCAAAGGATAAACATTTCACGCGATCCCCACGCGATAAGTTTCTCTTTGGCGACGGACATCCGGCGGTGAATAAAAATTAGACGCGAAATTGAAAAATCAGGACACGACTCAGATATACAGCGAATCGCAATAGTATTCGGACACTTTTATAAGGACGATCACCTTTTTAACATCGGATTTTTTTCGAGAAGTTAGAGAAATTAGTTTACTACAAGACGCGGAAAAACAATTTCGGAAAAATCGCGATTGGTCGGATTTGCAGAGAAAATACTAAAATTAGTGTTTACAACCGTATTCTGTGGGCCTGTATTGAAAATCTTTAAAATACAACTTGCAGATCTATGTTAATTATATTTTGAAAATTTCATCAAAATTTTTTCTTAATTTTATAGACCTGGAAAAATAATACAGCAGTATTTTAAAATCCTTTAAATGTTTTCACTTGTTTTCTCATTAAATCCGCTATCTAGTTATACAGGACGTCCCAAAAATGTAGCACTTCCTTGAAAGGGGTGATTCTTGACGTCATTTCAAGTAATTTTTCCCTTTACGTAAAATTCTCTACACAGCTTAGTTAAAGAGTTATTAATTTTTGCAAAACAAGGTTACTTGAAATCACCTCAGGAATAATCACCCCTTTTAATAAAGTACAACATTTTTGGGACGCAAAGTGAGTGAATAAAATTACATTAAACCGAAAATTTTACAGTGATTCTACTGATTTATTTTAATGGGTTACACTCTAAATACATAGCCAATATTGAAAAGCATGCTCGATAGAACAAGTAAAATCGATATCTTTTGAAGACCATTCATCCGCTTATTTGATGGAGTACAGAACATCAAGCGTGGAAATAATTTGAAAGGGATTTTCCTAACAGTTCTTATATTTCATAGTGGAGAATTCCGAGGAAATAATTCTCGTTCATTTTTATTTCTTGTATTAAAAACCGAAGCAGATCGATAGATCCAGTATAAAATGAATTATGGAAATATTCGAACATCGATGAAAGGACTTTGATATTCTTTAGAAGCACATCATATCCGTACTAATAGAATTATAAACCCTCCGATTCCTGCAAATTCTACGCCTATCATCAATCAGTTTTATTCTGATATAAGAGCGGATTTTATGCATTCATGAGATAAATGAGTGTGTGCAATTTAAGACAATAAAAATATTTTAAAAATTGAAAAATTATATTATTTTCAATCTATTAAATATATTAAGAAAGAAAGTAAATTTCAGTTTGTTGGAATTTAGGTAGATAATTTTTATTTTGCTAGGCTACGGATTTTTATGGGAGACAAAAACTATCCAAATTAATTTTGGGATACAAGAGATACATAAACGTTTATTTCTTTTTTAATAATTTTAGTCAGAATATAATACAACAATATTTTTAGTATTCTCTAAATGTTTCTTCTGTTTTGCGTTTGATCTACGAATTGTTATCATGAATGCATAAAATCGTAATTAATTATGCAAATACGAAATTGTTCAAAACCTCAGTTTTATCTAAATTTTTAAGTGACACGATAAAGAGTAGGTCAAATTTAAAGTAGTAAAACAATTAGATCCAAGAAAAGAACGAAATTTCTATGTACTTCCTGTTTCCTGGGACAAAAAATTTTACATATCTACTAACGGTTGTCTAACTCGTTTCTAATCACTCCGCATTCATCAGAACAGTCCAAGAAGCTTCATAAAATATTCTGACAATATCTTTGACAGTAACTCCTGCAAATAACGATGAAGTAATTTAGAGAACAGAAATGTTCGCCATAGTGCTTTCAAGGAACAATAGCTAAACAATTGTCTCCTAACTCGAAGCGAGAAGATTGTTCCCTGTGATATGAACTAACAAGGAGGGGACATAATCTTGACGATCGGTTTTTTAACGGAACCAGGCTTAAATTGTAGAGACCGTCGAGTATAAACAATGTGTAATTAGCTGTGCCCAGCCAGCCATTTTTATGAAGAATTACTTCAAACGCTGAGATTTCGACACCGAGGCGATTATGCTCACAAGTGAAAACTTGTGACACGCGACAGAGGAAAAGCACATCACTTTTCCTCCAAATGATTTCCAAGATTTGAGAAACAAGTTGCTTTTCGATCAAATCTTGTAAACGAGATTAGCAATGAATACGTCATGTACAATTAACAACATGGATTTAACGATTATTTTCCAAATAATTTTGTGTAATATTAATTACTATTTTTCTTTACACTTAGAATCGTATTAATCTATTGTTTAATAAATAAGTGTAATAATCGAAGTTTACCGCTAACTTTCAAATGACATATTAATAGTACAGCATATTCAATAATAAATTAATAAATAATTAAATAGTGAGAAATGATTTAGAATTTTACAAAAGCATTAACGTATTATTTACATCTTACTACTTGCAATTTATAGCAGTAACCTTAATCTTATCTGGGTAATACAAAATCGTTAGTTTCTTCGATTTTATTTTAATCTTTGTATCCTTAATATTTTTTTATTAGAAAAATAAAATATATCATACGTATTCTTCTTTTATTATAGAAATAGAATGAATAGGATGTATTCTTTTTTTATTAATATGAAAATAGAATGAAGAGGATGTATTCTTTTTTATTATAAAAACAGAATGAATAGGACGTGTATTTTTTTTTATTATATAGAAAAATAGAACACATATCATATGTATTTTTTTCTTATTAGAAAAATAGAATATATATCATATGTATTCTTTTTTTTATTAGAAAAATAGAACACATATAATATGTACTCTTTTTTTTATTAGAAAAATAGAACACATATCATATGTATTTTTTTCTTATTAGAAAAATAGAATAAATATCATATGTATTCTTTTTTTTATTAGAAAAATAGAACACATATAATATGTACTCTTTTTTTATTAGAAAAATAGAACACATATCATATGTATTTTTTTCTTATTAGAAAAATAGAATACATATCATATGTATTCTTTTTTTATTAGAAAAATAGAACACATATAATATGTACTCTTTTTTTATTAGAAAAATAGAACACATATAATATGTAATCTTTTTTTATTAGAAAAATAGAACACATATCATATGTATTCTTTTTTTATTAGAAAAATAGAACACATATCATATGTACTCTTTTTTTTATTAGAAAAATAGAACATATTATATGTATTCTTTTTTTTATTATAAAAATAGGATACATACCATATGTCTGTTTAAAGATCTGCCAACGTTTATTGCATTTGAATTTATAAATGCTCGTCTGTTGGTGGAAAATGTAGGTCAACGAAATAAGAATTACAAAGTAATTATAAAGATCACGTGCTATGAAAGAGTAAGAAGCCATTCCTCAATGCGCGATGAACAACACATTAAGATGAAAAAGAAAGTGAACACGTCATACATCCATAAGGATAGTACTGTAAAACGTCATCGGAGAAGTATTCTAATCATGACAATATTTTAGATGTAATGACCACGGTGACGAAAGATTCCGTGCAATTGCTATTTTCATACCCTGAACATTCTCTTAAGACTCAAGCATATAATCATATCGCAATTGTGTTTCTCGATGGAAATTGGTTACGATCTAGTTACGATTTCGTGCTAATATAATCTGTTTCAAATCGCAGAGTTCAGTACACATATATACAATGAACTTTCTTGTTCAATTAATTAATCAGCGAAATTTCACGTTACGTAAGGAAACGGTATGTTTTTTCGTTAATTGTTCGTTATGCAAACTTTATCAATTAGAGTATTATATTTCATCACTTTCAAAGAAATTTAACATCAACATAACGATTCAAATGTTATTGAAAATTTAATTCGTCAAATGTTTTGTTATTACGATTACATTTACTATACAAATGCATTTGCATGTCAATATTTGTAGACGCGGAAAATATTTTAAACATTTTATTTCAAACGAATCTTTTAAACATTAACGTAAATATATTAGGTTGTTGCGTATGAAACGACTGATTTTTAACAGTAAAGTTTAACAATCACAATTTTTCTAGATAAACTGTCAATAAATTAGAAGTTTCTTGACTATATTAGAGTAGATAGTTTTTGGTCCTTCAGGTTCTTCGTCATTGTCATTTCCATATTAAATTACAAAAAATAATTATAATAAGTGAATTATACTATTGGGTTGGAACGAAAGTTCATAGCGTTCGTAAATTAAAATTGAAAGCAAATTCATCATAGACTTATTCAATAACATATTTTCCATTCTGTTCTATTGCTTTTCGCCATTTTCGAGGTAACTTCTCGTGTTATTAAATAAATATATGAATAAATACCTTAATTTTATCTTCGATTCTTAATTTGAAAACGCTACGGACTTTCTTTCCAACCCAATAAAATTTGGATATTCCATTAGAACTACATCCCTGGGAAAGTACGAAGACGGAGAATAATCAAAATTTAATTGGAGACAACACTCTGGCTCTCATGATTTCAAAGGTATCTCGACAAGAAGGTGTAGGAGCACTAAGAGAACACAGTGTGAAGTTATAAAGTACCTCTCGCATGAATAATTGCGAAGCTTAATCACGCGGGAAATCTCTCGGTCTTACAAAATGACTGCGCGTATGAAGATGTTACGATCAAACAGCTGGAATGCAGTTCGTGTTATACATTAATGTATTTTAAACTACTATGTACAATGGATGCAAGAAGTATTTGTACAGGGTGTATAAAAAGTAATGGTGATGAATGGGGTGAATCTACACCTCCGGATCGGTGGACATTTGTAAAAGAAACTTGCCGCAAAATCGTTTATGCTAAAGAAAATTGTTGTAAAAGTTTGTATTTACATCAACACCTTCTAAGCTTTTAAATTTTGTCATTGATAAAATAAAATGTTGTCCGTTAAAAGTCTTCTGTGTATTTTTTCTTGAACTCCGTAACTTTTAAATGCTGGGTAGACATTGTTTATAAACACGATACGCGTTATACGATGCTCGACGAACCGTAACTTAGCCGTAACAGCATACGTACGAATACGATTTTCAAACTCGATTTTCTCGAAAACTAAGCTTCAAATGAAAAAATTTTATTCCATATTTTGTTCTTATTTTTTCATAAGGAACCACCTCGTGCCCGCTAGTACATGTTATTCGGCCGCACCCTGTATGTATAGACCAGGCATGCACAGGTCGTAGCTCTCAGAGCGGCTCTCGAGCTGGCAAGCGGCTCCGTGGCGCTCTCGGAGCCGAGACCTAGCTCGGACGTATGGAAGGGGATCCCACTAACTGTCACTAAGCATGTGGATGTAGCACAAGTTCACACGCACACTGTTGGAATTCTCCCCACCCTGCGTGTGCCAGCCAGCTCCGATCCGGCTCGCGAGCCGAGTCGAGAGCTCCCGCTCCGAAATCGTCCGGCTGTGCATGCCTGGTATAGACGAAAGCTTACTACAGTAAACAAGCCTACAAAAAACAGGTTTCCATGGGCTCCACAACTCCTTTAGGTAAACTACCGATAGCCTTTATTTTGTGCACGCACAGCAGGGAGCCGTCAACCCGCTCCCGAAATTTATGGATTTTGGCCCCGGCTCTCGGAGACGGCTCCTCCGTATGAGAATACAGTTTGAAATTGAATTTTGTGACTTTGAATTGAAAGTTTGAATTTGATTCAGGTGTACCTATGTGAAAGCTATTTGCATCATACTTTGCTTTTACCTGAGATTAATAAATTTGATAACATCAACTTACCTGAACATGGGCTCTGATCTGGGCTCCTATGAAAAATTAGTAACTCAACGAGATCCGTCGTGAAAAATATTTTTCATTCAAAAAATACTCTAAACAAAATACCGAATACGAAATGACTCCACATTTTATTCGAAAGTGTTAGGTGCTCCCATTACTTTTCAGGAAATGGTTGCAGGAATGACACTATTTTAGAAGGACGTTCGATTGCATTTTGTAACCGAAGCATCTGATAACAAACAATTTATTTTCCAGCGCCGATTTCGGGCAGCTACTTACCCCCATCAACGAGCTATGGGACGCCGAACTTAGGCGGAGGAAGCTTCGGTGGCAGTCCATCTTCCAGCTACGGTGCTCCATCCGGTGGTGGCGGTCGCCCATCATCGCAATACGGTGCTCCTAGCGGCGGTGGTGGTGGTGGCTACAATGGTGGCGGCGGTGGCGGCGGTTACAACGGTGGTGGCGGTGGTGGAGGACTGTCGTCCACTTATGGTGCTCCAGGATTCGGTGGAGGTAACGGAGGAGGTGGGGGAGGACCATCGTCCACTTACGGTGCACCTGGATTCGGTGGTGGCGGTGGAGGAGGTCCATCATCCACTTACGGTGCTCCGAACGGCGGCGGAAGACCATCGTCGAACTATGGTGCTCCTTCAGGCGGCGGAGGAGGAGGTGGAAGGCCATCGTCGTCCTACGGTGCACCAGGGTTCGGAGGTGGAAACGGCGGCGGAAGACCATCCTCGAACTATGGTGCTCCTTCAGGAGGCGGAGGAGGAGGCGGAAGGCCATCGTCAAGCTATGGTGCTCCAGGATTCGGAGGAGGAAACGGCGGTGGAAGACCGTCGTCAACGTATGGAGCTCCCAGTGGAGGTGGTGTGTCAACTAACTATGGGGCGCCTTCTGGAGGCGGTGGAGGATATTCGAGACCTTCGTCGACTTACGGTACACCTAGCACCGGTGGTGGCAGTTTCGGAGGGTAAAATTCACGATATTATTTACTTTTGTTGTTCTGAAATTATGCTCGAACTCCACGTGTCTAGAACAATACTTCATCTATGAATTCATGACTTCTTTATCGTTCACTGGAACATTCAGTTAGATAAATTGTAGAGTTACAATTATGATAGATAACGAGACCCACAGTACGAAATTTAGTTGTAAAATTTTAGCGAAATGCTAGTACTGTTAGGTTGTAGCATAATAAGTGTCGCGTTTGAAATCTTCGTCACGAGCAGAGTCGCCAGACTTGTGTCCCCACTCTATCTTCCCCTTCTACCACCCTATTCCCCCACGCACGGTCACGTGACGCGCTCCGTCTCTGTCGTGCATGCGTCACAAGGACGCGTGACTCATCCGGTACTGGCACGGAGGGGGTAACTGTTTCCCCTCAATTCGAGTCGATTCCCCTTATCCGGCAACTCCGGTCACGGGTCTAACTCATCATTGTACGGAAAGTGGTTGAAGCTAAGATTCTTCCACTTAAAATTCATGAAACATTTAAGTTGTTCTTTATCAGACTCACTGCTTACATTATCCATTTGGAACAATCCTGGTCATAAAGAACTACTGCGAATTAAAACATTTTCTAAGTAAATTTAAAATTCGAACTTGAAGACACATGGAGTTCTATTGGACTTAACTTGGACCGCACACAATAGATAGATTGAAACGTCTGTGCAATGTGAATCAAGAAACTGATCCACCTTTAGTTGTTTGCCACTCTTAGTATTCCATAACTCGAGTGGCAAGAATCTTTCGGGCACTTAACACAATCTTCAATACTACAAATCAAAAGGAACACAGAGAAAATACGTGTACACAGGGTGACGCGTGGCCGTCGGACACCAATTGTTTTGCTCTTTAATGAATTCAACAGATCAATAAATCTCATTAGAAACTGATCCAGTGCAATTTCATTCAATGGCCGTAAACAATATGTAATGTGTAGATTATTCTATTATTCATATTACCAATATCATTCACCCTTTGTAGCTTTATAATTTTCTATTACTGTTACAATACTTTGTTCCAAATCTGATAGCTCATACGGTGCAATATTTAATGCTACTTCATGTTTTCTATGGTCAATTTCCTGTACAATAATGTCTCGATATATGTGATGACCTCAGGACCAAAGTATCATTTATGTTGCGTACACTCCTTGAAAGCAAGGCTTCCCAAGACCTCTCATCTTGCTCCTCGACGTAAAATACCTTGTCCACCATATACTTGTACCACCTCCGAACTTTTATTTATGGAGACTTTTATTTATGTTCACTCTTTGAGGCACACGATTTTAAAGGAAATAAAAATCCAAGTTGCACAGAATTTTTTTAATATAACTTCAACTTTTCGAGGTGGGTAAAAACATATCCCGCTATCCATAAAAAGCTAAGCGAAAAGTGGGACAGTTTTTAACCCACCTAACCCCAAAGAGTTAGAGGGTAGACTCGTTTCGAGGATTGCAAGAGTGCGGGACGCGCCTTCTCATTTCTCGATATTACAAAGATGGGGTTTTTCAGTAGTCAAAGGCGCTAGATAAAAGATCGATCGCCCTGAAAAGTCCTATTTTTAAGTTTACGAATTTTTACGTTCGGAAGCAACCAGCTGTCGCAGCTTTATGAAAATAGCTACATGCTTCCAAATTACGTCCCGTAAACGAAAAATAGGATTTTTGAGGGCGATCGCGGTCTAGATCGATTCGTTTTATCTAGCGCTTTTGACTACTGACAAGCCCCATCTTTGTATGATCGAGAAATGAGAACGCGCATTCCGCACCCTTGCAATCCTGGAAAAACGAGTCTACCCCCTTAACGAGAATATCGAGACATTACTATAATCGCATTCGGCACCGAAAAGAGCCATGAGACGAACGAACCATGTGTACACGTTACTCGCACAATCCTTGCTGTCTGAGCTGAGCGTCTGGTTAAGCGGCAAGAATCTTTCGAGCACTTAACACAATCTTCAAAAGCTACTGAGAAACTGAGAACAGAGGCGTTTAAGAAGCAATGTAAAATAGTTGAGGTATTGTTGTTCGTTTGCCAGATGATGGCTAAGTGAAGAATACGGTCCCGCTCAATGCAGGCTCTCCTAGCATCAGTGATGCCAGAATCGTGAGACGTGGTATTTTTCCCCTCCGCTGGCTCAGTCGGCTCGGCTCCCCACTCTGACGTACCATCGGCTCCTTACGTTGCTTCTACTGAGCAGGCGCTACACACAAGCGTCGACAGTCGAATAGGCAGCTCACACGGACAGACTAGAAGTATGCTTGTGTGTAGCGCGTGCGCAGTAGAGGCAACGTAACGAGCCGATGGTACGTCAGAGTGGGGGCTGAGCCGGCTGAGCCAGCGGAGGGGAAAAATATCACGTCCCACGATTCTGGCATCACTGCCTAGCATCCTCGGGTACTGGCGCTATTGGCTGAAGACGATGAGCGACAGCGGATCTCCGTCACCGTTCTTGGCCAATAGCAACAATGTGTGCGATGGTAGGTGAATCAGGATAGAACAGGAACATAAACACTTAACCATCATCTGGCAGACGGATAGTACATTGAGGTGATGTAACCTGGTATGTACAATATGAGACCCTGAAATTGACGTTGATGGTTACGATGACAGGTCCGGTGGGTATTCTGGAGGCGGCGGCGGCGGTAACGGTGGTTACTCCGGTGGCGGCGGCGGAAACGGCGGCTATTCCGGCGGCGGCGGTGGCTACTCTGGAGGTGGGAACGGCGGCTATTCCGGCGGCGGCGGAGGTTACTCGGGTGGCGGTAGCAGTGGAGGTTACTCGGGTGGAGGTAATGGAGGCTACTCTGGAGGCGGCGGAGGTGGCTATTCTGGAGGAGGCAGTGGAGGCTACTCTGGAAGCGGCGGAGGTGGCTACTCTGGAGGAGGAGGCGGTGGCTACTCTGGAGGCGGCGGAGGTGGTTACTCCGGTAGTGGAGGTGGTGGAGGTGGTCAGGGCTACGCCAGTAATGGAGGCTACCAATACTAAATACATTAAATCTCGCGCGGTCACCTTCGACTATCCTTCACCCCGGAACAAGGAGAACTTCGATGACTACTCGAGATCGCGCAACTATACCGTCGGAAACGCCAACGGCTACAGGTTAACGAAACCCCAGAGAGGAAGGGTGAACGAAGGATCGAAGGTCGTTCTCGCGGAATTGGGATCATTCAAGCATCGGTTCGAATTCAAAGTTTAACATCGCCGGACGAGTTAACCAGACGCGTTCCCGTGAACAGGCGACAGAAGAAAAAGAAAGGTTAGCATTACCACGAGAGATCTTTTCGCGGCTTGGTCTCAGGAATGCGTCTACTGAGTTCTATTCATCAAGGGGAACAAATTTCACGCAAGACGGCTGCTGAAAGGAGATTACGACGACGAGAAGAGAAAGAAAGATACAAGGATAAAGAGTTCATTCCTCATTCAGAGCCTGTAATTTATTTATTTTGTAAAAATGCTTTTTGTACTAATAAAACTGCTACGCTGGAAAAAATGAAACTTACCTTTGAGGCACATTCACTTCAACCTAACTTCGTCCGGGTGTTGCACGAAGGGTTGTCCTCGATTAACTCTTCGGGGACGACGATGGGGTTGGTCGACGTTAGATGATATATTACAGATGGTACAATAATTTCCTGATTATTTCGACTTTTTCATATTTTCCCTAGCTATCCGGAAACTCTAGAATAATTTGGTCTCTTGGAGACGATTTTAAAATATTCTTCAGAGTCAGTGCGGTTCACTTATGTCGAGTTGGGTCCGACATTATGACGAGTGAAAAACGAAACTTTTAGAAGTTTGGGAACTATTAGAAGAATTTAAGAATGTTGTTGCATTATTCTCGACTTGTTCAAATTATTGGAAGTAGATATACATCTACATCTTGGTCAACAAGACGAAGCAGTAAAGTACCAGCGTGCGTCTCGTTGGACAAGATATAGCTTCCATTTCTAACGATCGAATAATTTTAATTCGCATGGAAATCCACCAACTGAAAGCAAAACTTTTCCTCCCATACAACTACGTCCTTTTATTGACAACATAAACATAAACACGGTCGACATTGGAAACAAAATAATCGATAAGACTTCGTGAGCACGATATAGCGACCCTTTGGACAGTTATGGTATGTTCGAGGCATACGCGAAACTTTGTGATACTAATTTAGAATTGTCGTGTATAAGACGCTGGTGCCGGGGAGTAAGGTTAGTTGGACAACGTCGGCGACACAGGTCGATTTATTGATTCTCCCAACTCGTCCACCGGGAAGGTATGAATTAGTAAGAGCTTTTTCTATATCTGCTGTGAGCCAACTAAAAAACATATATTGACGAGGACCTTACGTCGATATCCCCGCAGTAAATCGTATATTCTATTCGCCGATTCTTCCAAACCATCGCACAGTGGGGTATTTGCCCGAAAAACGGGAATAAAATATTGTAGCGTTATTCATGGGCTCAGGGTCATGAAATTATACATATCGTGTATAATTGTATATTCTATATATTGTATATAACAAAAATATCGCAGGTCCTTGAATGGGCTGATTTGTGGGGTGATTTGAAAAAAGTTTTATTAAATATTCAATTGCTGATCGTATCATGAATTAACAAGTTATGAACAAAAAGAAGGAAAAAATAAAAACCCGTGGATTTTGGTTTGAAATCCATATGTAAAATGAAAACTCCGTAGAATTAGCAACACTGATCCTACAAAAACAAAACAAAACACGTTAGAAATCTTGATCATTTTAGCAAACGATAAGAGTGGTCGCCGAAATAACGAACGCTGGTTTGGTTTTTACACGCCGTTTATTTTTAACATTTACAATCAACATCGCGTTCAGTTTCTTAATTATACACGTATAGTTTATGTCGTATGATACAATACAGCGGTAACGCTTTCGTAGTACATATACATGAATATACTTCTTAGTTAGGGATTGAAGTCGGTTCCTTCTGTCTTTACACATAATAATACTCTACGAATAGGTAGGCATCCCAGGCTCGCGAGATAGGACGAAGGTTACAACAACATTAGGTTCGAGTTTCAAAGCAGGCGAGTAAGTCGCGCGGAACATTATCGTTCCTGTAACACTGGAATTTCATCGGAGGATTCTCAAACCAGTTCGATTGAACCTTTTTTACGTTCGGCGTTCGGGCAGCCCATCGTTCGTACATATTTTTCGCGCGTCATTTCAGTTTATTCATTTATTTATTTTTTTTTTCGTTTTATTAACGCGAGAACGGGAGAAATTAGAAGGACACTGAGAGACACACGCACAGTCAGTCAAATTGTGTCCCTCTAACTTTTCTTTTCGGCTCCTCGTCGATTCTCTCTTTTACGAGGGGGTATATATAGCACGTATATATATGTACATGTTTTTTTTTTAAACGTTTTCTTGTTACTTAGCTGGTTGGTTTCTTTACTGTTTTATCTTACAGACTAGAATACCTAGAATATATGTTAGAGCACGTTTCATGATATGTATAGGTTCCTCGTTACATCGTTGATTACAATGCAAGTTGATATGTATGTCACCCTGGCTGTTTTATGATTAAAATTATGTCGCTACTCTGTTTCATTTTTTTTCTGTTTTCTTTATCTCTTTGGTTCGCGTCTATGTAACAGCTTTCGTTTTGCTAGTTTGTTCATTTCATTTGTTACACGTGCATGGATTCGTGTGAGGTGTGTGCATTAACACATTCAGGATAGCAGGTCGATCTATTGGACACTCAACGCCGTCGATATTTCCTAGAGTTACAATTTAAATGGATTGCTTTTTATTGTTGCATCACCCCATCACGCAGACGCGCGACGTTATTCGACGAAACAAAGGAAAATTCATGATCACCGGTCGGTGATTCCGTCTACGAGATGCCTTTTTTTCTTCGATTGCGATCAGAGTCGCCAGATCGAGACTTCTGTCCCCGCTCTACCTTCCCCTCCTACTCCCCTGTCTCTCCTGCGCGTGCGTCCCGTGGTGGCAGAGAGGGGGTAACCTTTTCATCTGGCGACTCTGGATCAGACTACTAGTGAGTGATGTTTCTTATTTCAACGCTTCCATCGATTATTGCAAGAAGTCCACTAATAAATCATCTTACCTACTCTAATACTACATCCGTCTCTCACAACAGAATGGCCATTAGTAAATTTCTTCTTCCTTAATTATAATAGGACGACCACCAGCGGACCGTATTATTCATATTCACTAAACATTATAACGATCGCAACACGATTGCCTCTGGTGGATTATATCTAGAACTTTCATTTTTTTCTTTGTTACGATAGGATGACCCAACGACGAGTCATATTGTGTACTGAATTTTATTAATCGCGATGACCCACCAACAAATCACGTTGTCTGTATATTCGTGTAACGCAATCGCAAGATAAATCACACTGTCCTGAATGTGTTAAGGAAACTATATCGATCATCAAACTAAACACACAGTCAACGTTTCACCTGTGTCAGCCTGTCAATGTAAAGGTCTCTTTTTTCGCGATTCTCGCGTGAACACTTGAACCCCTAGAAATATGGAGAACTCTTTGGAATTTGTTGCGTCGACAATAACGACTTACGAAACCGAAAATGATCGCAGTAGCACATCCAGTGCTACTTCTTCCCATTGCCTTTCCGTTTTTTCTTACGATTATTATCTCATTTTCTAAGTACCAAGAATTCATCTAACGTGAACTTCATCATTCCTATGCATTTCGCGAAACAAGCGTCGCCGTTAATTGCAAGACACAAAGGCTACAACATTTATTTCTTTTACTGATAATCACTACACTGCGGCTTTTATGCATTTATCACAAAAACACGTACAATTTAAAGCAGTGGACATGTTAAAAATATTTAAGTACATCACTGTATTCGTTTCAGCTTAATAGGATAATGAAAAGAAGAAAAAATTTTTATTAGGTCCTCTGTCCTGCAATCTTTATTTTGCGTAAAGATCCGCAGTCTAATAATCACATTTGAATTCTCGAAATGTCTTTTATATCTTGCGTGTGACGTACACATTTTTTAAATGCATAAAATCCACAGTCTAGTGGTGTTAGTGAGAAAAATGATATTTTTATGGGCACTAAAGAATGCAATGTCTTCGCAGAACTTTTTCTACCCGATTCTCGAAGATCATCGTGCGATCTCGTTTTTTGCGTGGATGCACCGATAGACATTTCTCTTGATCTAGCAAGATCAAGCAACAAGCTTGAAACCGATTAGATCCAACGAACCCGGAATCCTTAATGCCACTATCTCTTGACTAATTGTTCCTTCGATCCGCAATCTTCCAACAGTGTAATTTCGGTCGCTGACAAAGAAACAGTTTACGGTCGTCTAATTCAGTTTCTCGTCGTAAAAGGGAGATAGTCTGCTATAAAGTGGCCTTGCTGGAAATTGTAATAACAGTAATTGTTGTTCCTGTTCGTTGTCTACAGTCTTCCAGGCTCAATATCCGAGTGAAAGTCCTACCATCCGTTAGTGGGACGAAAATACGTGGAAGATGCATCTGTGTGCACCTGGTGCACCTTCTCCGCTCTCTGTCAACCGTCTAGACAAGTAATTTCACCTTCGCTACGCGAAACGTTCGCTGACAAGCGGCACGTACACTGCTACATTATTACTCACTAACACGCCACTTCCGGAATGATCAGCCTTCGTTTCATGATCATGATATATCAATGACTGCGGATCTTTATGCGATATCAATATCTTACCAATTAGAAAGAAAAAAACAGGAACTGTACGAACATTTAGTTTTTCTTTTAACCTCCGCAATGTGGGGTCTCAGAGACCCCAGCTTCGGATTTTTTAAGAGAATTTTTATATGAATCAAATCAAATCTGTTTGTTTACTTTTTATCCTGTGTTTTATTCTTTGTTCCAAATTTATTAAAATTATTTTTTAAAGTTTCAATACAGGCCCACATAAAAAAGTTGTAACATGCAACTTTTAGTATCTTCTCTGCAATTCCGACAACTTGCAATTTTCTTCGAAAATTCTAGTCACTTTGTGCAGCGAACCAATTGTTCTTACTTCCCAAAGAATTTTGAATCGTGTGGTCCAATATCAAAAATGTTGTCGTCTTTTTAAAAGTGTCCGAATATTACTGGGACTCACTGTGTGTGTTATTAGACCTTACCTTGCCTGTTTAATCATTACAAAAATTTACAAATCATGTCTACAGAGTGTCGTAATTACTAGCGTTTTCTTCCAGAACTATTGTGATTCGAAAGAAATGAAGGAAGAAAAGTTTTTTGCAAGCAACGTAGTGGTGTCTGTAATTCTTTTTATCTGCATTATTATTTTAGAAATGAAGATGACCTTGCAGCAATGTAATGGTTTCTGTAATTGTTTTGTCTGCATCATTCTGGTAGAAATGAATATTTCAAACAACACTAACAGAAGCTGCCAGAAATGTAATTAAGAGATGCAATGAAGAATATTTGTAAACACATTGGCAGGAGAAGTATTCAAAGTATTTTTACTGAAAATATTATTATCATTTACCCAGGTCTGAGTGCATAACATCCGCAGTCTATTAATGACTAATCTCAATTGCATGGCAATCAAATTTTAGAATATTTTTATTGCACCAGCAACAGAACAATTTAGTAATTATTCAAATCTATGAACTGTTATTATAAGTTTAACATCGTTCCTAATTTTCCATTGGTACCATAGACTTTCTTAATGGTTTTTTTAATGGACATTTTTCAAATTTGTAAAGCTAGCGAAAGTGTCTGGTCTGAAACACACCGCGAGTTCTCTTACAATTATATTTTTCAAGATGATATTCGGGATATATAATAAATTTTATGATTTCGGCGCAAGGTTCGATCATTTATAGAAAAACAGCAAATGTGCAATTAATTAAACATGCTTCTCGACGTTTCGATCCTTATGTGGATCTTTCTAGCGGTTTTGCTAACACATGTTTCAGTTACATTATAACTATTTAATATTCGTTTAAATGTTATCTCTATTGTCACAGCAAGTATGTGTGTTTTTTTATTTCTTTTTTCCATTGGATTTACACGGCTGTGCTACAATATTTGTTCAAAGTATATTATACATATATTATTTTTCAGACGCAAAAAATGTCTCTTTGAGAATGATCCACATAAGGATCGAAACGTCGAAAAGCATATTTAATTAATTGCACTTTTTTCTGTTTTTCTATAAATGATCGAACCTTGCGCCGAAATCATAAAATTTATTATATATTTAAATTTCGATCGAGAAGAATTCACCTTTGATATTCGGGATATTTAAAAAACGACGTAGTTAATTAATATATCACGTTTTCGTATCTATTAATAAAGACGCTTCTCTCATATCTCTTTGTGAAATAAGCTGACACACACGTTCGCAAAGTGCGAAACTATTAGCTCCATTAATAAAATTGTTACGAATTATTCACTGTTTCACGAAACAGAAGATCACCTCCGACCGACAGGCTGATCGATCGACGTTCATTTCAACAATCATTCACTCAATATGGCAGCACTTCCGTTCACTCAGAGTTGGGCAATTTTCATTCCAAATAATTGTTAACCTTTCAGCTGGGCACGACGAGTTCACTCGTCATATTCGTGTTTGTTCTTACCATTCAGAAACTCTTAACCCCTCGCCTTACGATATCGTGTCTGACTCGTGATTAAGATTCTGAACAGATTCTGATGAAAATGTATGTTAATAATTTCCTTTAAACCGAAATAAAATTCTGTTTTGGTTTTTGGTTACAGTCGGTTACAGTAGGTTTTGGTTACAGTAGATATGTTTTCCTTTTTTAAGAAATTATGATCTACAAATCACTCAAAACTGGTCTTTTATGATCGATTATGATCGATTATGATCTATAATCACTCAACCTACATTTTTATTCCTCGTTTAATTCCATCTTTCAAAAGTTTATTTGGAGGATGCCCAACTCTGCGTTCATTCAATGATAAATACTTTATTATCGATTAGTGTTTGGCGAGGTAAACGGTAACGATAACTAAAAACTCAGTTTTCATAATCTTTTTACAGTATAAAGAAAAAGAAACTCTTATCAATAATCTCCCCGTTAACAAAAACAGACGGATCGCTACAATTCTGCATCATCGTTGAGTATCCCATGAATAATTATTAACGAAGACGATAGAAAATGGCTGGCGCCTGATCATGTTCGCCTATTAAACATTTTCGTTGAGAAAACACTGTGAAATTCGGGCACGCGCAGAGTAGGAACTACTCGTACTTAATAAGTAAATACGCACTAAACTTCACCTTGTTTTCAGCTGAAAAAACAATAGGATAAGCAATTGCGACGAGCAATGACGCTACTGTAATAGGCATTAACGTGCGAGTAAACCGGCTACGCTCAAACAATATAACAAATGAATCCATAAAATCAACAATGACGGCGATTCGTATTCTGTTTAACAGTCTACAGCATTTTTTAGTCTTCTCGTGTGTTGGTATAATGTGTACATTAGATACATATATTTCTTGAGATATTCTGATGCTAAATCCCATTCGTCTCGTTCCAATGTCAGTATTTCCGATTATATTACACACTGTATATATATATATATATGTATATATACTATATAATAAACACAACGAATCTGTGCGACGATCGATCCGTTTAACAATTAGCATCGCCCACTTTTGCTGATTTTTGGTAGAAAACTAGAACATTCGAGGTTGCGCTTTTCATATGAAAAATATGGCTGAAGGTGTTATTGACAAATTTCCATTTGTTTACACGGCCAGTACCGAGGATATCAAAATGTCTAAAACTAAGTAGATGCACATTCTCATCGAACAAAATAACAAATGAACGATTTCATTAAAATTTAATAATTAATTTTCATTGAACGCGCTGATTCCGGAGATCATTTGAAGTAACTTTTCAGCAATTTCGCTCAACTCGAATATATAAATGAATACTGATAACAAATTATCACTTAAATTACTCGTAAGTACTTTTGTTGAGTACAATAATATAGTTTTGTTGAATTAAATACAGTCCTCGCTTTATTATATGGATAAAAATTAAAAAACAGAAAAATATCTTAAACGAAGATTGAACAGTTGAATTAGAATTCAAAATTATTATTTTTCTGTGTAACATCCAACTGATTATTTTTACAGAAACTATATATTATAGTTTTTAATACATTGATCGATTTGGCATCTTATTGTCTTGAAAGAAGCGTTAAGCTATTTATGCCAATTACTTTAGGAGATATACTATTGTTATTCACGTTGGTAAAAAATTCATCTCAACATGAACACGATATTAAATTAATTTATTAACTTTACATCTTTTCAGTAGGAAATAATAAACTGCTTCGATTTGTTTATTAACTATGTGACTTCTACAAATGAAATCTGGATTGAAACCATTTTGTCTGAAATATTTTTCGGCATTAGAGCTCTTCAACTCTGAAGAATTGATAAATGCTGATCAGTTCGATTTGAGGTATACTGGTGACGTCGTTCATAAAAAAAACGATCATCTGGTGTGTGTACACTGCTATAATTTCTATTTTACAATTTTTCGAAAAGCTTCAGTACACTACGTAAAGAATTCGTCCGTCCGCAATCATAAATAACAACCGTTAAATAAACAATACGATATTTATAAATGTTCTACTTTAATATCAAACATCATCAAAAGCAACGAGCTAGAGTTGACTGATATTCTTCGTAAGTTCCCGTACGTATTTTGTAACGACTCAAGAATCGCATACGAAAGTCTTACTCAGCCTTTCAACTAACAAAACAAAAAATCGCCTTCGAACTTTTTCATAATTCTGTTATCTCGAAGAATAAAATCTGTAACTGTTTTTCAAATTTCTTTACTCCTATGTACCGAGTTATTTGACTTATTCAACTTCCAATGAACAACAAGAAAAAATTGTCGAAAGAAAACATGACCTTTAAATAAATAAATTTAGTTAACCCTCCTGTGCGTAGGTGTAGTGCAGAACTCCAGTGCACTATATCTCATCTATATTCGTCGTCAAAAGAATATATTTGAACCATCGGTTGAAGGAGAATGAAAGAGTAACGATGCGTCAATGTGTTAAAAAATTGTTCGTTATTTCGCCCGCCTACTTTCTTTATTTTCTTAACATCCAATTTCTAAATAATTCTTTTGAACTTTCGTGTGCGAGTCGAAAAAGTCCTGAGCACATTTCTGCTACGAGCGACTGCGAAACGGGCTAGTCAGTAACATCAATCGTCTCCTCGTTTCCATAGTAAAAACATATTTAGATATATCGTCTACATACCCAGTCGGTCTAAGCAAGGGAAGAACAATCGAGTACAAAAGCTTCTTGACTTACTCTGTACTGTTTTCTTTTTTTTTTCTTTTTTCTATTTTTTCTTTCATATTTTCCAAGTTTTATTTCCCCTAGCAATAATTGTCTTGTGAGTGGCGAGGAATGTGGAAGAAGACTAACAAACGATAACGTGATCCTAATTCGCCGCGTTCTAGTAACTCCACACACGCAAAACCTCTTGTTAACTTTGCATTATTACTAGAACAAATTCCGCCGAACGAATCCCCGCCATAAAACTACGGGATCGGATTCGATAATTATTCTTCACGCCTAGGGAATTTCTGCTAGTAATAATACCAACTGCCGAGGCTCTTTGTACATTTCCCTAAAAGATTCCATCTTGGCAGCCGCTCGTCTTGATTGAGTTTCTAATTTCTAATTCGATCGATCGGGAGACACCCTCCTGACGAAATTAGAGATTAGAAATTGGGTGAAACGATCAGTTATCGATCGATATTCCCTATCTATCTCTGAACGGATTGGTCGTGCAAGACGTTACTCCTCACAAGCAGTTTGATAAACTCTAAATATATGTAATATAGTCATATATAATTATATATATACAGGGTGAACCACGAATCGTGATCAGTAGAGATTACTCTGTTATTAGCAGTCC
>CM052243.1:5166410-5394856 GCA_028455795.1 Lasioglossum marginatum
CAACGCTGTCCGTCATCCCTGCGACCTTGTATCCCGGCTCCATGTCGTAGTCCGGCTCGAGCGCTGGATTCACTCGTCCGTTCGATTCATCCTTGCTACCATAAAGCCTGCCAACCCCAGCAGCTAAGACAGACATTTGCTCGCCCTCCGCTGGATCCGGCCCGACTCTCTCGACGTCTTCAGGTATGTTGACGACACACCTGAAGACATCGTAACCGGGTGCCAATCTACCAGTCAGGAAGGCCACCTGCGTGCCGTACGACACACCGATTAGGGTCACCAGAGACATTATCATCGCCATCGTTCTGAAGGGGAATTCCTGCGTTTGCGTCTCCTCGTCGTAGCCCGGATAATGGATCAACGCGGGTAGACCCATCAACGGCTCGCCTCCGCTGATCCTCACTATGAAGGCTATTATATAGGCAGACAGGCTGCCGTACGTGTTACAGTAATCTTTAAAATGGACCACCATCAACAGTTGGGGGAAGAGGATCACGTAGACCAGATCCGAGCACATTGACCAGAGGCCGTAGATCGACGGAATCGTTAACGCCATCACTGTGCTTAGGACACCGACTACGCCTATGCCCACGCGCATCACCCAGATGATCTCCATTTCCGACGCCTGTTTGGGAAAACGGTTGTAGAGAGGAAGGAGAACCAAGCACGGGAGGATCAAGTAATTGGCGTATGATGTCGAAGAGATGTTTCACGATGTTTTGGTTCAGAAACATTGTGACTTCGCGAGAGTTTGTGTGATGAGTTCGAACAAAGTAGACTGAACGCGGATACGAATCGGAACGGGTCCAACCTGGGACCAATGCTACTTCGTACAATGTCGTCTTCGGGTTCTTTCGTTCTCCATCAGCAATGTCTAGTTTTGTAAGATTGTATTTCACGAATATGGGTTCTGAACTGATTTGGCACGATTGGGAACAATGACGTTCGAAAGTCTACTTTCTTTTGCGTTTGATTGGAAGCGATGATAATAATGTTTCGGGCTTACGTGTCTAGTTTCGTTTGATGGTTATGATGAACGTGATGATGGTGGTGACGATGCTAATAGTGATGATGATGATGAAGCCATTTTAGAGGAAATCGTCGAAGATGAACTTACCCTCTGACGGAAGATTAATTTATACACGTTTCTGGCGAACATGGAGCTAGCTGAGAGGATGCTACTGTCTGCCGAAGACATTACTGCTGCCGATACTGCGCCTAATCCGAAAAACGAAACGAAGTCTGGAGTCAAATATTGCAAGACCAATGGTAGAATCATGCTTGTCTCCCTCTCGGTGAACGGATAGGGACCGGTGTATTTTGTCTCGTTCCAAGCTGTAACAGAATTTAATCATTCGCAACATCATGAAAATGACAAGATTGATTTTATTTAGACTTTGTGCGGCTCCTATCGTACGTGCACTACTACAGATATCTACACAATCGTTTCTTATGAAATCAGTTTTATTATTTTTCTAATTGTAAAATAAAAAACCTGGAACCGATCATTTTGACCGGTGTTGGTAGGTTTAGTGTTAAGAGAGTACAACCTACTATTTCAATTATTATTCTTAAAACATTGCTGTTTGCATTGCACCAGCAAAGGCCGGTTTATGATACTCCCATTATCTATGGCAGTGGTCGGCAAACTGCGGCTCTCCCACGGTCGACGTGTTTAAAATAAATTTATTTTATTGTAATTTAATAGAATTTTAATACAATGTTCAATCAGTCTAGATAAATTCGAATAAAGTGCAATTTCTACTCTATTTTTATCAAAATAGATTATAATATTAAATAAAATTATTATAAAGTATAATATCTAGTTTTATTCAGTGTACCTAGTTTTAACCGACTTCTAAAAACAGGGTTCTTGTAAAGAAATTTCGCTCTCAAAAGAAATTTAAATCGTTGTACTGCTGATATTTGGCTCTTTTGATTAATGAGTTTGCCGACCACTGATCTATGGGATAGAGTAGAACCTCGAATATCCGAACCGACGGTGACAAAAGAATGGTTTCCCTGTCGGAAAAACTGAAAATACAGAAGACACTGATACACGACGTCATTAATTCCGGCGTGTCTACTGTACCGCGTGTTAGTGGACGAGTCGCATTATCACCCTCACCCTCGCGCCTAGAATGCCATATGGCAAAATCCCACGCTATTGTACACGCTGTGGGATATCAAAGCACCCTTCGTCCACACACCCTTCCGTTACAACACCGACCCGCTTAGCCCTGGAACCTTATAAATACCAGCAGTTCTCTCTCTCTCTTTCTCTCTCCCTCTCTCTGTTTGTCTGCAATAGCAGCAAATGTCAAGTAGCCTTCGAATGTGAAGCGGAGGGGGTTGAAGAGCAAACCATATCTAATTCGATCCCCTTTAGCTTCAGGTACCCATGAAACATGCGTATTTCAGGTTTTCCCCCTCGAGCACGAGAAGTGACGCTTAGTTTCTATTCTACGACACATAGTATACATATTCGACACATAGTATACGCGACTAAATACGGCCGTCTACATATTTTTCTGAACTATAATAACGCGAACAATGTCTTTTATGTAACACGAATGATAGGGGATTCTATCAACTATATAACTATGTAATCTTTCCTATTTCATAGTGCAGCCGCCGCAAAACTGGCTCGCATAAACGAGGCTCTACTGTGCTATAAATTGCTTTCTCGAAATTTTCTTTTTAACACTAAACCCACCATCACCGGTCAAAATGACCGGTTTCAAATTTTTTATTTTACGATTATTGATATAATAAAAATAATTTCATAAGAAATGATTGTATAGATATATTTAGTGGAGCATACATTACAATAGGAGCTGCGCAAAGTCTAAATAAAATCAATCTTGTCATTTTTATAAGGGAACATGTATCAGTTACTTTTAAGGCTCGGAAGGTTCAGTGTTAACCAACAGTAGCCCGAGTTACGATACAAACATTTAGGGTGGCCGTGCGAAAATGAACAACGAATTGTTAATGTTGCAAATTTCACTCACGGGTCGCTTTGGCAATGGCTCCGATCAGCACAGGCGGGATAGCCATGAGGATGCAGCCTCCGGCAGCCACATAGCTCAACAGTTGGGCTCTCCCCGCCGTTTTCGATGACAAGACCCGTTGGAAATACACTTGCCATGGAATTCCACCAAACACCAACAACAAACCATTGTCAAGGTAAGACCAGTACTGTTTTGGATCTACTTCACCGATCCAATCCACATCCATAGAACTAAGGGGTTCTACCACTGGATTCGACCACGCAAATGGAATGCACATCCACTGTAACGAAACCATAACACTCTGTTTTTAAAAGGTCATTTTAAGGTCGCCTTCACCTTTCTGTGAATGGGACTATACCTAGACTTCTTATTCCATAGTATTTTAGCTGACGTCAAGACGAGCTCATGCTCTATAGCATGACCTTCGTATGACCTTGAGGAAAGAATTATCGAAGAAATCGAGGGAAAGAAACTTGTTTCATTGCAATGAAATGACACGTTCGATAGCTGTCTTCAACAGGGAAAATATTCACTATAAATATTAACATGATATATATTCATATTAAAGCCAACAGGTTAAGGCCAATCGTATTGTCTCCCTCGATTTCCTCGATATTTTTACATTCAAGGACGCCTCGAGTCACGGCATATCAGCGGCAGCTACAACACTGTGGAATAAAAAATATAGATACTGCATCATTAGAAAAAATCTAGTGACCTCGATCTATTTTCGAAAAAACATATTTTTAATTTTTTTAATTGCAATTGTACTTTCTGAAAATTTCATTGAAATGCAGAAAAAACCGGCGAACTACTTGTTACAGTTACAACGAGACATCAAGCGAATAACATTATTTTTTTATTCGACCTATTTTTTCATGTAGATTCGCCTTCTTGCGGCTTGTACCACCAGTAACATGACGACGTATTTACATATACTGTAAAATTGTATCCAAATTGGTCCAACAGTTTTTCAAATATTTCTGGCACCGTTCTTCAAAATACCATTTCGAGAAAACTGCGTTAAAATTTTCACACAAAACAGTTTGTTTATTCTTTGATTGTGAACACTCCATTTTGGGATGTATCGATTTATTTTGATGCTTTTATGGTGGTGGACATATTATTTGATTCTGATTTAAGTCGTGCAACATTCAAAAAGTTTGAGAATCCCTATTAGAATATGCAATTTTTGTCATCAATGGTATGTAGCCCCCTAATACAAACTAACACGTATGATACAGAACGGTACCAAGTGTCGTGACTTACCAGTCCAATGAAGATGCAAAAAAGTTGAATAACATCAGTATAAGCAACAGAATAAAGACCTCCGAAGAGAGTGTACAAAACTGCAATACAGGCGCTCAAAATGACCGAGGCACCCTGCTCCATGTCGACGATGACTGCTATTGTGGCGCCTAGAGCTGCCAAAATACCCGCGGCCCAGAACACTTCACCACAGAGGGCAGGAAGAAAGAGAAGACCCCCCATACGCTCACCAAACGCATCCTGAAGAGGGTCCAACATCGTGATATACCCTTGCTCTCGCATTTTGTTCGCAAAAAATATGCCACCTGCAAGAAGCATAAGCAGAAAACGATACTTATTATCATTTGTGTACTAAAGTACTTCGAACGATCGAATAAGCTATTTATCATGATTTTATCCCTCGCAAGGTAAGGTCTAATAACACATAAATAGTAAGGTGGGGTCTCTTAGACCCCAACAAATGAATTTCATAAAATAGCCTCGTTTTTAATAAATTTGGGATAAAGAATAACACAGGATAAAAGGTAAACAAACAGATTTAATTTTATTCATATAGAAATTCTTTTCAAAAATCTGAAACTGGTTACCTTGCGAAGGTTATATAATTCCAATTGCATCATTTGTCAGAGATCTATATCAGGCAACTTCTTCCCCGCTGTTGCTTCACAGCCCCTACTACCAGTGTACCGGTTCCCCCACTACCAACTATTTCATATTGCCCCTACCGCGCTTTGCCTCGCATGACTCCTCCCCAACCTCCTTCTACACAGAAGTTTGGTGGGGAGGACCCGCTGCCGCTTCACGACTGAGCAAATATTTTCTTGTCAATTAAGAATGGACTTTTATAGTACAGGCATTTATCTGTTTTTACTAAAAAAAATTTATATTTTCACCTCCCACTAATATTAGTTACTAAACGAGAAGAGAGTGTAAACATAGAAGTAGAAACGGATGGCGAAGAGGATAGCAAATAGAAAGAACAAATTAGGGGATGGAAAGATGAAAGTGGAAGAGATAAGAGAAGGGACAAGAGAGCAAAAGGGTTTGGAAACAATTAGGGAGATGGAAAGGAACTGAAAAGACTTGGAAAATACGAGTGTGAAAGCAGTTAGACAAATGGGTAAGCAGAAGGGGTAGGAAAGCTTGAAAGAAGATAGACTTGAAATTGTTAAAGAAAAACAAATAGATGACGAAATATAAAATACGAATAAGTGGTAACAATCTTGTGGAAGAAGAAGGGACCAATAGCAATAATAGGAAACTATTTAGTGAAATTGAAGTAGTAGTATTTAAATAGTATTATGTATGTTAATAATAAACAATACGAATTCAATGACCTAGCTTACGATGAGCTTGAAATGATCTTGAGATGACCTTGAACTAACCTTGGACTGAGAAATCATTACGAATGTCGCCACAATATTTAACCTGGTTCTTTACTATCCTTTTTTACGTCACAGCTTCCATAAAATCCTTTTATTTCTTTTAAACGTATGTTGACGTTTGTCCATCGTGAATAAAATTGAAAATTGTACGTCGTAAACGTACAATTGGCTGACGTTACACAATCACAAAATAATTATTGACTTAGGATGTTAAATAATTCTGAAGATTGGATAACTTGTATCTGATAATTGCATCACGGTGATCATTCAGAAACTACATCCTCATAGTTTCGATAGGAAGTTACACAGTTGTTTATTCTTGTTCAAGGCGATAGAATCTTAAGCAGTCTTGAAAGTTATTGTATGTTGGAGTATTGATTCTGCGTAGTTTACTATACATGCATATATGTTACAGGCTGTATACTACATGTATAAGTATACCCTACGGTTTGTTGCGTTGGGACAGCTTGTGTACATTTTCTACTAGCAACGAATATAAAACAGTAAATATTTATGCAGACTCTATATTCATTCTCATGTGTAAAATTCTTGCGAGAATCGATTTGAAAAGAAACGCAAATAGTTTTGTTGTGAACTTGTATCCAATGGTCCGCATAGTCTAAGCCGGGCCTGGGCAACTTGCGGCTCGCGAGCTGCGCGACTCCTGGGTCCTCCCCACTAAACGTATATTTAATTTTTATATGAATCTTTGATCAGTTCTATTCAATTTTATGCGGTCTAGTTTACGCAGTTAATAATAAAAAATTAATTAGATATCTCACCAATAATTATTCTTATTGTCTTGAGAAGACAGCAGACCACGCTAATGGATCATCGATTAAATTGTACAATTTGGTACTATTGGAATAAATTGTACTTGCAACAAAGTGTCCACGTATATTGAAGGCTGTATCCTCGGAGTCACGCGAGCGACAAGGAAGAAGTAGCCCGGGCCCGGTCTAAGCTCATAATTTGTGGGTCCGACTTACCAAAAACGAGACTGAGGGCATATCCGAAAGGAGCCTGGCACCAAACAAGTCCATGTGTGTAGATCGCTTCAGCAGTACCGTTAATGTAACCACCACCGACCCATGTCGCCGTCATCGTAAATATTCCGACGAACAATCCAATCGAGCGACCCGCTAGCATGACTTCCTCCTCGGAGTCGTTTCCAGCCTCTTTCTTCCTGGCCGCCCATATTCCTACGCCCAAAATCAGCGCGTAGAACAGAGCGATCGAGATAACACCAGCGATATTTATCATCTTCGGTGAGTACGGGTCCACTTGCGTGAACTCGAACTGTCGAAGGTTTGGCGATCGATCTGATTTCGAGAAGTTTGGATACCTGGAAGCAAACGTGACAATCGGCTCGTTAATGGAAACTCACATATTTTCTTCTGAATCAAACTTATCGATTAAACCAAGTATCATTGTAATCGTTATATTTGAAAAGAAATGATGAGTTTTTGACGAGTAAAAATGAAATTTTTTATTAGATTGTCCTCTATACAGGGTGTCCCACGCAACTGTAACAGGCTGTATCTCCTAAACGGTTGGAAATAGAGAAAACTATAGATCACAGTTGCACGATATCGGAACGTGCGTAATATGCGTGCGTTTGTGCATCGATGTATCAGATGTTTTTGACTGTACAGATTGATGCAGTTTTTTGTACTCCACATAAAAGCATTAGCGCAACTAAAAGTTTTCTGAATTATTTATCAACAAATTAGTTTAAAAGGTATTATTTTAACATCTAATAGTAAAGTTCCTGATTTTTCAAGGTTCAATCATCTTCTGTAAACCCCAAGGATAGGTAAATACCAGAAAATAAGACATTTTGTTATATCATGTAAAAAGTGAGAGAAGAAAATTAATTGTACACATATACAGAACATAGAAAAGTATAAACATACTCCATGAAACAAAGTGTAAGAATGTGTGTATGCATAAAGCCTTATAGAAGTGCTTACACAACGTACAATGACCTACGACCGAAGCCTTGGCCTTGAAGGGCAACTATGGTGGAAAGTGATTTACGCCGGGCATCCATTTACTTGTACACATACTGTTGATACATACAACTGTTCAACATAATGGCCTTGAGAGTCTGCGCACGTTCGGAAGAGTTTCCATTTCTTTCAGCATAAAAACCTGCTGCATCATTATATTTGCCACAAATGAAAGCCCTAACAACTTTCACTGCTTTCGCATAACACACTGCGAGACGACGTTGGACACGTTTAGTATACCGCGAAGTAATACTTACAGCGGTGAGCGCATTGTTTGTTTCATACAAAAAGTCACAAGAGTGCTGTTACTAAAAACATGAAAAGAAAAAGTCTGAATGCCCAGCGTCGTTGTGCCCGTCTTAAAGCACTTCATTAAAAAATAAGTAAAACAACATTTAATTTTAAAAGAAAAACCAAAACTCCGCACTTCCCAACATTATGCACTTTAATATTTATAAACTTCTTTAATATTCATAATTTTCGTAAAGTTATGAATGAGAGCTTGGTAAGAATTTTATATTTTTTTTTCAATTTGTAGTGAATCTCAGATGCAATTCTTTCGACAAAAAAATTGTAAGATAAGTGTTAGTCTGTTAATAAACACACATTAGAGAAAGAGAGGATAGGAAAAATATTGTATAGTTTCCGCATATAAAATCCTCTTCTTGGGCTTGCGATTAATATCTATCACGATCTGTAAATTACATTGCGCTCTCTTCTACTTTATTAACAATGCGGTCGGCACGCCTGAGCTTAACGCGTGCAATTAACTGTAAATTCTGTGTTCCTACCCAGAAGCATTTAAATCGCTCGGTTGGGTTTACCCTCTAATCCCATTAGTGCTGCCTCGCCCCATAGAGCACCAGCCCTTGCATAAGGGACACATACCAGCGCAGAAAAAGTAGTATAACGCTTGTAAATCGAACAACCGAGCGTTCAAGGTCCCTCTATTCGATGCACCGAGACTGCTGAACAATGTAAACAAATTATAGACAATTTTCACATCTATGACACGTGATCATCTTAGATTATTTTATTATTAATAAACTGATCAGACAGAATGTTTATCTATCTCTCTATCTCAATAAATTGTTTATTTGTTTCCTGTCTCGGTCAATTTTATATCCGTTTTTTGTCTGAATAATATCTTTTATCTGTTTCTACGTGTCAATTTATTTTTTATCAAACCGCTTATTTCGGAGTCTTCAGTGTCGTCAGATGAGGGGAGGCTGCAGGAATTGAGGGGAAAAAGTTACCCTCCCTCTCTCCCAGCACGTGACCGAGCCGCGGCGGAAGCGTGGGAAGCAGCGTCGTGGAAGGGGAAGGTAGAGTGAGGACACAGGTTTTGTATAAATGTGCTTAAATAAAGAAGTCAATTAAGTCGTTTCCTATGAAAGCGTTTTTATAATTTCCATAATTGTGAAATTGAGAACCGGTCAACATAGTTAGTGAAGTTGATCACTCATTGCGACCAGAGGGAACAATATTTATTAATTAAAATGCTGATGAAACATTTAGACATTGTATGGAATATACTATTCATTCGTATACTGGGGGAGAGGGGTAATCAACGCTTTATATCTAGTGAATATTTTTTGACCTTCCACACATTCTGTCGATTAAATTCGCGGATTTGATTTTATACTGTAGGACTGTAGGTCAATCTCAGTGTAGATAATCTGCCACGGACTAGTGGAACACAAAAGTGGTTGTAACGTTGAAACAAGGTCAAATTGAGGCGCACGTTTATACGAACTTTTCCCACCGCTTTTGTGTCCCCCCATTAAGTTGTAGCGCAGTTCGTGCTTAACTGTTGACATGGGTGTGCGACCCCTCCCACTCACGAGCTTCTACGAGCACGTCCGCGTTCTCGAAGCAAAGACCAAATCACGCGAACAACGTGAAACACGAAAGTTGCGCACGGCCTGAACTAAAAATGTAAAGTGTGAGAAACGATTTTTATTTTTAAGCGGTGTTAGCGTACCCTCGGATTTCCATCGTTAGCATACAATGAAAATACGATTCCTGAATAATACTGGATTGTTTGTTAATGTTACTGCTCAACTAACATCAAAGAAATGGGAACGAGAGTTTTCTATTCATTGGAGACGTTCTTTACTGCCATCGTGGATCTAATAAGGATTCCTTGGCCGTGAAGCATATCGAGGATTAGAGCCAATGCATTTTTTATAAATTCCCCCGCCTGCTCCGGCTGAGATATTGGATTGTAACTTTGAAAAAATTTCGCGACCTAAATCCCTCGAAGAAGTGGAATATCTAGAACAGGCCCGGGCAACTTCTTCCCCGCTGTCGCTTCACCACTCCCACTAGTGTACCGGTTCCCCCACTATCAAATATTTTACCCACTATTCTCTGCGAGGATACGATCTCCTATTGTATGTTTAGTGGGGAGGACCCAGGAGTAGGGAGAGAAGTTTGGTGGGGGGACCCAGGAGTAGGGAGAGAAGTTTGGTGGGGGGACTCAGGAGTAGGGAGAGGAGTCATCTACTAGCCTAACTCAGAATAAAGTACAGTGAATCACAGTAATAATCGGACACTTTTAAGAGGACGATAACTTTTTCGATATTTTACCATACGAAAAAATTATTCCCACCATGATATGTGTCCCCTCAAACCAAATAATTTGTCCAGTTGACATTTCGCAGAAATACCATCTTGTAACAGAGTTAGTGGGACAGCGTATACATATAAAGTGAACATTTTGTATCTTTAAATATATGGAATATACACAGACATATGTAGATATATATAAAGTGTTTTAGTATCTTATCCAGTAGAAGAGAAAAGAAAATGTATATTTTTTGTATGGCCACATTTATTTGAATGCTTAACTATTGATTACAAACGAATCAAATTTTATTTTATCTGAAATGAAACGCGTGACATTCATATTTGTTAGACTTTGTTAAAAACCTTCATCAAGAGCCTGGCTCGTCAAGATACGGCAAGGGGTTAACTGGTGGCATCGATGAAGATGAGATTGATATTGGTGTAAAAATTTGCACAGATTTGTTAATTTGAATTACCTCTGAAGACCCCGTGGGGTACAATCACGCAGTAGCGGGGGACAGCCTCACACCGGTACCGGCAGCATGTCCTGATGTTGGTCCTTCCAGACAGCCGACGACGACGGAAGGTTGGGGTTTGGGGGGCAGCAGTCGCCCCACCGGAGCGAGGTCTTCTGGGAGGGGCTATTCCTTGTTCTAAACGCGAGGCCGCCCATGGGCGCTGATGGCCATCGATTTTTACACAACTCACTGAGTCTGCTTCTACCCTTTCCTTCCTCCTTGATTTTCTCCTTCGATCGCGCCACTTACGTACCGATCGCTATTGATCAGTACGATCGCTCATCTGCAACATATTCAACCAAAATTGGCTATTATCCATATATCTATTTCTATAAAACTGTATACAGGGCGTTTCCGGTAAAAACTTAGGGTATACCTTACAGTCAATACGATAACCGATGTCAATTTTTTATATTTATGTTATCATTTTTCGAGAAACGATGGTGACCTTCAGATTGATTTTTAATGTCCCGTGAAAACATGGGTCCAGACTGACAATGACTGGCAAAGTCATACAACGTCAGAAACAACTTTATTTTGGACGTGTATAAAACCAACAATTTTTAAGATTTGGAAAAATTCTTCGAGAATTTGGAGGAAATCCTAAACATAATTTATTTAGTTATATTTATTATGTACATATGATTATTTCAGGCGACTAAAATATTATTTATGCTGTCCCAGATAAGTTGATAATTATTTAAATACAATTAACCCCCTTCAGAGACGACGCCTCTGTGCACTGTACTGACTCTGATAAATATTTCAAAATTGATTTCACATGGTCGGATGATTATTAGGAGCAGTACACTTTTATGCATCATTGTTTACTTTCTAGAATTGGAGGATAGCTGTGAGAAATATCAAAAAATCGATAGAACATTTATATTGATACATAAATATGAAAAATCAGTAATCAAAAGATTATGCCCGTCCCCGAAGAATTAAATTGAGACACGTGTTTAAAACAAAATGCAATAGGAACAATAATTTTTCAAAATTGATTCAAAATTAAAGTTTCCCTCAATTTAAATCTTAAATTAATTTTAAGAATTCTTCTTAATTTTTTAGATTCATTAATCTTTAGACACGCGGGACTGACTGGAAAATAATACTACGCAGTTCTACATACACTGTACATACAACCTATATGTCAATCACCATTACAAAGCACAGTTGAGTTTATACATTCGTGAAGTTTCCGTGAGAAATTGTTTACCTTGAAAACTAACGTGTTAAGTATTTAGTAACGATTCGTGTATAGTGTCAGCATTGTGTGTAGAATATTCATAATCATTGCAAGTGTTGTTAAAGGTAAGTCTCATTATTATAGTTCGTTCACATCGCATCATTTTCTATGCCTCATTATTAACTACTATCATTACTATTACTATTATATGTATATTACTATTACGGTAATTAATGCTTCTGAAGAATTAAAACCATCCCTGATAAGCAGTTTCAAATGTTTAAAAATCGTTATGACTTTGTTATTTTCTGCACTGAACTTTGAGATTAGCTTAGAATGAGAGATTTCAACGCTATCCGGCGTTAAAATCTCCAAGTACTAAGTCCCTTACGATTCATGGCTCAAGCGAGAATACAGATTAAATTCTTGCGCAAAATTGTGATAACTAGACTCCGGATTTTATGCATTTATAACAAAACTGAGCAGGTGCAATTTAAAACAGTGAAAATATTACAAGACTTTAAGATTGTGAATATATTATTTTCACCACATTCAAATTATTAATGAAGAATATAGATTTATATTTAGCTCCTGCGTCTTACAATTGATGCACAAACTTATTATTCTGCATAAACATCCGGAGTCTAGTGATAACATATATTTCCGGATATATATTTTTTATTTTATCTGTTCGATTGACTAACCAGAATCCAACACAGACATTCGACATTTGCTCACTCAAATCAAACACATGTTCGAGTTTGGACATGTCAAGTTATCATTCGCTTCGCACTTTTAATTGAACATAGCTAACACGACCATGAATTGGAAGTCTATAACACTGCCGACCTTCGTGCGGCCTTAAACCTCAATATTCATATAGAAAGTGTATATATAATTTTTATGGCAACTAGAAAGGAGGTATGGAAGGTCGGGGACAGAGTGAGAAGAGTGAAAAGGCGAAGACTATTCGTTCTGTAACAACTAGCGACTTTCATCCGTTCAATTACGTAGCATACCTAATCTAACACTATATAAATTTTCTTGAACGTCGATACATTTAGCGATAGAGCAAGAAAGATTGTATAGATTCTGTTAATGTATATTTATGCACAATTTAAAAAAAACAATCGTTTTCCTATAGTATACATCTCATAAAATTGTACGACGAGCAACATTCTTTTTCATTTTTGCTTTCTTCAGTACAAACAATATTTCTTCCCATAATTATGAAAATAGAATTTTTAAAAAATGATTTTATCAATTATTTTACAGCGCATTATTTTAAATTAATTCAATGTAATTTTTACGATATTGTAAAAAATGAACCATTTGAACCGCTTGTTATTTCAATATTATATAGAATTCATTTAGTATTATAGAAATATGTATATGACCACTTTCATAATTATGGACACATTTGAGGATCTTCGGCATTTACTAACTCAAATTTTATTTGTGACTTGTTTATACATTAAGTACATACAAAATTTAAATACTATTCACATCAAAATTCAAAGAAAATATTTTTTGCATATCAGTCTTTTGATGGTCATTATAAAAGAGATTAATTATAAAATGATGGAAAAAGTTCTCAATTGGAAGTTATTAGTGATATCCATGGGTTCAGATTAGGGTTGCCAACCATCCCGGAATTGAAACTGTATTATCATTTTTTTGTACATAAAACAAAATTTACTAAGTGTTTTCTCAGTAGAGAATATTGTGAAATTACACATACATATTATATTGTATTTTAGCTTCAGGATATATGTACTAAGTTCAGGTATATGTACTAACACTTCCCTTGATGTCATGATTTCGAAAATATTGATCATGATAATAGTCATTGTTTCAACGTATACAGAATATTTCTGTGATGAATCGACATCGGTATAATAAATATGTATTATCGGTATCAGCATGAAATATCATGTAACTATGGCGTTTGCAGTGACCTTACAGCATTTATAGACAGAATAATTGAAGAAATCGATCTACTCTAAAAGAGCGGTATAGAGTCATTCGAAGAGAAGTCTAGAATAAATATAGATGCACGTGTAGAAACAGTGAGATCATAAAACGAGTTAATCAAGCCATAAAAGATTTTCACTAAAATCACTGTTTGTTTAACGAGTTAAAATATCGATGCAACACTGAAATGCAAATTATAAAGAAATCTTTTAAACTGAAAATTATTTGATCACAATACAACTCGAGCAATCTTTCACGAATAGTTTCAATTATTAAAAATCGGAGGGAGAGAAAGTTGTATGGCAATATTCAGAAGTGTAGAAAAGCGTTTAAAATTAAAGAAAAGAATCAAATTATAATTCAAGTCGTTTGTTTGCAGAAATTGTCCATAACAATGTATATGTTACGAAATTGATTTTCTTTTCAATATTTCTGGGTACATAGATAAATGTGTACTTATACACCTCCACTCCCCCCACCTAATTATCTTCTCATAATTTCCCATGATATATCTATACCTCGTTTACATAGACAGAATCGATAAACAAAATGACATACAACACGTACGTTACCAACTATGATTATTTAACTAAATAATCGTCTATATACATAAGTAAAAATAAGTAAGTAATATATTTTCCTGTTCATTAGTGGATCACATAATTATCTGTACATCATTATTTGCTCTTATTATAATTTTTGAAAAGCTATGTATGTACGAGTTTATAAACATTAACCCTTAGTTGGTCTAGGAATATTTCGTTCACGTAAGAAGCTTGATCGTAACAAAGTAATTAACTAGAGCCGTAAAGGAACATGTATGTATATATGTCATCCTCTACTACTGTCAGAATGACATCCACAATTGTAATTGTAATTGGTTTCAGGAAACGTATTCCTTTATGGGCCATTCCATGCCAAGTAATTGTACTTTTTACAGCTCCGTTAAAAAAATTTGTTTTACTCCCCGATATTCTTCAAACTTACTAAATTAATAATAATTACTAAAAATGTAATATCAACAAAATCTTTTTAGAAAATTGTAGTTCGAACAATATCATAGACATCAATATGAAATAAACTACACTATATGTAAAATAGAATGTGTTGCATGAAGTTAGTTGCAGGTGGTTAATGTCCCGGTGATATGTCAAAGATATATTTTGATTAATTGGACCTTTTTATATTTTCCACAGCTGTTTCCGAATTCTACATATTTTGCACTCCTTTGTCGAGTGTGACTCGACATCAGAAAAAGAAAAATGTAAGGGAAACGGGTTTTTATATGTATTTGGTTCTTCCTTTATTCATTTAATTTCTTATTTTTTAGTTAAAAACAAATATAAGTTCCACAAATATACATTACAACAATGTTTGGGAGCTATATTTAATATAATTAGTAAGCAAAATTGTCTAAAATAGGTAGCAGTCAAGGAACTGTCCTTTGAAGTAAATTTCAAGTAAAACACTTAAAATAGTAGGGAATTGTTGGCAATAAAATTGAAAAATAATTCGGAGTGCAAAAAGGGTTAAGCGATGATGAAAGAAGGTGAATCTGACACTCTGGTCTCGTATAATCAATTTTGAGACAGTCATTAGAGCCAGGATGGTGTCAGAGGTGAGCAAAAATTTTATTTAAATAAAAATTTTTGACCAACTCTGAATGGTGTACAGATGGGGTCTATAAAGGGTTAAGTTAACATTTCTAAGAAAATGGCTTCAAGTACATTAACCCTTCCTCGTCCTATAAGACAGACTCAACATTGACTTTTGCACCAGTAGTAAAAACAATTGTAGTATTTAACAATTGTTCTGAATAGGTTAGCAAAGGTATGTATGTATACTGTATAATGTTGTAACAAATTCTGAAATAAAAGAGAGGGAACACGTTGCAGCGCAAGGGGTTAAGCTTGGTTCGTGACCGGCTTGTCCATGGTCCGTTCATGTTCGCTTCGTGCTTCGTTCATGTCTAGTTCATTCGTTCATAACTAGTTTTGTAAAGCTATTTTCAGACCCGTTCAAGTATGCACAAGTTATGTATCTTAAGTTAGTTTAAGTCTAGTTAGATCTCAATTTAGGTCTAAGATCTAGAAACTAGACCACAATTACATTCAGTCTGAAGTTGCTCACGAAACACTATACTCCTTCAGTTCAGGAATAGGATTGATCGTAATCGATCGAATCGAAAAATTACGGATTTCGGGAATATTTCATTTTCAAGCAGAAATTTATTATATATTTCATACATTTTCTGAAAACGTTAACGCTAATCATTTGACCGCGGATCTTTATGCAAAATAAAAATTTCTTACCTGAATTGCAACAAACTGGCGTGAAATAGAAATTTATTTTCTTCCCTCTTATATCCAGTAGGTTAAAAATAATATAATGTTTAAATTTTTACTATTTACAATTACACCTACTCATTTTTTTTCATGAATGCATAAAATCCGCGGTCATACATAATTAACCAGCATTTGAAGTTTGGCATTGTACATTTCAAATATATAAAGGTTTGTCGCACGATTTATTAGAAAATACACGGAATATATTAGAAAATAGAAATAGAACAGACCTTAAAAGAAAATTGCATTTCTTCATTCTAAATGCATGTTTCCTTTCAAACTTTCACTTAAGTTGAATTAGAACTTATCATTAATCGAATACTTTTATTTAAAAAATAAGTGAAAAATTATTTGGAGAACTTTTATCTTGTAATAGAAAATATGTTTAAAATAATCTACTCATAACGCGTAATAGAACTTCAATATAGATCTAAACGAATAAAAAATATGCAAAAACAATAATTTTTTGTAATAGAGAGTAACTCCAATTCAAAAATGAAAGGATATGCACTATCTTAGCCAGACGACAAACCAGATTGTTAACCGACTAAACAAATTTTCTGAAAAATGCCAGTTACGGAACAACACGATATATTTCGAATAAAGAAGAAATCAACTGATGAAATCATACGAAGTATAAATACTTACAGGTCCGTGATGTGCTGAATCCTGAATCTCCGTGCTACCACTCGCTGTTGCATCGGAACGGTGGAAGATCCATCTTGTATCCCACTATTCTTGAAAGAAACTCGGGTCTCCGGTGACGAACTCCGATCGAATGCTTGATCGCGACCACTTAATTTCACTTTTACGGTAGAACCGAAACCGTTGAATTGGAAAAAATGTCGTCGATACCTTCGGGAACGAAACAAGCCGGGACGAGACGCGAAACGAGACGATAGAAAAAATAACTAAAACGTAATCGAGGGTGACGAGCAACGAGACACCCCTGATGATTCTCGTACTCCTCGTCGTCGTCGCCCTCGTCAAGAACGGCGTGCTCTGGCGTTCTTAACGGTCCTGAAGGCCACCCCGTACTGAACCAACGGTATCTCTTAGACGAGGACTGGCGGAGGGGTGATTCTGATATTGATTCGAGCCTTGTGACGTCATAGCCACTCTCGGGGGTATGTCCTACCCTCTGACTTTACCTCCATCTCGTTCGCACGGTTTTCGTTACCATTGGCTGTCTCCTTCTAAACGCCCACCTCCACTTCTCCTCGCGGCGCTCCGGGTTCTTTTGAACCCCCGATAGGGTTGAAGGGAGGCGTGGACTGAAAGGTTACGGGCCTGCGCTTCGTACGCTACCACCGGCGCGAGCTACCCCCTTTCACTGGCTGTGAACGGGAATCCAGGTGAGCAAAGGTGTGTAGTCCGGTACCATGTTGGTCAAAAGAGAGTTTAGAAGATGATTGCTGTATTAGAAATGAGTATTTAATAGCGGGATTTAATCGCGACCAATCGATCTGTTATTCCACCCCTGGGATTACTGAAACGATCCGTACTCTTATTTGCATTAGTAAGAACAGGTACGCGTTTGACGCACAGTACATCGTTCAGTACAAGCAAATCAGAGGCAAAGTACCATTTGCTTAATGAGTACCAATGGATATGATGAACGTTCGTTACTTCTACTTCTACGCAAACGCGAGATTCGATGTGTTTTATCAACACTAGCTTCACATTACATTTATTTTACATTACTTTATCTAAGTAACAAGAACGTATCTCTCAAAATTTTTAGCCTTTTATAATATACATATAATGAAATAAATAATTGTGAATTAACAATATTAGAGATATTGGAAGGAAACATGCATTTACAATGAAGAAATGCAATTTTTACCATAAGCTCTCTTTTATTTTCTAATATATTTCACTGATTGTTCTTACTGAAAATATTTCTATATAAAATCGTGTGACAAATCTTTGTTAAATTCTGGTCAATTATGTATGACTGCGGATTTTATGAATTCGCGACAGAAATAAGTAGTAAATGTAAATAGCAAAAATTTAAACATTATATTATTTTTAAGAAGAAAATAAATTTCTATTACACTCCAGTTTGTTGCAAATCAGGTGGAACATTTTTATTTTGCCTAAAGATCCGCTGTCTAATGATCAGATACAACTCTGAAAGAACGACTAATGAACAGATATGAATAATAATGAATAGAAAATGAACATATAGAACCCAATTTCGCGCTAATGATAGAAACTCTGTTTGCTTAAAGCCATCCCAGCATAATTATAAAATGGAAATCGTTTCCCAGACTTTATATATTTGCTTTAATTCCACGTGGAATCTACATGGATCGTGTTTGTCACAGTGAACTGGCTTTTTCTCTTGTGAGACAAAGCATTGACAAGATTAGCATAAAGAAAGAGCTATTAGTATCTGAACAATGAAAAGTTTCCCTACTGTATCTACCGTGGTGCAATAGAAGCTCCGCACGAACAGACTCACCAGATTAAGACTTGTGTCCCCACTCTACCTTCCCCTTCTACGACGCTATACCCCCACGCATCCGCCGCGGCCCGGTCACGTGACGCGTTTCCCCTCTGTCATCCATGTGTCCGGTACTGGCAAAGAGAGGGTAACTCTTTCCCTTCAATTTATGCTCCCTCCCCTCATCTCTGTGCACAAATACATTTAATCCGTCTTATCTTGCTTCACACGTCCGCTACCAACGTCACTTCCTTATGACGCCCACGATCTCGTATTTTATGGAAAAGTTAATTTAATATTCATTATGCACGTTGTTAAAACAATTTTTATAGAAAAATTAGAATAGCGTGTACCTATAAATTTCTCAATTTTGTCAATAAACGATAAGTTATGCATTATTTTCAGACTTTTGTCTCATTAATTTCTAATGAAATTTTAGTTATAGCAGTGATATTGCAGTCTTACGCAAACATTTATGCGTTTATTGTCAAAAAGTGACGACGAATACAATCTTGTTATGTGCAACTAATATTAGTTTATTGTACGTGAAATTTTCTCGGAAATATAATAAAATGTGCAGCTACATAAAAATTATAAAATTCTAACATGAACTTGTTGTTTCATTATTGCTATATTTTTTGAGGATCTAATCTTCTATACTTCCGTAGATGCGAAATATTTTTTTGCAAAAAGAGAACTTTGTGTACGTTTCAAGGATAGAGAAGAATATTCAACTTTATTATTAACTAATAGTTGAGTCACGGCAACGAATGATATCTTGCCAGGGGAGGGAGCATGAAACGTGACCGGGCCACGGCGGAAACGTGGGGGAATAGCGTCGTAGGAGGGGAAGGTAGATTGGAGACACAAGTTTTGATCTGGCGACACTGGTTCTATATTGTCAGCCATTCTGTGACAACGAAGATGCGACATAGCGTATTGAAATTTTCAGAGACAATGTCGTCGCAGGATGAAGATAGACAAAAATCGTATTCGCTAAGTGAATCGGGAAACCAAACCTTCCTATACCATCTCCGCTCCTGCATAGTCGATACCACTTGACCCACTCTTCCGAATCCAGAAACTGTACCTTCGCTTTTATATCCAGTCTCCATAGATCCTCGACATCGACAAACTCGATTCTATCAAAGGCGACTGGGTAGGACACGTGGGACCGAGCACAAAGTAAACAGTTGTGATTGAAACGAAGGAGAATAACGTCCCCAACGATGAAAAAGGATCGTTCCTTTGTTTATGGTACCAACAATAAATCGGGAATTCATAAAAGAAATCATGCCAGATCTCAAGATTCATGAGTTACCATTTCAATTATTAATAGCCATTGTTAGAAAATACAATTAATTTTAATGTCCACGACAAAAATACCACTTCGTTAATTGAGGTAATTATTTCTATAAATATTGTAGATACTCAAAGTTCATTGGCAAATTATTCCATAGGAGCTTCTTGATAACAGGGCACGCAGCGCACTTTATTACGGTCGACACAGGTGGAGGTTTTCTGAAACAAACATCAAAATAATAATTTAGATACGTATACATAGAGCTACCTTCCATAGTGTATGTTTATGTGTGATTTTCGTTATACTTTCCTACCGCTCTCTAGTCTTTCTTATACTAACAATTAAAATTACATCATAGACATTTGACTTCACATTAGTTTGTGGTTGATACGTTTTATCTATTTATATTTATATATTATTTTTTGAAATGTCCCCACTCTACATTCCCCTTCTACGCCGCTATATCCCCACGTTTCCGCCGCGGTCCGGTCACATGATGCTCTGTCATATATGTGTCCGGTACTAGCAGAGAGAGGGTAATTCTTTCAGGATGAGAAATTCGTTATCCCTATTTTACAAAATTATTTTCAGATTAGGCATTTGAAAAATTAATACTATAATAAAGTTAATATTAATTGTAATGGAGTACTGGATATTTATAGAGAATACTTCAGTAACTTATAGTTTTTTATTCGGGGTTCAATTCTCTCTTCAACCACAAGATTGAAATTTACCGTTTACAATAAAGAAACTCAAGGTGAGAAGCAAAATAGAAAAAAACTCCTGAAACCATACGACTTTCAATTAATTTTAAATTTCATCTTCGAGGAAAATGTTTCACAGACATATATGGATCCAAAAGCACTTACAACTCGTTGTGCAAAATATCTGAAGTTGGAATATTTCTCGGATGTAATATAAGTATTGTATTTTCATTTATTAACATTTTTTGTTGAACAGAAGTTTCAATAGAAATATAAAATCGCCCGACGGGCAGCGTGTTGGCCAGGCCTGCTGTAGATGAACGACATGAGCAATCGAATTATTGAACTTGTTACCCGAATAAATAATAAATCCAGCTATGTTTAGTAACGGGAAATTGAATATTCGACGAGGCATGACCCAACGATATTGGTCACGCTGCTAAATGTCACGTCAAAAAGTCAAGTAGTTCACGTCGCGCGGACTGGTGTATTGAAAATTGCCACGTGTCGGGTGAAGCACCTGGCAACAATAGGCACGTGCACTCTGAAACGTCGTAACAGGATATGATATGACTGGGTTCCACGGGTATCAGGGGTGGTTCGAGTTCATGGCCCTCATTGTGACTCCCGAGTGCCTCGTGCCGTGCACTGTACAGTCTCATAGGTCGCGAAAGGGATGCTCTGACTCACAACGTAAGTCTGCAGCGGATTTGAGCTTCAATAACATTCTATTTTCCAAAATGATTTCTTTTTGAAAAAACTAAAAGTACACTATTATTTAGTTCGCTTTGTTTCATCCATTTAGCAATTAGCGTCGCCTACTTTTGCTAATTGTTGGTAGAAAACTAGAACCGTCATGATTATGCTTTTCATGTGAAAAAAAATATGGCTGAAGGTGTCATTGACAAATTTCCATTTGTTTACACGGTCAGTACGAGGGTATCAAAATGTCTAAAACTAATTGTAAGTACGTAGATGCACATTTTCATCGAACAGAAGGTTGTGAATAACATATACCTTTTGAATATATACCATAACAAATTAATAATTTAATTGATAATTAATTTTCCTTGGAAAGGGCGATTCCTGAGATCGTTCATTCATTCGAAGAACATTTTCGCAAAGGGAAAAGTTACTCCCAACGACCTCAGGAAACTCTTTTCAAGGAAGTACATTTTTTGGATACCCGATATACACAAACAACTTTGAAAACAATTTAGTATTTAAAAATTTTTTAAATATGAGGAGCGCCGTAGATATGCTCCGCAGTGTATTTTCGGACATTACCTTGTCGAAGACTTCATCGGCCGGACAGGGAAGTATCTTAGCTGTAGATCCCGCGCATTCTACGTACAGCAAACAGTCCAGGGGATAAGGCAGAAGGACCCTCTCCTGATCTTCCGAACTCTTTACTTGCGGACACTGTGGAATTTGACAATTGTCCGCCAGTTGAGTTTCAGGTTCGCCGATTTGTGGTAATGGTACACCAGCTGCGACCAGAACGACCATCAAGCATGCGCTATACATTGCCAGAGCCGATTTCATTTTGAGTCTTTGAATTCTGAAAACAGAATCGAACACATTTGAAATAAATTAATCCATTCAATTTAGTCAAACGTGACTAACAGATTATCGCAATTATCTCTAATTCGAAAAAATATTCTCTGCAGCGTATTAGTCTCGATATCAGTCAACATAGAAAATATTTTTTACACCATGATATATGGAGGACACCTTTAGGTAGCTAGCTTTAACCCTGGATGTACAAACAAATAAATGTATGTACAAAGTTAATTATTTAACCTCCGACATTAGTACGCGCGGGGAAGCAATTATCCAAAAAGTAGCAATACGGCGGAGACTGAGGGACATTGTTCAACTTCGTTGCTTCATCTACAATTAAAGGATAATTAGTGAAATATGATCGTCTGCTTTGTAAGCAAGTAATAACGGTTAATTAAGTATGCCAACTAAGATGTTCTTCTAGCAACATGGTGCAATTGTACACAAAAGAATGCGATGAGGTCATGGCGCAAGGAAAATTTTGTTGGTTAATTGTATTTCTAATTAAGGATTACGGTGTTCATACAATTCAAGTTTACCGTATATACATAGACAAGTTTTTATACAGATAAATATCTCGGAAGAAATGTAGTACGCACAGTTGTTAGACTCCATGCGGTTGTAATTGCATAACTATAGCTACACCATTCTCAAGACCAGCTCCCTTTCCCATGTTCATCTGCTAACGAAATTTCGGATGTTTATTCCGCAATTATTATAAACAATTGTAAAAACTATATTCAAAGTCATATATTCTAAACAGATTTTTGTGCAGATCCACTTTAATAATTAAAATATGTGTGGAATTCGTAGGTAATTTAAAGCAATTGTTTTATAAATTAAATTCAGTCTCATTTCAGACAGCAAAGTTCACTTTCATTTTATGTTACAATTTAAAATTTGAAAAATTTGTTCGAACACGTGATGTATGTATCAATATGTATGTTTGTAATTTATATTTTTGCAAGACCATCAATTTACATAGAATGCTGCAATTTTGGCTTAAAAATATTCTCCTCTTCTCCATTTATTTTATTAGAACTATACTTTTATATCGAATATTGTGCTTGTTGACAATTTCTTAATAAAAAGTACTTACCGAAATGACAAACATTACCAGCATACAATTAAACATTATTATCGAGGATAGATAAAGATAATAATTAAACATTATTAAATATCACATGTACGAATACAGTCATAACACTGAACTTTAATTTGATCGGGCCAAAAGCTTTTGCTTCAATCGACGAAGATAGTCGGAGCCGACTTTCTTCATTAAATCAAAATCAGATAGTCTATACGTATATCATAATTGATAGGATCGCATTTGGATGGTTTTTCAAGAACACACACGCGCGATCCTCAATAGCCAAGTTGCCGAGGGATGTCCGATTAGTGCTCGACACGATTTTTTTTTTAAGGTAATATTTTAGTCGGCGCGAGCCTTGCCTACGTTTGCTATGTTCAACGAGGGAAGCACAAGGTGTTCTTCAAGTAGGAAGCAGTTGTCGATGGACAAAATGGGTCACGAGTCGTGACCTCCGCGTCTTTTGCACAACCTCGAGGGTCCTGCTTCTTCACTTAATTACCTCTACGTCCTCTGTGCATGCGACACGAATTTTAACACATCGAATGTAGACGTCGTCGCGTCGTCGTGACGAAGAAAGTCATTTTGGATAATGCAACACTGAAGACGGTTAACAGAGAACGAATCTTCCCAACGTTCTTTCATCTTTCTTACGTTGCCACCATCGGTGAACTTGTAGAAAAGATTCCTTCCCTCAGATCTCAATGACCTTGACAACATATTTCAAGGTCATTGAGATCTGAGGGAAAGAACCTTTATAAGTTCACCGACAGTTGCAAAGTAAGAAAGATGAAAGAACGTTGGGAGAATACGTTCTCTGTTAACTGTTCATAAAACAGTAATTTCTTTGTTAGTACGAACACTTAAGGGAAAGTATGCTCGTATAAAATCGTCAGGAGATTTTTAATGGAATTGCAGTGGCGGACCAAGTCAAGTGGAGGCCCAAAGCAGTAAAAATTTTGGAGCCCTCAGATTAGAAATAGAAGTTGCAAGAAAACTCTCATAAAAAAAATGAATGCTGTGAAATTCGGGGCCCTATCCCGGGACCCCACGCAGCCGCTTAGTCCGCTTACCGTTAAACCCGCCACTGTGGAATTGTCATTGGCACTCGAGTTTTGAAATTCTTATTTCCTCAAACAGATTGAATGCTACTTTTGAAGCAGTGTCACTAGATCAGGAGGAGAGAGCACGAATCGAGAGGGAAAAGTTACCCTCTCTCTTTGCCGGTACCGGACACATGCACGACAGAGACGAAACGCGTCACGTGACCGGGTGGAAGCGTGGGGAATAACGTAGAATGTAATATATTTTACAAAGATAGAGTGGGGACACAAGTCTTGATCTGGCGACACTGCTTCGTGACAAAAATTTGTTAGAACATTTTTTTATCCGAAGCTTCATTTTCGAGAAAATCGAGTTTGAAATGCAGCGAATACACGTGCTATTGCATATAGGAATCGTCTGACGCGTCTGACCATGATCAACCAATTCTACTTCCTGCATATACTAAAGCAGTCGAATCTGGCTGCCAAACGAAACAATGTTCTTCCTTTTTTATATATTTATTTTTACATGTAGAATCATCCTCCGCCCAGTCGTACTACGATTTCCGGCCCACCCTGTATAGTTGTCAATATTATTAGTAGACAACGGATTTTATGCATTTATGACGAAAATGAGTAAGTATAATTTAACCATTTGCACTCCAGTCTACTGAGGCGTCACTAAAAATTGCTGTACTATTATTTGAAATATTGTTTACATTATTAAGGTTAGGGTTAATAACCCTATAAATTAAATATAATTAAATATTAAATTCTATAAATTAAAAATACTTTTGGGAAAATTCAATCAATATTATACACAGTTCGAAAAAGAATGACGACAGTGATAGACGACATTTTAGTTTCGTTTCTAGCATTCTGACGTCTTATAATTTATAATAGGCACGAGTTTAAACCAAACTTTCTACTTGTTAGTATTTGTTATTTGCCGGCGCGGCTTTTTACGCGCGTGCTCGCGCATACGAAGGCGCTAATATTTCCTGGAATCTTTCACTTTTTTCAGTCCTTTGTGATCTTTATGGAATACGTATGTATACTGTAAAAACTTGCGACCAAAGGAACCACAGCCTTCTTACACAATATAATATACGCATGCAATGCATTTTTCTGTCTACTGTTCTGAATTACCGACTCTGTAGAAAATGCCCTAGTCTAGTACGATAGCGGACTCTACCGAAATAGAACGGTCAGCTAGCGAACTACACGGGGTTGCAAAAAAATATCGACATTGTTATCGAATAAAGATCAACAATACAACTAGATTAGATTTGCTACACAGACGAGATATCTCCTGCTACCATATCACTCCTATACTTTGCTAAAAATAACAGATACCATTTTCATATCTAATTATAACATATGCGATTAGATAAACAGTTTGTCACGCGATATAATGTATTGTAGTGTAGATAACAATTCGTCTGTAATCTATTTCTACCATTTTAAAGAAATATGCGTTTAACTGTAAGGTGGCGCCATCGAGTCAGAACACCGCGGCATTAATTGATGAGAAGCTTGAGTCTCTAACCGTAGATGGCGTTACTAATACCTTAGAATTAATATGGCGGATGTCAACATTACTACCAACATTGTAAAAATTTATATGACAGATAAAATTGATTTCCATTTTTTCTTGATTAACAAAGGAGTATACTAAATATGTCCACACACTACTTTATATTCCTTTGAGCGATGCATATTATGGAGAGATTATGAATTTTGTCGAAATTTTGTTTCCTCACCCTATGAAACCCTATGAATTTTGTCGAAATTTTGTTTCCTCAATATTAGAACTACAAAAATTTGTTTATTTACCGATTATTGTACGCAGTTATTATACATTGCATATCGTTATACAGTGAGGAAATATTGGCAGTTTTCTCGCGCGTGCGCACTCAAAACAGCAACGTATCTATATTATGAAGTAAAGATAATGGGGTAGTGGTATTGGCGGGAAAGTACCGGAACAATCTCTCTGTAAAGAGACTCCAAGACAAGAGACGCGACACGAGACAAAACGAGACGAGACGAGTATCCTACGAGTTACAGAATATACACAAATACACATGTTATACATTCATTGTTCACCCTATGTACACTATCCAGAATTATACTTTACTGATGCTGAAATCGCTGCGCATGCGCCAGAAAACTTGACCAATATCTTCTCACTGGCTAGGAGAACTCCCTCAAGCATTTTCCAGCTTGGTCCGATCGGTAAGATCAATTCGTTTAAAACTTGATTCTCGTCGACTGAAACAAGCAGATTCAGATGCAATCCGCTTTATGCTTGAGACTTGAGACTGATCGGTCCAATCAAGCCCAGAGGAAGACCGGTTCGCTTGAATGATCAATCCAATTCAAGCCAATTGGTTCGATTCAAGTCAGACAATGGAAGACTACCCATGCCAACTTTTTATCTCGCAATTCCCATTCCTCTACGATCATCGAGGACACATTGCAATTTTATGGAACCTTATAATACATATTATCACGTATTCATATACAGATACCCCTTGCCCCTTGCTATTTTTGATCGCCTTTAACCTTCCGACGGATGTGAATGTCTATGAAGTATAGAGTAATACAAAAAACCTTTTACCCCGCAGTTATATCGGCTTGAATCGTTTTTCTATTCTTCAAATGGAGGTTTCCACACATTACTGTGCATTGGTACCACAAAAATTCAGTGTAAAAGCATTTTCACACAAGAAACACAATTGAATAATTATAATTAAATAGTAATTACTAATAATAATGAACTCTCTCTCAAAATCACTGAATTAATTGACTCATTTTCTGTATTACCTGATGATAATTTCTCCAGATGTGTTCGAAACATATACGATTAATTTTTCTCCTGTTTCTTCAGTATATTATATCCGACAGGGAACGTTATTTCGAGGAGGGGAAATTTGTATTCGACGGATGTCGTTCCACGCACAGTAGCCTCCGGCAGAACTTTACAGTTCCAGCAAAAACTGAAGAAAAAATCTAACTGTAAGTTTTGAATCACGGGAACAGTTTCTACTTGTCAGAGTTGTGCCAACCCAGCATATTTAACTTTCCAAACAAATGGAAGAAGGTCGTAGAACAAAATGATGCCTGTATCGTCTTTAGGAAAATTTTATACAGAATGTTACACAAATATTTATACAAATGCTATACATCAATTGTTCATACAAAATTTTATTATTATTGACCTATTACTCAATCTAATCATCCCTACAGTACACTCACTTTGGAAGATAATGTTCGGAAATGTTGAAGAAGGACAGATAAGAAACGGAAATAGAGAAGGATGGGGGCATTTCATCCTAAGAAGATTTTGGTTTAGAAACGCAGGTATGGTCGTTAAAGTCCAAGAAAATCAGGGGGTAGGCTAAGTAAATACCTTGGAAGAATATTTTCTTAGAAGGTCTTTAAGCGAGAGATACCGCTACAACACAATGAATTTATTGTATCGTATCCGTTAAGGCGTGAAGGGCCAAAATGGTTTGCCTCTAAAAATGAAAGGGACATCGTGAGCAGAATTTCTCAAATTAGTTTATAATTTATAAAATATTCTGAAACGAGCATAGTAACCTGACAAACGCGCGGGCGGTAATCCTAAACTTTACGTGTCCCGTGTATCTGCATTAATTATCCCATGATGAATGACCTTGAAGGTCAGTGTGTCGCATACGAATGAATTCGTTTTGACGCACGCTTTCATATGATATAAAAGAATGCATAGCATTCCATTTAGAAAATTGAAGGTCACCTTCATTTCTAAAAAGATATTGCAGATGAAAAAAAATTACAGACATCATTGTTACATTGCTTGCAAAAAAGTCGATCATATATGATCAATGCTAAAAGCGTTAATGTATACATAGAGTGAGTAAGAAACACGTGAAGAGCCAAAACGATAACGGAGTGGGAATAACGACATCGTATGGGCGAAGGTCATAAGAAGGGCATAATTAAGCAGGAGTTTTATCATAGCCGTAACTATAATATTGTGTTGTTCGCAGACCCTACCAAACGATTCTCGCTCTTTTGAGGCGTGACTCTACAAGGGCGCAGTTCTGTACACATGGCTCACACCGGAAGTGGCTTGTACGAGTAGCAGCTTGGGCAAACTTTGTCGGAACGTTTGCTATTGGAGCCTCAAATCAGAAAACTTTGACGTCCTACAGACAGCGTTGCCAGTTCTTTAAAGACGTAGGTACTGTATATCTCCTTCATTCCCTATCAGTAAAATGATAAAATGAGAAGTAGGGGCCATATTCGCCGAGTGAAAGTTGCTGGGTAAAATAGTATTTGAACTAAAAGAAATTGAAATATTTTCAGACATTATTCCTTAAACTGTCGTTATCTTAGATAGTGTAAAAAAGATACATTATCAGTTAACTGCAATAAACGATTGAATTTTTTGTGGTAAAATTGTGAGGGTATTCAAAACAGTTAGGCCCGGCCGACCAACCGAGGCGTTGTCAGCTTCAGATAAATTCGGAATCGGATAAAGGCATGTTCAATCAACCGCGACAAAACCAGTGTCTGTCGAAAAGAAAGAAATGTCCAATAACGCTTACCTATTGTAAACCTTTGCTAGTGATTTTCAAATTTTTTATAGCGTACCACATAAAAACCAATTAATTCGCTAAACTTAATAGCCTATTTAAAGGCTATCCGCTAAACAATTTTATAGAAGAAGTAATAAATAATTTTAAGAATAACTAGCTTAGAACATGGAAAACCTATCTTTCATTAAAAACAACGAATAAATTTTTGAATTAACGTACAGTAAATTGTATAAAAAATTAACTTATTTCACTCATTGCATGGTTAACAATTTAATTTATCGTTTCCTTTCTCGAATGCCAGAAAGAATTCTATTATTACTCCTAAAATTACAGTGGATTGCTCCAGGGTGGTCCATGTTTCTATTGTCATCTAACGCTTTGTTAAAACCAATTCTCTTATACGAACCTTTCCGATTAGAACAGAATGAAATACGTTGTTTTTCTTTGAAGCAAATGATAAGGTCTTGAAAATGTCGGGCCACTAGTAGCACTGACGTTATACAGTGGGAACGTGACTGAGGATGATCGGATCTCAGGCTCGCTTATATCTATTAAATCTCAAAAGACGAAGTGCTAACTGTTAAATAAATCTGCATGATATCAAGGTAAAGCCAAAATGTTGTGTCACTAAAAAAGCCGGTCCAACAAGTTTTGTAATTCATAAAAAAAGTTAAGTAAAGAAGGCTGTACTGTACGTCAGAGCCGGGGAACTTCTTCCTCGTCGTCGCTGCGCGACCCCCTCCATTAATTTTCTATTCTTCCATTCTTCAGCACCACTGCAAGCTTGACTTTATTTCCAGAACCGGGGAATTACCGCGCGGCGATACGCGCTGGGCCGAACGGTATTTCTTTCATAGGATATCCATGGGCCCAAGGACCCATGGGCCGCCAGATCTTCGGATTTGCTGTACATAGACGAAAATGAGAAGGGGCGTTTCAGCTGCGTTTCGCTGAAAGGCTAAGGCTAAGGCTAAAGCTTCTTTGTCTCCTCCAGGTATGCACGACAGGTGCACAGCGAAGGGAAAGACGATACCTAAAATCACTGGAAAGTTTCCCTTGTACAGGTCAAATGCATCACACTTAAAATAGCAACAGATATTCGAGGTTTATACTTCGTAGAAAACTGCCTCGCTCTTTGACATATAAAAGACATTAAAAATTTTAATATTCATACGTATTCATACATATTTAAAAATATATACATTATCATTAGAGTGTACTTAGTATTTAGAAAAAACAGTAGTAGATTCAATGGAAATTTGTACGCTATATGTATATCTAACGTCTAAATTATCAAAATAGATAAACTCTAATAATAAAATGAAAATAAAGGAAAAAAGGTATATTTTAAAAATTACTTTATATATTCGAAGTAGCTTCATACAATATTATGAAATACAAATCTTTTTATTGTACAATATAGTCAAAGTAGTAAATGCCAACGTACAATATGTAATAAGTATTTAATTCATTCTTTTCTATTTTAAGTACAAATATTTTCTGTTCTATAAGATAGATTTAGAATAATTTCGTTCCTACCCTATAAATGTTTCTACATAATGGTACAAGGCTCATAAAATGCAAGTATCTCAAGATGTATTTCTGTTCTCACTTCGAAACAGTAACTTCCATTTGCACGAGTAATAAAATGAGATTTTCAATTTAATGTCCTTTCGGTAATACGTTCAAACATCTTGAGATCTTTATATACATACATAGTTTATTAAAAACATTAAATAATTACGAAATTTTCATTTTGGGTACGGACAATTTTTTTTAAGAATTCAACATTTTATTTTACGTAGTGCTATAATGCTGAAATCATTTAGAAGGGAACGTGTTTCTTATTTTCTCGCATGAGATGCAATGCCCGTAAAAATTCTCGATAATTAATTTCTAAATAGCCACCTCTTTCAACGGAAAAGCATTTGTGCATAACGTCCAATTCTCGAGTACTTAGTAACTGTAACATACGTCTCATGGAAAGAGCTTTAACTAAGCATTCTTTCGATACTGTTCCAATATTTTCTTTGTCGAAATTCTACAACGAAAAAACAATTGTGTGTTATTTGTTTAACTTCCTTTTAGGGTGGTACTCAAATAAGTACACAAATAAGTGATTGTTGCCATTTTCTTACAAAAACTATTATCATCCATAACTATTTTTTCATAGACAAAATAGTTTGCAAATAATTAATATTGCACACTTAGCTGAATCACCCTCTATATACTATATGTTTTGAATATTTGTACCTTGAACAGCTCTTCAAGGTTCGGCTCCTGCATTATGGCCAACTTGCTGATCGCAGTCGTGGCCATATGCCTCTCCTCGAAGTTTAAGAATGTTTTGGGAGAGGCTTCTGAGGGAACATGCTGCACAGGCACCAAGAGAGGTGCTCGTTCTAAACTTCCTGTGGCAACAGCTTCCTCAATGGCGTCTCCGAATTTTACGTAATCCACATAATTCGATCTTTAAAATTGCAAACTCTTTAACGGATCATCTTTCAATTTCAATTGCCTCGATTCTACAGGGTGTCCCATAATGTTGTGCTTCCTTGAAAGAGATTCCTGAGATCCTGAGATCATTGGAAGTAATTTTTACTTCTGCGAAAATGCTTTGCCCTATATTACTCCAGCCACAGTAGTAGCTGCCGGGGTATCAGGCCTATTATCTTAAAGGAAAACATGGACCAATTAAAGCGCGACTACGGCTAAAAGATTATTTCAAACGACCTTAGAAATCACCCACTTCAAGGAAGTGCAGCATTTTGGGACACCCTATATATGAATGATTGCATGATTGATATTGACTCTGGGCTGATAAATTAATTATGTAAAATTCTTCCAAATTAAGATAAAAAGTTACATACCTTAAAGGCGATCGAAAAACTTTCGACAATGTCATCATTTCAGTACAAGTCAAATTACACCGTAGTTGATCAAGTCCTTGTATAAATTGTGTTATTTTTATAGTAAATTCGTTGTTAGGGTCGTACTGACGCATGAATTCGATAGCCTTTGTACAAAAACATGCAAAAAGTTAACGCATTAGATCGAAGACAAGAAATACACTAGCATTCAAAATTGCTGTGTCTCATAATATAGCTTTGAACATTTCCTAAATAGGATAATTACGGATCTGTATGAATCTTAACAAACATTACTAATATTTTTATTTTATCCTTGCTATAAAAACACAAATGCAACAGCTTTAAAAAGTCAAATAAGCAGATATTAAAAAATCGAAGTTAAGTATTGATAATTTGAAACGCTGGAATTAAACATATTTTCAGTGTTGTAATCTCTATTGTTAATTACGATGAAATTTGTCTAGAGCAGTCCTGTCCGACTAGTGGCGGGAATAGCTGAACGGGACTGCTCCAGAGGTATGTAATATGCAGAATTACTTTAATTCTTTCTCGTACAACTTTCGCTTTAATTTTCGCTAGAATTAGAACAATATTTGTTTCATCTGCGTCAGCTTCAGGAAGCGGTTTTTCGGAATTGAGTCTCTTTTTCTCTTCTAACACAGAATTGTACAACGGTGGTTCAATTGGTTTCGATTCGAGCTCTTTTAAAAACCAAATATAATTGAATCCTATGTCATTGTTATATCTTTTCTCCAAGGCAAACTCTTCTTCTTGGGAGAGCAAAACTGCCGCGGTGGTCAAAACTTGACGTAACTGGGACCGTGACACGTGACCTTTATTATTTCTAAGAATAGTTAAAGATACTTTATTTCATATTTCAATTAATAATCATGACGTTCGATGTTGTCGTAACAATAATAATAATGAAGTAAATCAAGATGGTAATATTAGCTCCGATTGTTCCGTGTATTTTATTCTGAGTTAAAGTGTGTGTGATCACTTACGTGTTTCACTGTATGAGATAATGCGATCAGTCGCTTCATGCAACAACATGCTGCATGATTAAAAATTACACGTCTTGAACAACACCCTGATAACAAACAAAAATGAGATGTCCATACCTATCATAATCTTTGAAAAACTGTTTTATCAAAATTCGTCTTTCATTAACGCGGAATCGAATTTTTTGTAATGTTTCTTCGCAAAGGTTTCTTGCATCCATTGTTTCGCATTGCCAATTCAACGTCCCTTTCCGAGCCAATTGTTCTACTTCAGTTGGTGGCGATTTAACTCTCAAATTTGGCAATTTCTCCAGTTCTTTGATGGTAAACACTAAATTTGCGTTCGGGGATATATTTGTAAGTAAGAAAACAATAAATGTCTACACGAAAATTTCAAATTTGACTTCTACTAAATTTATTTTTACACAGTGTGTCCCATTTTAAATTCCCAGGGCAAATATCTCGAAAATTATGAACTATATGAACAAATATTTACAACTGAAATTGTATTCACAGGGAACACGTTAAGCTATTTACTCAATCTTGAGATAACCTTGAAAAGGCGTAGAATATCTAATAAGGAAAAAGATGTTCTACTAGATCCCAAAGAAGTTCTATAAAAATATTCAAGTTATGGGATATATTACGAATTAAGTTCAGTTATCCATATAATTTCTTGCTATTCTACTATTCTAAAGCCATACTTTCATCGAAAACGTCTTCATGCTAGCAATAATATAATGTACAATAAAAAATATGGATTACGCTTTACAAATTCAATTTTGATCTTTCTAAAGACTTTTCAAGGTCATCTCAAGATCGAATAAATAATAGCTTAATGTGCTATAAAACCATACAGCTTCTATTGAGAACACTTTCTCATATCATTCATGTTTTTCGAAATATTTTCTCTGGAAATTTAAAATGGGATGCTCTGTGTATTTGACATATCCTGTTTTTTAATACCTTGATCGATATCATCTGCGAATGTACGCCAACACATACGGTCGGGATCATTTGGATCTTTGTAAATCGTTACAAGAGCGTCGATTTCCGATTCCGCAAGATACAAACGCCCCAAAGTGGAAACTTGGAGGCCATCTAACACTCTTTTAAACTGTGAAATCGTCACTTTCCCAATATTCAGAGGATCGAATCTCTATTATTATCAATTTTAATTGTCAAATATTTCTGTTCAGAGTGTCTTATTAAAAATTATTTAACTTCAACTAATCTTTAACCCTTAATCGGACCTTTAAAATGTACTTCAAAAATGAAGAAATAATATTCATCTCCATCGAAATGGTAAATAGAAACGTAGTGAGATTGTGAAATTTGATATAAATCCACGAATAGTTAAACTATTGACAGTTACACGTTAAATAATTATGAGCACAAATTTGAGCGAGGCCACAAATTAGTGAATAAACTAAGCTTAGATGTGGTAGACAAGAGATATTGTAAACCTTGAAAAATTCAGAAACACGGATCCTATTCTCGAGAATATGTTTCTGAACGCGTAGAATAATTTCTCTTAAAGGCATAGTAGTCTTGGGTTCTTCCATCACCGGATGGAAAGTTGTTTGCTTCCTGAACACTTTGCTGGGCATTATTTTACCGATTTCCGGCCGGGGATATTTTGGTAGTTCCGCTGTGATTATTCGACCAGGAAACTGATCTAGCATTTCCTTTCGAATAAGTTAAAACAATAATTTACAACAATTCTATTACAACATTGAAAAACGCATACAATACAATATGGTTTTGCTATTCTCTGTATATATTCTCTGAAATATGTATACTCAACATTCGATTCCAGCAACTATGTATAAATAAAGTATAAGTGCAAATATTGAAATATTTGTAAATAGTTGTTTGACTAGACAACCTCTGATTAGTAATTATGACAAAAAATAACATAGCAACATGCAAAACTATTTTTATTCGTAGGCAATACATATACATACTTTGTAGTGTGCCGTAGAGAAGGATAGCGATTGAAGAAGAAAAAGGAACGTTCGGCAAACATCAAAGAACTCGTGCTAGCTCAGCCTTTTAAAATAGTTAATATTTACCTATAATTGACGATGTTACGTATGTAGAATTCTGCGCTTTCTTTCTACTGCTTGCTCCCTAAAATTGAAATTTTCAATGCCTGGAGATGCAGCTGAGTGGATGGTAGCATACGCGGGGCGAAGTCTTCCAATTCTTTAAAGATTGAATTCACTCTGACTCTTTCTCGGGCGTTTAATTGTATGCCACAGTATTCCGGCTTCTGTTCGTAGCTTAAATTTTGTTTGTTGCTTTCGTCTGTAGTTTCATCAGCACTGGCTTGGCCGCCATAAATTCTGACTAAGCGAATACCGTTTCTGTTCTTAAATTTTGAGAGCCAGCCATCACTCACTTTGAAGTCGGAGCAGGACGGTATGCTCTCTTTTAACTCGAATGCCTTTTCCAAAAGTAGAGCATCGGATACGTGGGTCCCAAGTTTCTTCCTTTCTATAAACCAGCTATATAAACGTTGATCGATTTCGGAATACACTGGGTTTCTTAGACGTTGGCGTTTTTTCTGCAGTCTATCTTTGTTCGCAAACTTCAAAATTGTGGAAGCATTTCCTTTTATTCTCTGAATTGTCCTGTTGCTTACGCGATATTTCACGGCGACCGTCGACACTGGTAGCGTTTCCAAATCCTTTAAAACCTCCAGTCGCTGTTGCATAGTTAAAGTGACTACTGTGGTCGCCATATCAATTAATTCGTAACTATTATTTACAAAAATTAACACTGCTATTCACACCAAATTAACACTAATGAATGTGTAATACATTCGTACCACTTCATTGGCACTAATTAATGTTCACAGTTCAAAAAAGTGTTCACCGTTTAAAAAGTCACGAAAATAATGTTCACAGTTTATAATCATGTTGCCTTCGTGGTGATATTACGCGTATGCTAACAGGTCACGTGTAACGTACAATAAACTAGAATAATTAAAACAACAACAACAATTACCAACAAATAAAATCCCGTTAACTTGCGTAAAATAAACGCAAAATTATATTAAATGAATCGCTGTGACGAGACTCAAAATTCTCCGTGGCAATCTCTTAGAGATTCTCTTTTTTCTTTGAAAAACAAGGGTCGGAGAAAAACCTCGGGTGAAGGTATACGAGTTGCCGTCCCCCGTTTGTTTACTTTACTGCACGCAAAACGAATTTTTCGAAAATTAATGAAAATAACATGAAACATCTAGTATTACTATATTTTTAAAATAAATTTCAAGTTTTATCTCCGCAGTGCAATTTTTCATTTCCGTTTACAGAAAATAATTGTCTTATTGTGCTGCAGCACAAGATGTATTAAAAATTTTCAATTTTACCGAAAATTGATTTGATTCAATTCATTGGGGCATGGAAACTGGTTATCACAAATTTCTTGTGTCCGATAAATAGGGCCACAACATTATATACATAGTTAATATTTCGGTAATTATTTACAATAGGGCATTCCTTACCGATTTCAACGACTTTGAAATATGTTGTTGGGGGCATAATTATGAACTGTTTCCTATACATGTTCGTCATCGTCGGATGACCTTCGTTTCCGAGATATGTATTTGCAAAAGCCTGTTGCTATTGCATATGTACATAGAGTCCGGTTTCTAATCTACAACACGACATGCATACTTCTCGCATACTTTACATTATTCCCTTTCCTGTCACCACGAGTCACGGTCTTGTATCAATTATTGTTTCTACGCTATGGCTGGATTGGGATGGGGACATAAAAAATACAATATATTGCTTCAAACAATTGCCTACATTTCTACTCTACTAGTAGGAGATATGCACTCAATAAGTCTGGCAGAAAATTTCAAGAACAAGTTAAGATTGCTGTCAATAATTTTCAAGATTTCATGATTAGCGTTACCCAGTAGGCAATAGATTCTATCTAATAGAATATAAGCAATGAAATATTAGTATTTTCTGCAAGAATGTTAATGAAAGCTCATAGAGGAAAGCAAGCAAACCTTATCTATACATATATAATTAACACATATAGTACACATTCATTTGTTTATATAAAACTAACAGAAAGTGTAGAGGAATGTTGAGGAATGCTGTCATAGATGACAGCTCCAGAAATTTAAAAGATACAAACAATTTATACAAGGAACCATTTGTTTATGAATGACTCTCAATCAAAACAAATCAATGTATCCATTTGCAACTAGGAATTTTATAACTATGACATATGTTTTTCTTTTGGGATGCACATTAAGTTGCCAGCTGTGTAATAGTACTTCAAATTATCCTGAAATTTTGTGTATTTGCCCTTATTTTAACAAATATCGGCTAACTTTGTAAAAAAGTAGAAGTATATGAATGGTAAAAAGTTTATTCGTATCTGGATTCCAAGACCAGAGTATAGTAAGTCCACCTTTTCTAAAGAATAACATTTTACCGTAATATATAATATACTATATAGTACAATTTTAAAAATGATATTAAGGTAATATGGTTTGCTGCATGGAATCGTATGTTAAATATAATTTAAGTTTTGGATACAAAGAATAGAAATTAATTGAAATATCGATTCAATCAATTTTAGAACTAAATAAAAATTGATATGAAGAAAATCCACACGTGTTTTAAATCAACATTGTGCTACAAAATAGCATAAAATAATCGATATGTAATGTACTAATACTACAAAAATATATAAAATATTACTCCGCCAAGAAATAACATTCCATGTCTGTCCAAGTATGACTGAACTTCATCAACCGCTTGCAGGAAGGCTATGTAATTAATTGTATAAGCATCTTTGGCGAATCGTTTTACAAGTAAAGAATATTCATTGCAGGCAAGTATAATGCCGAGGAACTTTAAAATTCGTCCAAAATGTGCAAATGTCACTGTGCCAGAATTCTTTGCGATCTATAAGCAACAATTGAAATCTGATTTATTATAATCTCTTTGTTCAAAGGTACTCGTTCACTATAATGAGTATAAAAAGCATAGGGAAGATATTTTGAATAAACAGATAACTTCTATGCATCTAACCAGAATGCTTCCAATAGATATTACAAATCAATGAACTAAGAGTAACAATAAATAGAAAAAGTAAATTAAAAATTGATTGAGACTGAACTACGCATTAAGATTAAGCTTAATAAAATTGTAGTTCTATTGCATTCAGCTCATGCAAATACACTATAAATATGAATAACATTAAATTAGGATTACCAACAATAAATATACTAGAGAATATAATAATGTTGATGTTATTTATTCATATAGAATATTTAATATAGTGAATAAAACTGACTGAAGAACAATAATAAAATTATAAATGGGTCAATGATAACTTTGGTAATATAATTTGTAATGTAAAGTGTCAATTTTTATAAGAACGAAGTATGTATGCAATTTAAAATATAGAATATTTTCTTTCCTATTGTATAAATTTTAAACTGTTTCACGCACCAATTCGTAATCTTGGAAATAGGGTCGTAGGACAAGTCGTCTTTTGTTTACAAAAACAGCAATTTGCGTGAGAATTAGACATAATCTTCGATATTCCGTTGGACTTAATCGATTCACGTGTTCGGGATCTTCCCATTCTAGACCAGTTACTAGCGGTTTGTTCTTATCGAATTCAGGTACTATAATAAAAGTAGTGATCACTTATGCACGTACTATATACAATATTACTGTTATATTAAAGAATAGGTGTCTATGACGAGCGAAATATACAGAAAAGGTAGAGGCTTGTATATATATAAGGAAATGAATTTCGCCCAAATTGGTAGTTCACTTAACGGTACCGGGTCAGGTATAGCGGTCAACCACGATTCTTTTCTTCTTAAACACGCTATAGTGTCCCTGAAATTTTCCATGAGAATTTTCGGCTATCTATTATTTGCTTGCAATGGAAGTATATGCTATTGAATCAACCGTTTTTTTAACGAAATGTACAGCAAAATTAGGGACCAACACGTATAAATTGGGCTTTAAATGTTGTTACTAATTCACTGTTATTTGAAAAATTAACGTTAAAATCTATACAAATATTTTGGGATGCCCGGTAACTCCGCTATTAAACCGAAGTCAGTGGTTTTCAACTTGTACAGTGGTTGCTCCAACGGTTGCATGATAAACTGCAATCTGGACAACTGGAATTCCATTCCAGATTGCATTTTATCTTATTTTCTTTCATTCGCTTCTAACTAATTCATTTTAGTTAAGTACGACTTTTAGTTTTCAGTTAATGATACGTATATATTGAAAAGTGCCATACTGCATTTCATGAAAATTCACTTACATTTTAAACGTTTCATTAAACGTTTCATTTTTTTTTATAAATTGTTATAGATAAAGTATTCATACCATTGTCTTGAATAATTGTGCAAAACTGTGTGTAAAGTATTCGTCCATCCTGAACACGAAAATAATCAGCTAAGTCATCAATTTCTTTGTCGCTTAAGCCAATTGTATTTTTCAATGGACCAGCCAACACAGAAATAAACTTTGACTCTGTATATTAATAATAATATTATATTACATAATATAAGATTAAATATTACATATGTATACATACTGAATATTAAATTTAATACTCTAATAACATATATACATATAAATACTATAACATATTTAGATGAAAATACTTATATATTTATAATTTATACTTCATGAAAAATGTCGATATATAAAACAAAGGACTAAACTTTTGTGCGTATTTAATTCTGTCATCAATTTTAAAGTACAGCATTTATAGAGTCATAATTGAAACTAACTATAAAAATAATTTCATATTGAAGCATGATGTAGAGGTATATTGACATAAAAATTTAATGATAAATTAAGTTTATGTTTATTACAACTAAAAAATTACATAAAGTATACATCACTGTTGAGTATATTTTAAAGTTAATAGAGTATTTAATATGGAAATTGAATTAAAATATTACAAGTATAATGGAAAACATAGAATATGAATTGCATAACATGATTACACTCATTTGTGCTACTCCGAAGAGATAGATATTCTCTTTAAATCAATCTATTCGAATATCTATGAAACTGTTAATGATACAAAACAATGCGAACCTATGCGCCGAAATCATTAAAAAGTTTATTTAACAATTTACGATCAACAAAGAAGAATTTTGATACAAAACAATGTTTAAAATAATAGTTAGATACTTTCAAAAGACATAAAATTTAAAACATTTATTTTCTTTATATATAAACATATAGAAATCACATAAAGGACAATTTTGTCTTTTTTAAATTGAATCGTATATATCTTGTAACAATATTAGGTGCGATTCAAGATTGACTGTAAAAAGGTATTTAGGCCTTTACGGCAAAAAATTATTAATTTTAGAGATATTTTGATTCGTTAATCCTGTTGATCTTAATAACGTGTTAATCTTCTCTAACATTTCTTTAGGAATTTGCTGGCATTCTCAAACAATCTACTGTTTCAAATTATTACGTGATGTATATTCTTCTACACATATTTTATTGTTTAAATATTCCCATAAGAAAAAGTCTAAGACTGACCAATCTCGTAAGCTTGGCAGAAACTCAATAAGGCAACCTCTTTTTCGTCAATATTTTTGAAAAGTAGCCATACATTCTGGATTGAACCTTCGTATCATTACCCCTGGAGAGTTCCATAAAATTCGAGTCATATGACGAGTCCAACTCACAACGCAATGCTGTATTGCTCGATATAAATGCATATAGTAGTATAAATATATAGTTATATATTTAGAAATGTTTATTACGACACTCAAAATCTTAGTTGTTTATACCTTTCGTATATTAAGTACTGCAGAGTGAATTAAAACAGATGTTTATTGTAAAAATGTGTGGCTCGCTATTTCAACTGAGATAGATTTGATATGAATGGGTTAAGTAAACCAAATTTTATTAGGATCTATGAGGTGTGAGATAAACTTTGTTTTTTCTATTTGTGTATTATTAAATAAGGTGTTTTGATTTTGTGAGACTTTCATGGGCATCGGTGTGACACTCAGCATGTTAATTAGTCCACACCACACATTAAACCACCACTGATACTGATGCGAAACCAAACATAGCCAGTGCAAATTAGTATTGAACCAATAGTGGCAATTGTGCCGAATTTACCTGTCTTTTATTATTAAAAGTTTATCTTGTCGAGATGAACTTGTTCGAGAAAATTCAAATCGACGAACGAAATCACTGTCACTTGGCAAAGACACATGGTACATGTATAGTAAATGGTTTATGTATAGTAAATACCGATGTCTTCTCAATTGTATTCGCGAAAACGTGGACCGAAGAATACTATGTTCTTTAATCTCGCAGGTACTAGTATTCCGATTTGAAGTTACTAATACAATAATTGCATACAATATTCTATAAAACCAATGGTGTTTGGTTAACATTCCTCTGTATATTTTTGCCATCCACATACTACGCAACAACAAATGACAATATGATGTAGATATCGTCAATTAGGATATTTTTTATAATATTATACTGCTTGTAAGTAATTTTCGCAACATTCTCCGAACTCTGCGATCACGTCAACGATGTATTTTAACTGTAGTTATTTTCAACTTAATCGTAAATCGTAACCAAGAATTGAACCATGCTACATCTCTACTTTCCATTCATATGTATTATGTTGCAAATGTTCTTGAAAAATATCCCTGGATATTAATAATTATATTTCTATCGTTAATAGTTTAGTAGATATTCGAATGGGATATCCTGTACATGTAAATTCATATGAAATTTAGTATACATAGATATAATGAAAATATAGCAAAGCATGAATAACATTGCGTGAATGATCTTTTAATATCTTTCTCAACTTTAGGAAATAAATAAACAAACCATGTATATATGCGCATACGCATATGCATGTACGAAAAAAATTCAAGTACAATTTATGTAATTATACCTGAAATTAAACAATTATTCTCAGGATCTAAGGGTTTATAATAATCCCACAAGTTAAATCCAACACGGAATATTGCAGCTCGTATTTTATTGCAAGTACGCCAGACATCCTGTAGCCTCAAAATCTATGAATAAAGTATATGTTTGGAAAGGAAATACGAGTTTCCCCTTATGATGTTACGCTAGAATCTTAGGGGAAAATATAGTTTTACCTTCTGTTCAGGCATTTTGACAATTCAAAGAAAATGTTTTGTTCTTTGACTGAACAAAATTTTTCCTACAGCAACCTACAAATTTAGCAATACTGAAGACATCACGTTAACAAACAAAGAACTGACGTAGACTTATGTGTAAACAAAAAAGTCGCTATTTATAGATCATAAACTGCGACTAATTATAACAATTGCTGTACTGATAATCATTCGAAGAGAAAATTTCTTGAATAAAGATTCGATTGTGTAATGACGTAACAATAATTAATTAGTAATTTTATTAGATAATGAAATGGAATAGAGAAATTGATACAATTTATTAGCAATTTTGAATTAAAAAATTTCAAGTACAAATTTCGTTGAATAATACGTATCAATATAATACGTATGTAGATCGATTGATTTTTAATGTGAAATAAAAATAAATTATAATCCGTACATCCGACAAAATAGTGGCGTCATATGCCGCCATCTATATCGACGACAGCGCCAACTGCTAGCGTCTATAAAACAATGAGAATGCTGAATCAACGTAACCGTTTCCCGCTTTTATTGAACACGATCATCGAGCTCTTTTCTTCTGATCTAAATAATGAATAAAAAGTATTGAATAAATACGAGAAATAATAAAATTAATTTAGAAGAATTACATATAAAAGAACTACAATTAGATGGCATATATTTTATTGATTTCTTAGAAATCCACACGCATAGAATTCTGGGAAATGAAGCTACTGAATGAAGCCGGTTGGACGGCAAACTCCTATTGGCTGCTACGTAGTACTCAACATTTGTTGCTAGTCTGATTGGCTCTTCGTTTTCGCTCCATTCCCCACGCCCAAAATTTTCGTATGCATGCCATTATATCCGCCGTTCCCCCTTGGCATCATGGAATTCCCAGCAGACATCGATTGATGTTACAGGGCCGTACCAATGCCTCAAGACTTCGATTCTTTCCTTACAATCTGATAATTAAATAAAATTCTTTTGTATTATCTAAACTAATAAATATAAGTACTATAATTACAATTAATTACGTACATTCATCTGAAATATCATGAAAACAATTGCCATAAATATAGATTGTTAAAATCTGTATACAATAATATTTAACAATTTTTTTACAAAATTATGTACTACTTTGTAAAAAGTATAGATTTGTATATAAACATACTTTTAGTGCATACCTTCTTTTTAGCGCACCTTCTCATTGTATTTTATGAAACGAATTGTAATGCTAAATAGTTTTTCTAATCTTACTGGGAATAATAAATGTTCTCTACGTAGCAGAAAAAATGCTAATGAGACTGCAGAATGTTTTCATAAATATTGCATAATTTATTATTGATAAGGACGATCAGTTTTTAATAACGAAACAATTTAAACATTTTCCAGTTACGTAAATATTCTTTACTGTTCAGTGGCTAGGTTAGGTTAGTCGAGAGTGATAATAATGCATTACAATAACGCTTTACTAAGTAATATGATAATGTACCTACTTATGAATATATTTAACAGCTCAAAATAAATTACAGTAGTTTCTACAATAAATAATGTAAAAATACAAAACATTATCTGAATATAATGTGGAAATATTAAATTAGATTGTGTAATGCACAGTGGAAATACAGTATTGCAATGAACAGAAAAATAAAACTTCTTAGATAATTACAAGTAGCTATTTATAACTAGTAGTTTATACAGTAAATTATACATATGATAATATAAATAGCCAGTAAAAGTGGATGTAAATAAAGTTTTGCTGAATATACATTTTATAGAAAGAAGAATACATTTTATATCTACAATTAATAATTGATCGATTTCAGAATTAAAGATAGTTTTGCCGAAATGATACGAACTTTCATGAAAATTTATCTAAATAAAGAAATAACGCCTAAAGCTGGAGCTTAAAATATCACAAGCCCCCATTTAAGAAGCGCAAGCTACGATCCTGAGTGCTAAACTCTGATTGGTTGAGAGGTTCACTAGGGGGAGGTAAAAGAGATCCATGATGCTTTGCGCGGAATCTGAGTCAAACTGAGCGCAAGTCATAGCTCTCCCTTCTCCATTCGGCGGCCGATCAGTACGGACGTGAGAGTGTAGTTAGCTCGTGCAGTGTATTTAAATATTCGTAAAAACACGATTTCAAATTGTGTTTTTAAGTGTTCCCTTTAAGAAATATAAATTAAATATCAAATAATGGCCGATCAGGAGAACAAGGACTTCAGCGAAGATATCGCGGATCAAAACTTCGAGCAGAACGGTGAAGCAGAGAACGGCGGCGGGGACGCCGCAGAAAATGGCCAAGAGTCTCAGGAGGACAGGTAACCTTTTTTTCTCTCTTAGTTCTCTATGTTCTACTCAAATGCTAACTCAAATCGATTTCAATTCGCTCGATACTTGGTATACGCGTGAATTTTTCCAAGAAAGCTTACCATAAAGTAAGAATTGCTTCGTGCGATACGATAGTCGCGAATGACAAAATGGCGGATGCGCGAGGTTCCTAAAATTGTAATCCGTTTCCATCTACCACGAAGCGTGCGTTGTTACTATCTTAGTTAACTGTTTTTAAATCGCTGCAGAGTGGAGAATTCGTAGGTACTAATCGTTTTTTGCTGAACACTTTAGAAATAGTAATAAAACGGAAATGAGTCAAACAAGTAGGAATGCCGGCCGCTAGTTGGGAAAAGGCGCGCCCATGCATTGTCCCATAAGCGATGCAAAGATGAGAAATTTTTCTGTGTGTAAATCGAGTAATTTGTTTTATATGTTTGGGCTCGTTTTTTATCTTATGTTACAAATACATGGTATCACGTTCTCGAGAATTTCGTTTCCACGCACGAATTTTCTCACGTATTAGTGCGGCAAGATGCAATTTTAAATAATATTTTTAATATAAATATTTAGATGATTCAGGGAGGGTAATAATATTTTATTACTTCGATAACACCGTGATATTTTCTTAGTAGTATTTAATAGATTGTAAGATTTGTTGGTGGCTGGTGGCACACAGCACCTTGGCCTTTCCCCTTTTTCAGCGAAACAAGATGAGCTGGACGATTTGAGCACCGAAGAATTTAGTCTGACGTTGATGTACGGAATACACAGTTTTTATGTAAATATTCTGTGATACTACAATTATACATTCGCTCCTATTTTCTGTTTTTCATTGTCGCAGCATTTTGGGTTCTATACTAAAGGGATTCTACTTTTTTTTTTTAAACTTATATCCCTACAGCTTTGGATTATCGCAAACTCTTACATAGTTTGGGGTATGTTTTTGCATATATGGGTAAGCTATTTTTAGATTGTAACTTATAGAAGTATTCGACCTTAGCCACGTTATTTTCTGTGGTCTCACTAAGCTACGTGTGGGGTAAACGCTTACCCTAAAACTTCCATTTAATAACCATTTTTTTTTCTAAGATTTACTTTAACTGTAGAGTGAATACCTCGAGGATTATGTATTTAAACAGATTTAGAAGCAAAATATATAGTATCAAGAAAATCATAAAGGTCAAAACAAAATTCAATAATGGGAAAAATTCATTATGTTATATTCGAGATAATGGAAAAGTTTCAGTTGATATTAGTTATTAAATTCTTGTTGTACGTATCAATGATTGATATTTATAAATATTTTTAATACTAATGAACACAATTTTGTCCTTGATGTTATTATGTGATTATTCCGTAAATTTATATTTAGTTACATATTAATATTTAGTGTATTAACTGCATATCTATGAGAACATTGAATTTATTACATTGAAAAATATACTTTGCTTTTATAAAAGTTGTACGGATACAAAAAGCGTAAATAAGGTAATGTGATAGTATTGATACTACTACTGTAAAACAACAATTAATTGTAAATTTCTGTCATTTATAATTGATACATACGGGATAATTTACAAATTTCAAGATGAATTTAATTTTCATGTATTGTTCTATTTAAGGTAGAATCGAGAGCCAATTTATTATTGAAATGACATTTTTACATTTGGTATACTAAAATTTCGGAGAAAATATTGTAAATTATTCTCTATTCTCTCCCAAGTGGTAAAATCAATTAAAAATCACTGAGCTAGAATTCTACCCCACATGTGGCTTAGCGGGTTAAAATAATATAGGGAAAGATGATGTAACCTTCAAATTTAAAGAAAATGGATTTGTTTACAATGTTTGTTCATTAAGAAAAATTATTGAACATGGACATATTTATTCTGATATCGACATGATATTGTTCAAACTACAATAAGAATTTGGAGGTGTGCCTCCTCTCACCCTCTATTAAAATATAGGTGTGCGTGTAAAAGGACGTGATTCCTATGCATAACGTAACAGAAAGAAATAATTACCGGCTGGCATTCTACTTTTGAATAAGAGAACTTAATATGTAGAGGAAAGATGAAAATAAATGTTGCATGTTGTTTCGTTTTGCAAAATTAAGATATAAGGTATCTCTATATACATATATAAGAATAAGTATTAGTTGTAACTTTATATGTGCTGTTGTTGCGAGGTATACGTTTATCTGTTTAAAATTTTGTAATTTTGTGTAAACTCCTTATTTCTGCTCTCCTACCTAGTTAATTCTATTCTAGTTTTGTAATTGATGAAAAGAAGTTGTAATTCTCATGAATGAACAAATTTGTGTACATTACACGCAAATAATAATTGTAATGTTTTTATAGAGTGCGTATAACTTTAAAATGTATTTTTGGCCAGCTGAGTCTTCCTCATTGATTCATTGCAGCAGAATTCTGGTTGTTAGTCAATTGCATATGATTGACCGATATGTACGCTTACCTGGGATCTGTGAACTGAAACGTGTGAAGCCTAACAATTGACTTCTGAGTCTGAATTATTGTGAGAAGTCAACGTCAAGTTCAAGTCCGTCATGTTTCGTCACAACACAAGCACTGGAAGTCGAGTCAATAACGTCAGAGTCAATAAGTCTCGCACAGACACACACTTGCCTGCTGGGTCACGCGTAGAGTAATTTCTGATCCGATGTCAAAGCTGTTTGGGCGTGATCAAAGCACAGAGTCACTAGGGCCAATGCGAAAACCTCCGATAGGTCGGAATGCCATTAACCCAGTTTATGTGGCTTGGTCTGCAGGTGGCAAACGACCCAGTGCGATTATGGCGGGCGGCTCGCAACCGGCTAACCGTGACCCGACCAACAACTGATTACCGGCGAGTGACTGGTGCCTACGGTATTTATCACCAGCCCTAGATGATATACAAAAAGATCAATCTAAGTACAGACAACTACCATCACACTGCCAGAAAAGTGAAAAATATTGCAGCTAATAATTGTATTTGTATATGAAAAGGCTGAAAAGTATATCAGGACTTGAGACATAATAATATTTTGCTGACAACTAAAGAAAGAGAGAGAGAGATATATAAATATATATATACATACGTATACATAAATATAAACGTCCAATATCGTGTGCATATATAGATATTATAAAAGTTTCAAGAAGTGACCATCATTAACTTGTAATGCCGAAACAATTTTTTTAGCTTTTTAATAGAGTTGCAGTCTATCTACCATATGCCAATTCTTTGGGCCAATCAGCAGTCAGAGTTCTACTTGGAAAAGTTAAATCTTATTTCCTTTAGGAGCAGCCGTATGTCAACTGGAGTTGTAACTATTGTTCGGGTTCACATGAATGTCATCAAAAGTACTTTGCTCTCTCATTGCGTTAATTTTTACATATATATTATATACACTTTTTTCCAAGTTTTTCCTTTCATTTTTTGTTGACAAGCACATTCATTTGAAGTTTAAGTCAAGGTCTATGTGGTGTGCAAAGCAGTCTTCTCATGGTTATTTCTCATAATCCTATGTTTCTTGTTAAGGACAAACACTCGTATCTTTTGTATGATAAGCTTGTATCAGTGAACTCATTTATTCTAGGAATGGTATGTTCGTATTAATATTTGCAAGTTTGAATTGTAAGATAATAATTTTGTTCTCACAAAGATATTTTTCCAAATTTCACGAGTAGACATTAATGTAGGTCACTTAATCAACTGTAGAATACATTTATATATGAGCATATATTTATACAATATTCCTAAGAAGCACTTAATAAATTACTTATTACCTATCGAATAAAATTCCTTACCAAAATGTCTTTAAGAATTTATCCAGTGCCCCTTTTCCAAATGATATACTGGTATACTACTGGTTCTCTATTACATTTTGTGTATATTGTCAATACTAAATTTTAATATTTTAACTCTGATTCTAATTTTTCCAGGGGTCAAGTCAAACTCCTTTTTTAAATATATAACTGGAAATGATTTGTGACAAAACAAATTTTTGCTTCAATCTTAGTCCTTAATAATGACAGAAAAGTTTTAAGATCAGTTTATTAAAATTCATTACATTGCTTTACAGGTCAACCGGAGGTAACCAGGATTCCTTGAATGATAGGTACATTAAATATTTATTATTTTATTTTTTTTTTGAGTCTGTGCATGGCAGTGAGTATTGAAAAAGGTTATATTAGTTAAACGTGGTCAAAGTACGATAGTTTTTTTTTGGACATCTATAAAGCTTTCCAAGAGTATAGAATTTTCATAGGAAATAGAACATTGTTTAAATGTTTCATTTTTATATTTCATGTTATTGAACAATTATTTTATTTTATTTTTTTGCAGGAAATTATTCGTTGGTGGACTGAGTTGGGAAACCACAGACAGTAAGTAACTCTTTCCTTTTTTGAAGATCTCTCCCTACTATCTATACTATTTTCATTATTAATTGATATTTTCCTTATTAGAGACATATATATAAGGAATTATTCTATTATGCAATTTGTGATTTAAATTTTTACTTTTTTATTACACAACATTCCCATATGCAAAACTTTTTAAAACCTGTGGTATATAAATTTAAAGTACATTCAATGCGAAATGTAATAAACAATGATGTTATATCTTAGGACACCTTCGGATGACATTAAGTCATGTGAGACTAATCACGTTACAACTGAGTTTATTTTTGAAAAAAGCCAAAAGATATTTCCATTTCTCTTCTAGTTTTCTTCCAGTTCTCGGTCTTTAAACAAATTTCTTTATTTTCAGAGGAACTGAGAGACCATTTCGGGACCTACGGAGACATTGAGAGCATCAATGTTAAAACAGATCCTAACACGGGACGTTCTCGAGGATTTGCTTTCATTGTGTTCGCAAAGGCTGAATCCCTAGACAAGGTAAAGTAATAAATCGTGTAGTAAGTACTGGCACATTTGAGACGGTGTGTAACAGTATTGTTACGCTCTAGTAACTGTTTCGTTGTAATTTGCGCAAACGAGCTAGACAAACTATAGAGAATTTTTTCAAATAACCTGATTATTAACAGTAAAACTATTTTAATAATATAGAAATTTTCTTTTCTATTCCAAGATGTGGAATATTAATGTTTCGTATGTACGCATACATTTCTTTTACTGGTATGATGATATTTTCAATTGTCAGTTCTGCTACTGAGTTTTTTTTGTGAAGACAATACCACATTCTGAGTTCATAATATAATATAAATTTACTGACGTGTAAAAATTGCAATACGTTTCATACGAATAATTCGTGTTCCCAGATTATGGCAGCTGGTGATCATGTAATTAACAACAAGAAAGTTGACCCCAAGAAGGCCAAAGCCAGGCATGGTAAAATCTTTGTCGGCGGTCTTTCAACGGAACTATCTGATGAGGATATCAAGTCGTTCTTCTCACAATTTGGAACCGTAAGTGTTTCAGTCAGAGTTTACAAACATCACATTTACAAGTTATCATATGCAAAACAATTTCTAGAACGAATCGAATCTCTAATTTTAGATCGTCGAAGTAGAAATGCCATTCGACAAGACAAAGAACCAAAGGAAAGGGTTCTGCTTCATAACATTCGAGTCTGAGCAAGTGGTGAACGAGTTGTTGAAGACTCCTAAGCAGACAATTAATGGCAAAGAGGTAAATGAAAAAGTTGTGGATAATTGTGTTCCGAACGTTTCTAAAATGATTCTTAGACAGGATGTTAAAACGATAAATATTTCCTATATAGGTCGACGTGAAGAAGGCCACACCTAAACCAGACGGTATGGGCGGTATGCGGGGTGGTGCTGGAGGTCGCGGAGGACGCGGCGGAAGGGGCGGCCGAGGACGTGGTTTTGGCGGTCAAGGCGGCTGGGGTCAAGGCGGATATGGCGGCGGTTACGGAGGCGGTTACGGCCAAGGCGGTTATGGCGGTGGCTATGACGGCTACGGAGGAGGCTACGATTATTACGGCGGTGGGTACGGCGGCTATGGTGGTTACGACTACAGTGGATACGGTAATTTGATTGATTATTATTAAAGAACTTACACGCGCTTATCGCTGTGTAGGATCATTCCGAAGAATTTGGTTTTTCCTTTTCATAATAATCAATGGCAGATGATTGTCTGCTGCTACCGTCCCAGTGTATTCGGCAGACGATAACGCAACTTTACACTTATAAGTTATAGCTTTTATGTTCGACCTTGTCTACCCTGTGTCTTTCACCCATTTTTTACACAGTAATTTCGAAAATCTCGAAGATCTTTTGAAATTACTTGTGTCTGTGGTCAGATAGCTTCTACCACGTATGTGTACTCAGAATCTACATTTTTAAATGTGTATGTTCGACACATATTTTATTTAATCGGATCGAATGATTTAATCTTCAACTTCAGAGATTTATATTGAAATATCATTGTTATTGCATATTGAATAATTACGTATTGAATCGTTTTCATTTATTTCGATTTTTGATACCAGAAAATCAAAATCCGATTAGATAAAATAAACCTTACTGTAATTTTCAAGTATTTAAAGCATATGCATATGCGGTCATATATTAACCAAAAGTATATACTTACCTCTGCCTATCCATCCAATGATTTATTCTAAATCTTACAAAACAAATTTAACTTCTATTATATAAATTATAATCGTCTGCCTCAACAATACTACATCGTAGTACATTGATGGAGTGACAAAAATTGGTATTGTATGTATGTATCATACAAAATGATGAAAGATTTATAATATCAATAATAGATGCTGCAGGGTGAGCGCTGGTTTGCAGGCGGATCAGCGATAATGTTTATTTTTAAATGAATGCATATTGTTAGTTAAAGTAAAGACGAATTGATTCTTATAAATGCATTTAAAATAATATTTTCAAAAATCAGATTGAATTCTATATAAAAATATAAAGTGAACCAGCAACTCAAACACGTAGTAAATACATTCGGATTGTGTTTTTTTTCCCTTTTTAATACCTTACGTAGGGTTAGAAGTTTGTAGAAATAAATAGCTATATTTTTTTTATTATTTCAATACTAGTTCTATTTCTATTTTTATATTTTATTGACTTTTCGCTATATTCTCTAAAGTGCAGAACTATACTACCTTCATAGTAAAATCGTAGTGTGATAAAAAATTCATTTGATTATGGGATCAAGGCATTATATATATATTATATATATAGTGGTTAATGTAAAGAAGTAATTCGAAGGTATAGTTATGCATTTCTACATTTTCTAACCGTCAAAATATTTTTGTTCGAAGTATTGAATGCTCTAATTTTTATGTAGTACAGTATAAAAATTCTATATTTCGTAGAAAAAATAGATTTAATGATAACACAATCCGAAATGTATAATCCCTACTTCCAGAGGGTTGGATGTTTTTGAGCTGTGACCAATTAACTTACATATTCCATCAAATTGATTAAGTTACATTGTTTGATGCCTCATGAATACCTAACTTCTATATACATATATATATATATACACACATACATACAAACGAATATGGCATTGATAATGAATTCCACAAAGCCAGGACATCATATAATATGTAACAGTGAATGTGTGAAGGACAACACATTTTATATGAAAATAAATTAGGAGTTCAAATTTGTTGCAACTTGAATTGTATCGGCATGAGTTTTATGTAGCAGATTCGTGTCCCGTTTTGATAATACTTCAATTATATTCATAATAGAATATAGCGCATTACATATCCATAATTTCTCTTCGTAACACATACAAATATTAATATTTCATACGTTCACTGATTGATGTCAGTGAATTTGTAGAACAAATTTCTTTTACATTCATTTTTAATTTTCTTTTTCATTTTCGTTGAAAATTTTGCAAACACATTTACAGAAAAACACGCAGTCACTGTAACATAACTATATGTGAATTTACAATGTGTAGAAAACATTAAAGTAAAACTACACAGGACGATATATCGTGTGAAATGGTATTAAACCTTAAAATCCTTGCTTTTGAGTCCTGTCAGTCCCAATGTGCATGTTTTACTCTACATTTCACGTAACCCTCTCATTCATGAACGATTAACATTTTCTTTGACAATATTTACGAACACTCGCAATGATTGTGGTTTACCTGTTCCTTTCGTTAATTGTTTTTTCATTGTCTTCTCAGCATGACTATTACGTTACTCACGAAAAAAAAAACAAAACATTTCATTTTTCATTGATCCGATTATAAACGTAATTTGTTACAAAATTCTATCATGGTTCATGCGCCGCATAAAGGCACCATAAGTTTTTGCAACACATACACTCGCGTGTTCGACCCTGCACACACTTCCTTTCCCTGGGACTGTGGCGAATCATTCCAAATATTACACTAAAATACGTCGTCACAATGAGAAATTTAAATGCATGTAATTTTTATGAGTCATTCAAATAGAATTCAAAATGATTAATATCAAAAATTAATGAACAGCAGCCTCTGGCACTAGTTGCGTATAACATTGGATGTGCAAACAATGAACCCTTTGGAAGATAACATGATCTTCTTACATATAATTATATAATTACATTTGATAAATGTTTTCGATAACTTTGAACATAGATGTAAAGACTTTTCTTTAAATACCGGCAATAATTGATGTTGCCATAGAAATATTTTAATATAGAAATAAAAGCATAATTCTGCCGGTACATGTTAATACTGACCCCATTGTCTCTTGTACCGTGTGTTCCATGAAACGCAGACGGCTATGGCTATGGCGGTGGTAGTTACGATGGTGGCTACAGTGGTGGGCGCGGTGGTGCACGCGGTAAAGGTACGCATTAGCGTTCCTTCTCTATTCTTTTTGTACTTCCCCCCGTCCCACTTTGCTGGCATAAATCATAATCATTTTTATTTTTCATCAATTATTCCCTACCTCGTTTATCTTACTCCTCCGTCATCTTTTTCCAGTGTTTTTCTTGCATATATACATGTGATCGTATGGAACTTATATTTTATAGTACGTCTGTAAAAATAAGAAAGAACAGTATTTCCTGACGCGCATTGATCTACACGTACGAGGAGAATATTTTTCTTCCTTTTCTGTGAAAATGTTTTCATGTTTTATGCTTGATACACACTGTACATAGTTGATTTTCCTGGTCACTTGCAAAGTAGTTTATTTTCTTTAACCAAATAAAATAAGAATTGTTGTTTACACCGTATTCAATAATACTTCGAACGATTATTTTGTATACAGAGAATAAATACTCATGTGAATTTACATTTGTATATGTTAATTTAAAACAACTGGAATTCAATAAAAATGTATTTTCTCCATTGAAAGCTAAACGATCAAATACTTTCACAATTCAAACAAACACTTTCTTGGGTAAATACACACATCAATACACAAGCAGTCGCAGTTTATTTATGTGGTTTATTTAACTCTTTGGAAATATTATGATTTAACTTAATATATGTATCATTTAAAATTGAATATTAACACACAGGCAACACACAAAATTGTCATGGCGAACGAGTAAAAACAATTTGGACTGCCATAAAAGAAAAATAACTGAAGTTTGGTTAAAGAAGGTTTTCCGTAGCAATAATTACGCTAATGTACTTAGTAATAATCAATCAATTATTAATTGTACGTTATAAACGTGCACATGTATGTTTTCTACATACACTGTATGGTCGGTAATAGTAATAAGAGTGAATGAAGACATAGAACTAAATATAAGTTCTATAATTCTCGTGAGTAACATGTAGTTGCGAGTAACATCTTAAGTTCCTATCTTAAGGAAAATAATTTCGATCATTACCTTTAGTTGTTTCTACTAACTAAAACAACACAATTCCTTCCATTCGTACATATAAACGTCCAATTGCATGTTCAATTTGATCGGTTGTTTTCGTTTACACAATGTGATATACGCGCATTGACAAAAAATTCAATTCCTCGTTACACTGCTAAATTCATCTCACCTTAGTTTCATCTTCACATCCTTAACCTTAAACATTTCTGGTTATTTTGTAGAACTAGTTTCAATTATTCTTAACAGTAGCATACATAAAATCATATACTGTTCTAACAGTATTTAAGAATTATTTAATTTAGGATTAAAATAGAAATTTATTTAAGGTTATCATAGATTACTTAAGTAACTCGAATGCTTTAACCATGTATTCGACACATCCTCTTAGTATTCCAGCATACGAAGATCCCAGAAATGTGTAAGGAGAAAAGGAGAGTTTGAATCAGTACGCAGCCTGCAGCTTACTACCTTAGCCTGTAGCCTCTATGTAGATTCTTTGTAGTTTTATATCCATTACGTTAGTCTGTATTTTCATATTATTTATTCTGTTATTGATAGAAGTGTGCGTGCGATAATTTCTATATAAACAGACCTTTTTTTGTACGGTCTTTTTTAATATAAAAAAATGGCGGGAAGGAGGAGGGGTGGGAAAACCAAGTTACTGGACTAACGTACGTCATGGGTATTGTTTCAGGAGGCTCAGGCTACGGCGGAAAGCAGAGGGGAGGTGGTCGTCAGAACCAAAGGCACCAACCCTATTAATGGAAATCATTCATTGCGACCGCAATGCAATTCGCATTGTAACCGCTGGTGAGTCATCATAGCTTTCCTCTGACAGCTATAACTTCAGTATCGACAACCTTTCTCCTCCTTTTCCAATATCATTTACAACGGCTTTTGAAAATAGTTGTCCATACTAACATGTACAAGCGTATTTCCTGCCCCTAGGCTCATGATCCTACGTATGGTGAACTCGTAGTTAGTTAATAAACAATGTCTTTTGTGTCGTATTTATTACTCCGAAAAAGTTGTTTATTTTTTTTTTCATAGCAATCTTGTAAAATGAGTTATATAATATATCGCAACAAGATATGAATATACAACAATGTCTATACACAAATTTATATATAGTTTTCAGGGAAAATGTAACTGCATTACTATCGGTGGTAATATCGTATGGATATTCTATCGTAAATCGACCAATGAACTTTTCTGATTATTATAACAAAATTAGTCGATTTGTAGTTGGCATGTTTTAAGATACATTGATTTAATACGAGACTGATTCTAATCTATTTAGCTGCAAGATATTTGCAAAAACATTCATTGTCAGTGTTCTCACAAAAATCAATATTTTTCAACATCAAATGGAGGTTCTTTATAAAATTAAAAGTAATATCATTTTGTAATTATCAGAGCTTCTTGCACATCACAATGTTCTGTTGGTATGGACAGCCACTTCTAGACCCTTTATTATTTATTTTATGCGATTACAAAACGATTTTAAATGCGAAGAAAATATTGGAAAATTCAATTATTTAAATTTGATTGTTTTCTTTCCAGGTTTCCTGTCCTACAACAAATCTCATAACTCGTTAAATCATCATTCCATTAAACCACGCCACTTTCAACAAGATTTTCAACAACGCAGATTACTGCCGCAAAATAAAACGAACCATCAGGAATCACGACAAAAACTGTAATAGCGTCACGTCTTGCGTCTAGCAATACATACATCCGCATTATCAAGACAGAAAACAAAAGCAACATATATACATATATATATTATATATATATACATATAGATTCACGATGCTTTCTTCCATCTCTCGTTTACCCTTTTGTACAAAGTCGAAAATGCTTCATGTTTCTCATTGGTCTCTCATTTTTCATCTTATTTATCATTTAATTTTTTTTACCGCGAAATACGTTACGTGATTCAACGTAAGGCACTGTCGTATCGCAGTATGCTCGAAAGTTCTGTGAGGGGATAATTAACTCTCGAACCATATGATTGACAAAATAACGTAAGGTGACGTGTTACTCTCCTTACGCTGAAGTATTGTAACGTAATATAGAACGTTTGTGCAAATGGGAAAGCAAAAGATGATAGGAGATAATTTAAATACAGATATTAGGAAGAATCAAGTTTTCTCATTCACCATTTAGGGACTATTGAGAGACGAGCAATTTTGTCCCTAATTTCAACAATAAGATTATTTTAATTTGTCTATAAAAAAAAAAGTAAACTTAATAAGATGCGAAGCCCACTATAGAAGCGTAAGCAGGCAATGTACTTTTTACACGGCTACGTTAAGACAAAACAAGAAACGAGAAGTACCGAGTTGTTTATAATGATTGTGTGAGGTATGTGAAATGAGGTAAAAAGATTATTGCTTCCTTATTGGTAAGAGAAAATAGGATAAAATAAATTCATTTTGTGTACATAAAATATAACTCGCGTATGTTTGTATTTGTGTTAACCGATCCTAATAATTTAATTTTCGAAAAGAAAAGAACTATAATATGTACACAATATTTTAAAACCTAGCGAACGAACGTCTATACACTAGATTTAAAATAAGACTGACACGGAGGTTTAGTGTGTTTTGTATTACAAACAATATTTTGCTGATTCTACTACAGTACATGTAACAAGCTAGATGTACATTCTTTCAGTTTTAACTCTACACTCAAGGAATAGCACATGTACATTATATATATCGACGATTTCATTCTAGGCAAAGAACATCGTAATAAGGTTTTTAAAGTGAAAGAAAATATTGTATTTTTCTCAAATTCAACACTGTTCCATGTCACAAAAGTATTACATTAAAAAAAATTAGTGTAAAGTGTTGTGTTTCTTAATTTCACTAATCATGTATGTTATATGTTTCAAAGCTTACGAGATACATATATCGTAGTGAAAATAATTTACGTATTTTACTGTGACTTTGTTTTTGATCAATTCAGATCAAATTTTTTATCTTTTCGCCATTAAATCATTTTTTTGTGCAATTTAGTAGAGGGTTCAGTGATTGTAGTGAAAGATTAATAATTAGTTAATTTCGTATGGCTAAATGCTTGTACCAAAAGAAAAACTTCAACATTGTCAGTTTGTTTTTTTTTATTATTATACTACATATATATATTTACAAGTTATAATATACACTTCATATTTCAATACAATTTTAGCATTTCAGTCTGTACAAAACTGCGCCTGATTTAGTTTATACTAAAGATAATATGGAGAGATCAAACGCTATGCATATCGAACACAACAATTTTATGTATTTTTTTTAAATACTGAAATTTGCTTTAGTTATACAACGATCATGTTGCAAATTGTAAAAATACTTAGGTATTTTAAATTAATTTGTGCATTATATATTGAAAAATATGCATTAATATATGAATAAAAATGATTTTCTTCAATACAGTGATGCATTAATAGATATAAATATATATCATATTAATAAAATAAGTAAAAAATGATTGATTTTTATCTAAACCCATCTAACTTTATTTTTGTTTGCAATTGATCAGTTTTCTTTATAATATAATATACAGAAATTTGTTTCGAGATAAATAATTAAAATGTAATAAACAGAAAACATAATTTGCTAAAAGCGCTAATTATTTTACAAATACAATATGTAGGGACTCGATTGTTATTTCTTATATATTTATAAAATTTTATCAATTCTTTTATAATTCATGAAATATACCCTTTTCCATAATATCCTCTCCGATAATATGAAGTTCCACAATACTTTACGTTACAGACAAATACTCTCGATATCCAAAACAATGAATCTCCTCTAAATATATATATATTTACAAAAACGTTGCTTCTAACTTATACGAATATAAAAGATTATATACATTTTGATAAATTTATAATTACGATAATATAAGCAATGTTTATTTTTTATTGCAATAAAAATTTATATTCCTTCATCGATAATCATAATATGTTAAAACTTGCATCTGATCGAAGTCTTTATTTTATTCTGTCTTGAATATTCGATAAATGCTCGAGTCTATTGAGCATGATAAATGTAACAAACTTTGCAAAATTGTCTACTATGTACAGCAGTAAATAAAGCAACAGCTTAGCGTCCATCTTGCTGCGTGCCCAGTACCAATCTCGTTTTACTAAAGTCTGCTAGCTCATTGGCCGAAAACCTACTTACCGTGCTAAATGTGTCGCGATCTTCTATCTCGAGATTTTTCTTATTGGTACAGCTTCCACCCGCCGTGCTGTCTAACCAATCAAAATCGCAACACGTCGGGGAACTATGTTTCTGGAACTAGATCAATTCGCAATGTAAGTACTTAGTTCTTACAAAGTCCGCAATGCTTCGACTTGTCTATAAGAGTCGGTCATCTTTCTACGACCGGTGCTTCTGTGCAGGTTCCGCTGCATGTGCTGACATCAAGGTGCTCGGAGGACTCATACATTGAATTGTTTTTATAATTACCATTATTGTGAACTGTTGTTACCCACGCGAGCTTTTCGTTATCGTAGCAGCTTCTTGTTCCACCTGGAAAAACCAGTGACTGTATCGACTAGAAGTTGGTCCGTCGGGTGAGTCCACAACGCCATAAGATCTGTGTTCTTTCATTCGACTACTCGGAGGGAAGAGCTTGAACGAAAGCCAGAGCATGGGACAAGGGCCTTATTACCACTTATAAACAATATTTACCATCCGACCGCATATAGCATTTCAATATTTCTTTGAAACGTGTTCAAATTCTCGCGTTAGTATAACCAACGTTATGGATTCTTGAACGAAGAAAAATCGCCATGCTTGCCCGTACAACCGGGCGGCCCCCTTGTCCTCGAATTCTTGCACAGTACACGAGTTGAGAGAACTCTTGTTTCCCAACAATCCGCTTCGACGCGAATTTTTTTATTCGTTTTCATGCCTATAAAAACACGTGTCCGTATGTGTGCACCGATAGACAAAGTTTCATAGAAAATTGTTGAAAATTAATGCTGGAACATCGCCTGAACATTTTATCATGTTTATCGTACGAACGATATAGTTATATACCTATTTGTGTTTGTTTTGCAGAGCATAGCATTAAGCGGTGCCGAACGCACGAATTCGCTTGGAAAAAATATATGATACACTGTTTTTGGCTTTCTTTTATTATTGTTTAAATATTCCTCTACTGAGCACATCACTCTCAGGTGATATTCAGAGAGCCACTTAGATTGATGTGTGACTGATGCACTTATCTAAATGCACTTTGGGATTTTTCTATCATAAATAGACTCCTGATTTTTCATGTATTGATAGTGAAATTGAAGTTTTTCTCCATTAGGATATTTAAGCATATCAAGTGGTTTCAAACGTTCACTAAATATCCTATTCAAACTTGTATGCATATACTCGAACAATCTACATATTAATAATAGCATTTAAATTTTGGAGCTCTTAAACTGTTAAATATAGTTAGCATTTTAAGGTATTTTATAATTTATTTTATAATTTAGTACATATAAACTACATTTGGTTAGCTGTGTACAAAAGTAAGCTGGTGATATGTGCTCAGCTTATTTACCTAAAGGCCTAGATAAAATAAATTATTCATAGTTTTTTGCATGACAGAATTTGTTGTTTTTTTTCATTTTATGTGTACACATATTTTTCACAACACTCTTAGACGAGCAGCAAAGTGGCATCAAGTTATTACAAAGGATTTTTGATATAAGAGATATACATTTGTCTTTTTATTTTAACCTTATGTATTAAAAAATTGTATTATAGGATATGGTATTTAACAAAAGAGCTTTATATAACTTTATACACGTGTAACATTTCAATGATTTATTGTGCGATCATTTCTTTATGAAATGAGATCTTTTGCTCTTAATAACTTTGCAAAGTTAACGAAGCATGTAGCTATTACTACTGTTATTTATTTAATATGCACCATCAATTAAATTGTTGTACATTCCCAAGACTATTTCTTTGATACAATCTTGTTTCTATTTTTTACTTAATGATTTATTGGTATTCATTATTACTTATTGTAGATCAATATAGTCGAACCTTAATAACTAGAATCTCGTACAAAAAAATAAAACCTGCCAGTTGTAGAGGTTTTGTTGTATTGAATTGAGTAATAGAATAATTTGGTTTAATAAACCAAAATTTGACCTACAAAAACAATAATGGAACTTAGATTTATAGAAGTAAGTGTTGATTTGCAGAGCTCTTTATGAATTAAACTAATATACGTTACAGAGGTTTTTACAGTAGAATATAAGAGTCTGGAGGAAAGTATTGTTTTACAGAGGTTTTCGATTATAAAGATTTGAGTTATCAAGGTTGGACTATATGAGAAACAAAGTACAAAATTCTTATTTATCGTTACATAGACACTTAAAAAATATCAGTTCACCAAACTTTGGAGAGAAATTGATGAAACAATTTATTACATTTTATTACAATAAAACATTTATTGAAACTCAGAAACAATTGAGAAGTATTATTGCTACAGTACTTTTGCATATCTTGGATATCTAAGGATAATTTAGGACATTATTTTTTGTAATTAAAGATTTACGCAAATCTAATACATGTAATCTATGTATACAGTTTTATAGTTATATACTTTTCTTTGTTACAGAAATTTTTTAATTCTACATTTATTGCATACACTTTCCATCGCCATTTAAGCAAAGCATTACTTTAGACGTTAGGAGTAAGAAAATGGTCATGGAGGCGTCCCCTTCTCCGCAGAATGTCGGTCGTGAATTTGTCCGACAATATTACACTTTACTCAATCAAGCTCCTGCACATCTCCACAGGTAATTAATTCTATTATTTCCTGATTCAATATATTAGCTTTTATCTATATTATACTAATACCACTTTTTAAAAATGTTATTCCAGGTTTTATAATCAGCATTCTTCCTTTGTGCATGGAGGACTAGATTCCAATAGAGAATCAACTCCGGCAATTGGCCAGAAGCAAATACACCAGAAAATTCAACAACTAAACTTTCGGGACTGTCATGCTAAAATAAGTCAGGTTGACTCGCAGCTGACTCTTGAGAATGGTGTTGTTGTACAAGTGAGTGATAATTATACACAAGTATGATTATTTTACTTTAAAATCTATTACCAGTTCTAAATAAGTGTACAAATTGAAAAAGTAATCTTAACATTTTAAACAATTGCAGATAGGTTAGAAATGAACCCTATCAGGGCTGATAATACATCCCAAGTTGATTTTTATAGAAACTAAAATAGTTCAGTGTGCCATACTTTAATTGTGACCAACCCTTTTTATGCAATATAGTCTGACCACGAAATAATGAAATACAAACCATTATCTTTCAAAGTATCAGCGGTTTAAAAAAGTGATCGTATAGTAAGATTCTCCCAAAAAGCATTCAAATCAATCTTTTTCTCTTGAACCCTTAAATATGTTGATTTCACTTCGTATGGTGAGGGTTAACCACTGACATACCGTATATTCTAATTAAATACATAGTTAGAAAAAAATCTTTTTCAAAATCACTAAAAGTTGTTAAGTAGAGAAAAATGATTTTATTTGATTTTTATAAAATAATGATAATATTATTATGCATTCGTGATTTGAATCTGTGATTGAAGATTATCCTATGTTATCACGTTTTAGCTTCTAATTTATTTTACAAGTAATAAATATGTAAAGCTAACTAGAAACAGATCTCAACTCTTACAATGACTTGTGACTATGACTATGATACAGTTATAACAATTGTGTACATTATATAAATATAAAGGCAACGCCATAAATATTTCCAGTACTGTATATGTATTAAATAGTGTAACATTCAACATTGGTAATTTATTATACTTAATTATTTATAGGTGTCTGGAGAACTCTCTAATGCGGGACAGCCAATGCGTCGCTTTACACAAACTTTCGTGTTGGCAATACAAGCACCAAAAACATATTATGTACATAACGATATATTCCGTTACCAAGATTTGATCTTTCCCGACGAGGAGGAAGCAGATGTAGGTGGTGGAGAAGGAGGTGTAGGTGAGTCCGGTGAGAGAGAAGGGGAGGAGGGAGGGCGTTCTGAGCCCGAGGAAGATGAACACCAAAATCAAGCGCAACTTTCAGCGCCAGCTACGTCTACTGAACCACAAGTCCAGCCACCGCTTATTCCTGCACAACAACCTGTACTTCAGCAACAACAGCAAATGTACTATGCGCCACCACAACAGTCTCATGTTAGTACGGTGCCTCAACTGAAATACCCAAGTGAAACATTCGACTAATTAGTCACTTGTTTCAGGTACTCCCAGTAATGCAGCAAGTTCTAAATGGTTCGGTTCACGAAGAAACCGCATTAATCAACCAGTCACCACCACAACAGCAGCAGCAGCAGCAACAACAACAACCGCCGCCGCCACCACCTGCACAGCAGCACCAATATATTAACGAATCTCCGTCACAGACACAGTTTGTACAAGAAACGGAATTAGACAGCTCAGCCGAACAGCAGCAACAACCTGAGAACGAACCGCAGACCCAGTCCAATGAGAATCGTGATCAGCCTGAAACCGAGACGTTTAATGCCACTGCTCAAGATTCTGAACCGGAACATCAGGTGTCGAACACAAATGTGACAAGCAGTGGACCAAAAACATACGCCAATCTTGTAAAGTCTTTCCCAAGCACCACTGGCGCTACTAGTCCTCAGGCACCTAAGTTGTCAATGTCTCCGGTATATATTTGATTATCGATAGTTTCATTCAGGGACTTTTATCGAAATGTAAAATACCGGTATTTATCGATAATTTTTTAAGCACAGATTTAGAACTAGTATTATTTTATAATCGACATTATGTTAGCAAATACCGAAACTGATATCCAATATCACAATTGCTATGATACCAAAGTCAGAAAAGAATACGATATTACAATTTGCAGTAGTTGACATACCTTATACATTGTGATATCGATAGCAATCGGTACCATCGCGGCTGCTTGGCTTCGAAAAACGAAACATCGTTTCCTTTCTTGCGATCGCAGCTGCGTCACAATTGGAGACAAAAGGAAAACCAAAAAAATACCGGTATCAAAATCATACCGGTTAGAAGTCCCTGGTTTAATCATAGTCATTTTGAAATTTAGATTAAGTAATTGAAATAGACAAATAAGTTGGAATTGATATTTACAGCCACCAATGACGAACTTACGTTTGGATGATAGATCGCCATTACATCCGTCTAACAGTGGTCCAATACTGGGCGCGTCAACTACAATTTCTACGCCTCAACAGCAAACCCACAGAGTTGGTAATCAACAGCCACAACAACATCAGCAACAACGGGCACCAAGAGGAGGAGGAGTACAAAGAGGTAAAGACGTTGTTTATTCTATAAATCCTTTAGTTCTAAGAGTTTTTAAGTTCTGGCCATTCCGTTGAAGGTTCGACATGCTGCTGCATCGACCAAGCAAATAAAGCACATTATTATTCACAAATTGGGTTAAAACGAACACATTCAATCATTTTGTCCGCTGTTATTGTTGCAACTGAGATAATTTACATGCAAATGTTATTGTAGATGGTGATCGCCGTGGTACAAGGCAAAGTCAATATAGTGATGCACATCAACTGTTTCTTGGAAATTTGCCGCACAACGCATCGGAGGATGATCTGCGGCAAATATTTGAAGCGTATGGTAGAGTAGTGGAACTACGTATACACAGTAAACCGAATGACAGATGCAAAGGACCGCAAGGAAATAATACAGGAAAAGTGCCTAATTACGGATTTATCACCTTTGAAGACAAACAAGTTGTTAGCATGGTGTTACAGAATCTGGTTAGTTAACAAACATTTTCTGGAATCAATTTGTTCTATTTTCGTTTTCATTTACCGAGTTTACATCCTTCTTTTTCTGGTTCTAGCCGATTTATTATCCTGCGGAGAATGGACAAAAATTAAATGTGGAAGAGAAGAAAGTCAGGCCTAGAGGAACGATAGACGGAAGCGGAGGACGGTTAAATTCGAACGATGGCAATATGAGAGCAATGGGCGGACAGCAACAGCAACAACAACAGAGAGGTCCTGGTATGTTCTACATATTATATACTTACAATAACGTTAGAGTAGAATTCGTTAGTAACTCGAGAAAATAAGGAAAAACGTACTTAGAATCACCTCCGGTTTGCTTTGAAATTTGAGTGAAATATTGCTGCAAGAGCAAGTATTCGATTTATGTATTCAATAGAAGTATTTTGTAATGATTAGACTGCGGATCTTTAAGCAAAATAAAAAATGTTTGCGTTGTTTGCAAGACACATTTAATTATCTTATTAAACTGAAACAAATACACTGACGTCCTTAAATCTTTTTTAATATGACCACTGCTTTAAATTGTGCATAGCCATCTTCATCATAAATGCATAAAATTCGCAGTCTAGTTATGACATAACAATCGATTACAATATCTAAATACTTGTCGCGTTCGGAAACAAATTAGATTAGAAGTTGATAATGTATATGTGATTCTCTAATATTTTTGGAATGTATATTAATATTTGGATATTTAGTTTTCCCACACTTTACAGGTGGTCCCGGTGTGATGAGGGGTGGCCAACACGGAGCGAGAGGCGGCCGAGGAGGATTCTCGCGAGGTGGCGATGGTGGAAGAGGCGGCGGTGGAATGAGGCAACCCGGTAACCCAAGCAATCCGAGCTACCAGAACCGTCGCTAATATATGCAGCAAGATTAAAGGCACTCCCGACTTTCTGTCTTCTTGAACAAGTCACCGGTATACAACTACCATCCTCATTTCCAAAACACAAAATCCAAGACTATCTCGTATGCCACACGATGCGGTTAAAGGCGCTATCCTTTTACGCTTAAAAAGAAACCATCGCTTGCATCGTTCGTCAAGCAACCGAACTACAGATGACGCAGCTCAAACTGTATGGACCACGAACTCGAGTGAGATCAATCGGGTCTATTGCATTTAACTATAAGTTCGTGGATAAGGGGATAAATCAACGTTCACAACCTAGTTCGACGAGTATTTGATGAAAAACGCTACGAGTTCGTCCTTCATACATCGACGTCAATCCACAGGACTTTACGATAGAAAAAGTACATCTACATGTATGCGTATAACAACGAGCGACGCGACGTTATCATCCAGGTTAGGAACGTGGGCGTGTCTCTCGTCTCCCAGGTTTCTTCCAAGTCAACACACCCGAGAAGCAAGCAAATTGTTGCGAAGTTCTGGTGCGAAGTGCGGAAGGGAACTGTGACGATAGGACTAAGGGAAAATTAGGGACAGTGTTTGGAGACGTACACAGATTACACACACTAGTAACTTTCGTTTTGTGATGGAATGCGTCATACACGTCGCTCCTGAAATTTTCTCCATTCGCAGGTTAGGAGACACAAGCGGAGCGAATTCCGCTTTCGTATACAATAAGTCACGAGCCAAACTAAACGAAATTAATTACGAGAGGATACGAACCGTCTGAATTGTGAGAAATATCGTATCGCACACTTCATATGCTCTCGTGTTAATTCATTGACTGCCGATGTGAAACGTTCCACCTACGAATTTCCGTAGAGAGATCGGCAATAATGTTTATATAGGTGGTAGAGTTGCTCGGTGTTGGTTAAAACGAAGTAGAGAACTACGACTGTTCTGTGTTCGCATACAGAAAAAAAACACAGTGTCGACTTTTCTCGTGAACCATTGGCCGATTATCAATCGACCGGTATCGATCGATAGTGGGACAATTAACCTTAGACTGCAGCTGGTCTCGCCGTTTCCCGAATCACTAACCACTTATGGCCCCGTTTCTGGTTTTTGTTCAATTCCCTGTTTCTCGTGCATCTATTTAACGTATGCTCTTTTGCTTTTTCTTCTTATGTTCATATTTAACTGATTTCGAATTTACAAAGTTTCTTTTTCTTTTTCTTTCTTTTTTCTTTTGTAATTTTCCAAGTCGAATAAATGATTTTACCTTAAAATTCCAATGTTTTAATTATACAAGTATCATCGATTCGCATGGATTTAACAGACTCTGGTAATCGCAGAACTCGCGACTGTTGAGAGGAAGAGGGAAAGAGGCCTAGTTACTAAAAAAAAAATTTTAGCTTGGGCTATACCTACTTAATAAAGTTGATTAAAATGCTATAACTTTCTTCCCATACTAATGTAACCGGCGTTATTCTTGTAATTATTATACATACGTAAATAGAAATTCTTGGAAGAGTGAACAAAATCAGTCGAGAGTGATAAATGTTGTATATGAAAATATATGAATGATTTTTTTAGCTTGTACAGGGTATTTCAGAATGACAAATATTGGTTCGACTGGCTCGCGCAGTTTGATGTATACAGAGTGTCCCTAGGAAAGAGATTGAACTCTCTGACCCATTCGTTGTATACATATTGTAAAATAGTTTATATTTTAGAACAACTCTTTACTGCCAAAGGAGAAACATCCACGTACAATAACATTTGAAGATGTAGTAGATATATACTAACCAATTAAGTTATCCGTCATTTTACAATATGTAAGAATATATATCAAAATCTTAAGATACAAACTCAAGTTTTGTAGGTACTCCTTGTATTGTTTCTATTTCGAATACTATTCATTAGGTCTTCGTCTACATTTCTGAAACACCCTGTATATACGTGTGTACTAAAAAACTAGATTAAACTAGAAATATTTGTTTCTAAACAGGTTATTAGTTTCCACATGCTAATTACGAGCACCTTTCAACTTTTTAAAGCATTACAACTTAAAAGAAAATGATAAATTCAGTACATGCACTTCTTATACATTGTCAAATGGAATTGAGGAAAACTTATTCCCTTGTACTGATAAGTACATATATATATTGCCATAATTTATAGTACCATTGTCCTACTAGCGTATTTGGAGAGATTAGAAACTCCAGTGGGGTATCCTGTCGTAATAAAATCTTTATAGAGAGCATGATTCACCGGTAACCACTCTGCCACAATTAATAGAATATTAGAGAAGACAATGTACTCTTCGGTCTGTGATTATTCTATTGTAATAGAAAGTTTTGCAGGTAATATGAACCATCGATGGTCATTCTGGCACAATTAATGCAATTACACGATAAGCAATTTAAATCATTTTATTATCAATAAAATAGAGCTGTTGACAGCATGATCCACCGATAGTCAATCCTGCTACAGCGAATGAAATATGAGAGCAGCGTGCGTTATCTGCCGGTGGTCATTCTATCACAACAAAGCGTCGTAGACAGCGTGACCCATGTGGAGCCAATCTATTATAATTAACACGTCCGCAATCACCGTACAGTTAGAAAACTGGCCACTACAGCCCAAGCTTTTGTTTTTAATAGACGCCTGTGTGACGTTCGGCCCTCCTAAAAATCGGAGTGTTACACACACGTGACTCGTATATGTGGAAACGAACGTGTTAATAAGATCCTTTGTATGCGACAGGACCTAAAATTTTATCTATTTAGATGTAAAAGAAATTTTAGATTTTCACTTCCGGTCTGGATGTACTCAAAAAAAAAAAAAAAGAAAATGCTAGAAGAGAACGAGAGAAGAATATATAATACAATTATATAGGAAAGAAACGAGACCTTTGAAATTTCTATTTACGACTGACAAAGTGAGTCTGCGATTGTTAGAGACAGGACGCCATACTTCTGCGATCTATTAATCCGTTAGTGTATTATCAATTTGTTTCGATATTGATAGTGTTTAAAAATTTTCTCGCGCGAAGGGTCAACAGGAGTCGGAACAGTGTGGGGAACAAAGAAAAAGTCACAAGTGTAAATTGTATTTGAAAAGACTTCCATCATTGTGAAACGTTCGTTGCGCATATGACAAATTTATGTGCCATCTTGTATATGTACAATCTCGCCCCTGGCCCAAGTGTACACGAATCTTCGCGTTATTTTTTTCACGGCGATAACGAAACAGAGGCGACAAGAATTATATATGTTGATGGTAACAAATCGATTGAAACGAAAAGGAAAAAAAAAGAGAGAAACGATATAAGAATGAAAAATCACAAAGTGCACGACGACTAAACCGCAAGATGCTACGACATTTAAGGCTGAGAACGTTGTGAAGAGTAATTATTTACGTTTCTTACCGAGATCCATTAAAATGAAAATTGTTACGTAGTCGACATTCGAACATCCGCAATAGTTTGTAATCGAGTGCGTTACAATCGCTATGTCTGGGATGTAGCAGAGTCATCGCAGGTCTTCAACGCCAGGTCTTCGTTGTGCTCTATCCCCCCCTTCCCAACTTCTACGTATTTAAGTTAGATAAGGGCCTCACACCCTTACGACAGTTTTCTGTAGCAAAAATTCATGGTTTCAAAACATTGCTTTTGTACTGTAGCGATGAAGCTGCTTGATCTCAGTCGTAGATAAAGGTGCAGTTTCGCGTGTTTGCGTCGCCATAAGTTGTTTCTACACTTATGCTCAGCTTACACGCTTGAGAAACTACGGACACGCAAATGAACATTATTACTATGTACTGTAATAAATTTTCATAGTGAATTAGGAAATTATTTATTTGCAGTGCTTTCAGTCGTACAAGCAACAGTGTTCGAAATTTTATATACATATATATATATACACACACGCGCATACATACCTTGATCAATGACATTGCTAGTCTTACATCCCTCACGAAAGGTATGAGGTGTTTAGTGCAACACATTCAAGTTTCTTGAAGGGTGTATCCGAAGCTACGCTCACGCGAGACTGTACCTTTATACTTGAACGAAAGCTGCAAATTTTTAGTGTGAATGTTTTCGTTTTAAGTAACTATTAATAATGATAATAATAATAATAAATAATAATAATAATATTAATAATAATAAGAGGAATGAATATATAAATGAACGAAGAAAACGGAAATACGATGAAACACAAATAATTATAACAATATAATAACTAGAGGATGGCGATTTAATAATGTTGTGAATTTTTGTAGCATACATTTTTATTTTGGTCTACCAGGGCCAATTTGTGTGTAAACAACCATGGACAACAAACAAAAAAAACTAATGTTAAAGGAAAATGACAAGAAACAAAGTCAAATGTATTGTAACTTTTTGCATTTAGTATAATATACCTACCTTACTACCAGCTCCTATCAGTTTTTCTTTATCTGTCTGAACATTACCATATATATATATATATATTTCTTTGTAATTTCGAGGATATATATAGTGGTAGTTGAGTTTAGAAATTTTAGTTCACTGTTGTGTATGTGCGTGTAATAACGTGTGATCAATGTTATTATTTACAATGGTTAAATACGGTTGTACGAATAATGAACAGTTACACCGGCGGGTTATTACGCTGCATGTAAAGTATACGTGAAATACATAACATAACAGTCTTCGGAGAGACCGGTGAGGAGAGACCGTTTATAAAATGTGCAGAGGTATCGTTATTGTCGAGTAAAACAGCCTAGAAACCGCTTCCAGGTTCATCGACTGATAAATATGCTCGTTCCTCAACCGATGAACGTGTACAGTTTATTTCATGAGAAATGGCTAAGTCATATATATAGTCTCCAAATGCATACATATATAAGATATATGTAGAGTGTTTAATTTATTTTGTTCATCTACGGGGTACTCCATTTATCTTCACCATCCACGAAATACATATATATACATATTTAAGAAAGGGATCTTTCCTCGTTAATTAATGTACAATGTATAGGATTATTCATTCATCTTAATCACCTGCGGTGTTTCATTTGTCTTAACCATTGTAAAAAATACACGTGCGGAAGAATGTTAATATTGAAACGACTGTTTTAGGACAAATGAAACACCCTGTCCTTGAACAAAAGAAATTAAACCTCCTGCATGTGGTACGCTAAACGAAACGGCAAATGTGAATATACAATCCATGAGTACCGACATCAATCATTCACACATTCCTTCTATGTATTTCCATAGTGCACAAGAAACATGAATTATATAAAATTTGATAGATAATAAATAAAATTAATTTCTTACTCGAGAACGGATTAGACGAGCAGGATCAATTAAGTAACTTGTATCGTAATGTACTGTTTGTATGGAAATATAAAATACTTCTTCATAATATACATATTTTCGCATCCGGTACATATATATATATATTAATATATTTTATAGGTGGACAAAATAAATAAACCAGCCTGTGTCTAGAACGATGTACACATTTAGTTCTGTGCAAAAGTTTTAGGCCACACGTAAAATTTGTCTTATGCCAGAATAAATGTCAGTGATACAGTAAAGTCTTGATCTAAGCTAGACGGAGCTGTACGATCTTAGTAAATCGCCTACATCCCCCTCCACTGGGCGGCGGGGACAGGTATATCGGTGTGAACCACTACTAAGCCAATTACAAAATTTCTTTATTATTCGTTATTCTTTTATGAGACTTTCGCCAACTCATTTGTGGCATTTTTCTGATAAAAATGATACTGAACACGATACGATTTGAACTGTATTTAAGTTTAATTGACACATAATTTTATGAAAAATAAAATAATCGCAGTATTTCTTCGGTTGATCAGAACATTCCTTATGGTAACAATAAAATAAAAATGTTTTTACGAATACGCAGACGTTCTCTTGCACTTTGGAAGTTTGTATACTTCACAAATGCATAAACAGCAGTCTAGTGATGCTTCTTACTGTATCCTCATTTTCTTCGAGTCACAATATTTTTCGTAAGGAACGCTGACTAGTAATGACGTGAACACCCTGTATATGTATGCATATATGCTGTATGCGTTTCACGAGTAGAAAAGATCCTGCCAAAGTTGAATAACTGAAACGAGATTCGCGAGGCCGATTCGAGAGCGATTACTCGGAAAAAAAGAATCTTCCAGATCCGTGGGCATCGCGTTGCGTAATTATTGTTGCAGTCTCGCTCGTGTAAGCGACAAGAGGAACGAGAACCAGTGCATCTGGCAGAAAGATCAAACGGGGGTGTCAGAAGAAAGAAAAACGATGAGATCATCTTTGCTGGGCCGCTGTGTGCTTGCCGCCTTGCCGAGCCCGCCGCGAGCGTAGTCAGTACCGGTCCTGCGACCGATTTGGAGTGTTCTTTTGAGCGTTCCAGAAAACGGCTGGAGAAAGGACCGAACTGCGACGCTGATCGCCGGCCAAAGAAAAAGGTCCTCAGAAGAGTGTACTCGCTCCAGGTACGTAATTGTGCAGGTGTGCACCTCCGTATGAAAGACCTACGAACGCTGCATTTGAACGATCCCTGTCCCGTATCGGCTTTCGAGCCGAAGATTTATATTTTGATATAGCCCGTCTGGTAAGAAGGGATTTGAACAATAAAAACTTTAGTTCAGATACGCGTACAATGTGGAATATTTTTGAAGTCCGAACATGATATTAACACTAAACCTACCGAGCTCTAAAAGTAGCCGATATAAAAATAACAGGATTGAATTTATTTGAACTTTGTGCGATTCATATTATAATGTCTCCGCTATTAAATATATTTATTTGACCATTTACCGCGGAAGCATCTTTATAATTTCAATAATTGTGAAATAAAATATTTCGAGCCGGTTTAGTGTTAAACAGTGTACGACAGTTTTGTGTGTTGACGATTATATTTAAATAAATCGTGACACCAAAAATTTACTCTATTCACACTATTTACATTTTTTTTTTGTTTACTTGGAAGTCGTCTTCGTTAGAGACCTCGTGACCTACGATAACCTACAGGCTACTTTTAAATGCAGTTTTGTGAAGTAATGGGACATGATATATATTTTTTTAGTATTCTTTTTTTATAATTTACCGATCGTGATATAATAACAGACTGCGGATTTGTATGCATTTAGGAAGATATTGGCTGAGTGAAATATAAAACAGCAAGAGATTAGGAATACCTAAGTATATTGTTATATGATGTTTCCAGTGTGAAAAATCTATTAAGGGATGAAGCGAATATTTTATTTCACTCCTGCTGCCATAATCGCTGCAAAGCATTTTTATTTTGCATAAAGATCCGCATTCTAATAATGACACGTTTCGAATGATATATGAATGATATAATTATTATATGTCATTGTCGAATATTACAATTACGTATAAGGAGCATGATCGACCTTTATTCGAAAAATATAATCGATTAGTTGGACTACAGTAATTATAACTGTGATAAGTAAATGGAAGATTCATAGATAGCACAACTAATAGATGTTAATTTTGCCATTAACAAATGCTATCATTAATATTAGTTGTCGGAGACCTATCAACGCTGAACAAATATTATGAACTATTTACATTATTTATCAAATTTCTAAACAATGCCATGTTTATAGTTATGTAAATTACTTTTGCAATTTCAATTCTACTATTTTTTCTAACTTTATTCCAAATTGTCGATAGAACGATTAATAAATTAATTTGTAACGTGCTTTTGCTGAAATTATCTAAATTTTTCACTTACAGAGATTTATAAAGATTTCTTATTTCGTCTTATAAAGATTTCTTATTTTACCCTTAGTTGCTAGTCAATATTTTTCATTCAAATATCAAATTACTACTATATTATAGCTTTCATTGAAATAAGCTCGTATTATTTCGATTTCAATGTGGGAGTTTATTCGCCTAATTATGTCTGGCAGTGTTGTGAACACGGAAGATACGTTGTACACGCAAATCTATTTCTTTAATTAAGTGATGAATAAACTCCATTCGTTCTACAAGATGAACGCGTATACAGTTGCGGTCAATCCATTGATAGTGGGCGTACTGTCACAATTAATTTATCTTCTCGAGAACTATCTTTCTTGGAACGGAAATCAAACATCCTCTCGTCGGAGAAAAATATAATTATCGTAGTATTGTAGATCGCTTTGCGTATAGTTTAGTTGTAAAGGGCAAAAGCAATCGTACGTTTCAAATGTTAATTTTACACGAAATTCTAAATCATAAAATAAAGATATCTATATTTATAAAAATCTTTATTTACAAAAAACAAAGATCCGCAGTCTAGTGATTTAATATAAATTACATCATACAAGACCTATTTACTGAAAAATAAATAATGCAGTACATTTGACTAAAATCGATTACAAGTCGAAAATCCATGCATTATAATAAATTATTATTAGGCGCATAAATTTTAGCATAAATTTTCTAATTTATTAAATCATTTTGGTAAATAATTTTCTTTGGATTTTTCATGTCAAAGTCAGTCCTTGAACACGTTTCTCGAATTTATGCATTAAAGTAACACGATAGCTGAATTTTCTCAATGATCAGCAAAATTGTACATTCCGATTCAACATTTGCATGTAGACAATGATGAAAGGCCTTAATTTTTACACAATAGAAACTCATCTAATACTCGCGCATGATTTATATTATTATTAAGACTTGAGACAGAGTAAAAAATCTGATGTCACTGAAAGATATGATGTACACCACTGTATACATGTCCGCCATTGCAGAAGTAATGGATTTATAATTTTATTTTATTTCGGACATTCTCGGCGATTAAATGTAAATTTTCCTTGATTCTACTGCTTTTATTACAAGGATATCTCGTATTACTGAATAAAGTGAAATGAATGAAAGAGTGACCAGGCACTTATGGTAAGTGCTGCATGTCGTGACTACGATAACAATCCGAATTATGCCGCGTTTGTAAATAGTCACGCAGTCCCGCCAGTAAATTGGAAAATGTCACTATCATGAGAGAGAAGCAGTGAAATTCTTTAGAATTACGTCGATTATGTGATTTCGTGGGCGCCGATCAGCGAAGCGATAAAAACAGGGTCGACCGGGATTTCTACGCTACCATCGCCTCCACGTTGCATGGACTGTACATACAGGGTGATTCAACTAAGTGTGCCACCTAAATTATTTGTAAACTATTTGGTATATTAAAAAAGTAGTTGTATAGCTTCAAGAGTAGCATACAGTATAGTGATTGGTTCTGTTTTGCTTTTTTATCGAGATCTGAAGATCTGATTCTTGAAGGTCACCTTGAGTTTCGTTTCTTGCAAACATAAATTTTAATATCAAACTTATATTATGCAATTTTAATCTTACAGATCAGAAGAGAATTGGGCTCTGAATAAAAAACTGTAAGAGTATACGAAGTGGGAAAATTAATAGTTTACTCAGATATTCTCTAAATGATTTTTAATGCAAATGATTCACAGTAATTTATTTAAAATAATAGCAATTCTATAATACAGAAATGGAGACCTAATTTTGTATGTTTCCTAAACATTTTATCATTCGAACAGCAAACAATGATATGTTAATCATTTATTAATTAAGAGATTATTTAAGTATAGTATTTTATGAAAAAGATTTGCCATGCTACGTTTATTTTTTGGCTTGGTACTTGATCTCCAAAAGATAGTCATTTTAATGCAAAGTCTTTTGATGTCACTTCTGATTAAAACACACTTCAATCTTGAGCTTGGGTTAAATAAGATTTTTATGGGACACATGCGAAATGGAAGACAATGTTCTGGGGTTAACATGGCTTCGAGGAAACGATGATTAGAGGTACATTACTTCTTGGAAAGAATGCAATATTTCTGCATAAGAATGAGATTTGTCCTCAATCGGTCGAAAAGAGTTACCCTTTCTCTGCTAGTACCGGACACATGCACGACAGAGATGGAACGCATCACGTGACCGAGCAGAAGCGTGGGGAATAGCGTCGTGGAAGGGGAAGGTAACGTCTCTGTATAGACTTCGAAACGTTTTGCATTACCCATGTAATTTAACTGAGAATAAGGATAACAATTAAATGGGTGAGCATTAGCTAATCTGTCATTCATAATCTACCACAAGAAATTTAATAGTAATAAAATTCAAATTCTATTTATTTATGTACTGAAGAACAATTTTAAAAGCGAATGCTGGTAAACTTTAATGCTGGTAAACTTAAAATTTAAATTTAATAATTAATTTAGTTACACCAATAATAATCTTGAGGTGAAATTATTTAATGTTTTATTTGAACAAAGTAGAAATAATAGATTATTCGAATAAAATATCATTTGATTTAACAGTCCAATGGAAATAAATTTATTAATTCATTATTGCCAATGATTATTTGATAACGTGTTTCAAACGAAATGTGCCCAACTCTGTTTAATCAATTACAATGTTATTTCCTAGCGCGGTGATTTGTGTAAAATTTTTTCAAGAGAAAAAAATAGGTGTGTAAAATGTTTGATGGCACGATGCCAGAGGTCTGTGTTTAACGTTTCGCAGCAATTTCGTGCTACAAATGTAATCAAACCCAATGAAGACTTACGCAGAAACCAAACGAGTTATATTTAGTAAGTTCGTAACAGAAAGTTAGGAAGCCATGCTCTAATTTCCAGTTTCTGAGTTGTTCTACTACGAAAAAAATATTTCAGTGAGACTGGACCTATGAATGGAACACGAATTATTAATTATACGCATTATATAATAATAATTAAGAATAAGACGGGGCAAATAGGATTACTAAATAATTTATGTTGCGATGTGAAATCTATTGTTTCTTAATGGATTGATCTTTGGAGTTTAGAAAATTTTTATTGCGGTATATTTGAACAAGCAACATTTTATTAGCATTTTTAAAAAATTAAAAATTAATTTATTATTGCTTTAAACCGAGTGATTTATATAGCAAGTACAATATTGTTACATGTAGCTTGCATTACATAGGTGTTACATTATTTCTAAATTCCTACGGAACAAAAATTCAGTAATGTAAAAATTAGTTTACGCTTTTTGTCATAGCCTATGGGAAAAGGACAAATTATAATTGTTCTATCCAAATGACGAAGTTCAAATTACACGTGGGCGTTCATATTCCAACGATGAGTTCAACACGGCCTTCATCTATGATCGTTCAATTGAAATCATGCAGGGGCATCGTATAAATAGATTTTATCATCAGCGTTTGTCGTAACAAGAACTTACGCATACGAGAAATCCAAAAAATGAGTCGCGCGCTCACGATTATAGCAAGTTCGAGAACGACTTGTGATTTCCTAGTATCTGGGTTATCGCTTCGTTACTCCTATTAAGACCTGCGAGATTTATCACTGGCCACACTGACCCATACAGCATCCGTGGACGCATGTCATAATAAATTTTCAAAGCGAACGATCGTCGTACATGCGAATCGTTTCAGACGAACAATCTCCAATTGTGTATTCCAATCAAATAATAAACTAGCGATGGAAGTGTCAACATGGAATTGGATGACAAAAGCTTGCATTGTCAGATAAATTTACAATGCAACAAACTAAAGTATAGTACGATACGAAATACCGCAAAATTGAACCAACCAAACGATTTTTGGGAAAAATCATTTTATTCATTAAAACAGGGTCACATGATTTTACATTATTCTGAAAAGGAACGATTAATATTTCAATTCTGTTGGATTTTATTCACTAGTTACAGTATTTTATTCCGAAAAACAGTAAAGCCTTGATCTAAGTATATCTCAGAGAAGGAAACTGTACAATCTTAGTAAGTTCGTCTTCCCCCTCCACAGTGTAATTTTTCGATTGAAGTCTGAGCCTCCTGTTGCCCAATCCAAAATTTTAAATAGATGATAAGTTAACCATTCTTACACTATTTTTAAACTTGGTGAAAAACTGATATCATTTTCTTCGACCGGCATGTTTTCAATTGTTTCTGTCAATTACGTTCATAATATTTATGACCACTGGTCACACAAATTCTGTACTATCTGTAAAAATTGTGTACAGAATTCTTCTTCGAGAACTTTCGATGATCTCGTTTTCTACTTTTATCGAGTGCTCAGCCTACAGCAAGATGCGAGCTTGGAACGAAAAAGGATTGTTATCTAATCGAACGTGGTTTCAGTTTATGAGTCTGCCAGTTTATTCTGCCTATGAGTTTATTCAATTGTGTTGAACAGTAATCAGAAATTACCAAATTAATACATCTTATTGTTTTAGCTGACCAATTTTTAATATACAAACAGTACAATTTATAAATTGTATCTTATAGCAATAACAATATTTTATTACTGTCGAGTGGTTTCTACTTATTAATATCTTTTTATATAATTTTTGTTCGTACGGTAGACAGGAATATTGTAATATTATTTTGTATGTATATGTTTTATAATATGTATATAATGAAAATACGTATTTATAATGTTTGAATCACAAGTTTCCATTTGATGTAAATTTAATATTCTTTTCTGTGAAAGTAAATTACACGTTCTTCATCCTACACGTACTTATTAATTAATAATTAACTGTATTAATACATAATGAGTTATTTGTATTTGCAGATATCAAAATGCGGACGAAAATACATCTTCTATTGTACGCGTTGCTCTTGATGGGCCTTTGCATGGACGCGTCCGGCGAGAGGGTAAGACAATTAAAAACTGAATACATTTTAATATTAATTTACTGAACAATTACTCATGCTCACGTGGGTACAGTTTACACAAAAATTATACAAAAGCTATACATATATTGTAATTCATTATATGGTGGTTTAAATGCATAGCTGCCACCTGTTCTTTTCCATATGCATAATTGCTAGGACATATAAATTATTCACCTGCCAAGAAAAGCGAGCCAACACATGACGGACAAAATTCATTTATTAATTTAACAATAGACAGTGAAGGATATTTATTCAAATATCACATAGACGAATTGTAATTTTCATAAAATCTTTATATAAAATGTTTATGTCAATAAAGGAAACAGTTTACTCACAGCCACCCCTGACAACAAGACGATAATGTATAATCTTTGTGTTGGACCCTTTGCATTACAACATCGAGTAAGACTCTTCATGTTTATATTATTAATTTCCTTTAAACCGAAATTTAAAGAAATATAAATATAAACTTCGCTCTCCTTCTAAGAAATTACTAACGACAAAATAAAGTTCTGATCACTGTAACCGTAAAATAAATCGTAGTGCAAGGGGTTACTTTCCACGGAGAAAATTGTTTATAAATGTTGATATTATAAAGTACTATACATAAGGAGGGATTGATTTCCAGCGACGGAGGAAATTTGGACGTCGTACAACGACAACGACGGAAACCAGCGTTCCAGATGAGGTCATGAACATGCTCGAGGCTGACGAAATAGCCGAGAAGGCAGCGGAGGACGCTGAGGTCACCATCGAAGATGGCGGAAACGAGGTTGGATCGAAGCGTCAGGGCTTGCTCCGTATGGACCCGTGCATGGATAAACACTGTGGCGCAGGACGAGTCTGCAAGGTTCGTCGAAATCAATCGAACAATCCCTCGCTTTGCTCTCTGCCTTATCGATAGCAATGCAACAAAACTGAATCTTTATGCATTATTATAGCAAAATTGAATAGATAAAACTCAAAATTGTTGGAAAATTTTTTAAATTGAAGATGTCAGTATATATATATATGATTTCTCCTCTATTAACCCTGGAACATCATGCTTATTTTTTGAGACATGTACCTCACACTCGTGTCTCAGAAACCCAGTTCTTTTTGAGAAAAAAAAGCAGAAAATATTTAATGGTTTTAGGAGAATTACTAATCTTAATAGAATGCATAGAAAAAAATTCAATCGTGCTTTGTTATTTTACAATGAGGTATATAATGAGTTATAATTCATGAAAGTGTGAAACATAACAAGTAACTCATGCGCATGTCACATTATAATTAATGACTTGCGGATCTTTATGAAAAATAAAAAATGTTTGCATTGACAGCAAAACACAGGAGCGAAATAAAAATTTCTTCCTTCTTTGAATTATCTGATTAAGCTGAAACCAATACTCTGGTGTCTTCTTTTTAATATGTCCACTGCTCTAAATTGTGCTTACTCATTTTATTATCGGAGTATTATAAAAATAACAAGATTAAATTTATTTATATTTTGTGTGATTTTCAGTATAATATATACTGGAGTCAAAAAATATATTCAATAAATTCCCATGAAAGCACCTTTGCAATTTCAATAATTGTCGAATAGAAAATCTAAAATGAGTCATTTGACTCCTCGTGGTAAGTTTAGTGTTAAATAGCAACCTACTAGTCGGAATAAGTGATGTTTAAAAGGACTATATTGCCTCCTTTCGTCATAATCAGGATTCGTTTTTCGAAACGTTATCAATAATTTCAGGCGATCGACGAAGACACCGCCGAATGCGTTTGCGTCGATGTGTGCGACGAGGAAGCCGATCCTAGGCGAAAAGTTTGCACGAATTACAATGAGACCTTCGGCAGCGACTGTGAAGTGTACCAAGCACGTTGTTTCTGCGACACCGGTGACACCAGGTGCAGGGGACCTGACTATCAACACGTTCACATTGAATACTATGGTGAATGTCGACAGATGCCTGTAAGTATTTTATACATTACCCGCAATGCATTTGGAGCTGCCTGTTTTGAAAACCGAGCACCGTGATTATCATGCCAGGTGCTCACCGCCGTGAGCAAGGGAATAAAATTATTAGATAGCAGGAACTAACTTTTCGTTTCTAATAAAAAAGTAAAATAATTATTATAGATATTACCCTACAAATATTTAAATCATAAAATGACGGGTTATAATATTCTTAACCCTTTGACTACGGCAGACTTTGAAACGCACTAGCCATGCCATACGGTAGGAATTCATTCGCGATGTACACCGAGAACGGTGAAACTTTTCGTTAGGCGTGCATTTCTGAGAAAGTATATTCAAATAATTAAAACACTGAATTCCACTACATTAAAACAATATTGTTTACTTAAAAATAATTGCAAGATATAAATAAACATACTTAAATAATATATGACTAACGGAATATGTAACAGCTGAATTAGCATTCCCTTACATCTGACTAAAATAAGATCTGCCGGAATAGTGATATTTAAATAATATATGATTAACAGAATATATCACTGCTGAATTAACATTCATTTACGTCTGACTAAAATAAGATTTGCCGAAATAATAATCGATAAAATTTCCCGGGCGCCTATAGGCGCCTCTCGCGTCAGTGGGCCGAACTAGGTTGAGCGCCTATAGGCGCCTACCGTGCCATGCATAAGAGTAATATTTTTAAGCGCCTTCAGGCGCCTACAGTATCACAATCGCAAGATTTCTTAGCGCCTTTAGACGCCCACCGTAGTCAAAGGGCTAATTTGCGATTATTAATAATTTATTGTAAAGATGCTTCGCTGAGGAATTATTTACCAAATTTATTTCTTTGGGTATATATTATTGGAAAAATGGCTAAAAATTTGGATAGACACATTCTTGTTATGTTTATAAAATAATGTGAAATAGTTATATTTCTAGAGCTCCGTACATCTAGTATTAAGATCATATTCGAAGAAACAGACAGTAGATAGTAAATGTTTTAAATAATCTGATAGCGGGCTATTGAATTCCCATTTCATCGAGCATAGTTTATAGATACTGTTTACTCGGACAATGTACGCTTATGGTATTTATCACGTCTCGTTCAGCGGCGACGTACTTACTGGCCCGGCCAGTTCCGCCGTAGCGAAAGGATAAAAACAGCTATAAATGTGCTACATGTACAAAAAATATATTGTAAATAATTAGCAAAAATCGAACAATAGACCATACCAAATTCATATTAGTTCTTGTACATTTTATTCCATAAAGATTATACGTATAATAAATATATATTACATATTGTATAAAAAGTAAATTATCACTTGAAAAAAGATATCATTAATTCGTGAGTTACAGAAAACAAGATTTTATTAATCATCATTTTTCACAATATTAAATTGTTTGAACATCGTCAACAAGGTACTTTCACTTGTAACATTAAACTGAAATTGCTGACAAAATAAATTCCACATTAAGGTTATGCTATATACAATTCGGGGAATCCCCATGAGAAATATGATGAGCACGATGAGATAGAAGCTCGGCCAACAGTGAATTTCTGTGAAGTGATCGTGGAGTAGTAAGAAGTAGCAATACGCAGAAATTTTTTAAAAAAGGGAATGGAATTCTCGGCTTTTTAAACATTCATATTATATTATTATAAAATCATCTAGAAACAGTAGGGTGTACAGTTCAGTTCAATTTTCGAAAGTATTTCCAAGTATGTATGTAACAGACAGTTCTTACGAGTTATTCAACTAAGTTTCACTTTGATAATGATCCAGATCAAATAATAAGATTGAAATTCGTTCGGATAAACGTTGATTCGTATTGCAGATGTGCAAAGAAGAAGATATGGCGGACTTCCCAAGACGCATGCGCGACTGGCTTTTCAACATCATGAGAGATTTAGCCGATCGTCAAGAATTGCCATCTCATTATTTGAAAATGCAACGCGAAGCTGAATCGAATCACACACTACGTTGGACCAACGCTGCCATTTGGAAATGGTGTGATTTGGATGGCCATCCTCATGACAGAGCTGTCTCCAGACACGAGCTTTTCCCTATTCGGGCACCGTTAATGGCTCTAGAGCACTGCATCGCGCCATTCCTCGATTCCTGTGACATTAATGACGATCATAAAATTACCCTTATCGAATGGGGTAAATGTTTACAGCTTGCAGAGGTAGTCTTTTTTTGAACACTTTATTTTGAAAATTACGTACAAGAACATCTCTGACCACTTTCTAACTCCTTTTATCGTATTCCTGAGGAAATTTCCTATCGAGCAAAAAAGTGCTCAAAAATTTAATTTTACACAAGGTTCCCCCCTTGAATCGTTCTATGGCGCAATAAACACATTACTGTTTTGTAAAATTGCAGGACGATTTAGAAGACAAATGCGACGAACTAGTGGAAGCAACCAACGCTAGCGAATGATAACTACGACACATTTGAACAAACTTGGAGGAGGGAAAAGTGGTAATCATATAGCGGACATTGACGTCGAAAGCAGTCGAAAGCAACGAGAAAATGGCGGGAAAAGTTGCATGTAAACAATTATGGAAGCTACGCGCATGCCTCAGCACGCAAACTCGTCGATATTGCAAGCTATCATCGTGCCAACTGTAGTTTTAGGCCGGGCTCTCTAATAATATAAAGATGTATGACGTTAGGGACTCGCGTTAATTTCGTAACAACTTTCTAATATCAACTGAAACATTTCCTTCCTCACTCATCCCGATCGTATAATCTTCGTATTATTCTCGTAGCAACATGTATGTATTTTCTACATATATATACACATCTATTGTATTCATATATATACACACATTTTGTAAAAATTTATTATGTGACTGCCATTTTTTCAATAAACTTTATGAAGTTACCTTTTTGAAGAGAATTTATAATAATCACGCGCGTGATTACAGAACGTTCTAAATCGCCTAATTCTAAAGATATCAACTCATACTATTGCATTTATGTGTTATTTACAAGAACAAATATAAAACTTGAGTTTGTTTAAAGTCGTCTTACAGTACATTTGTAATTATATACTTGAAAATAGAATTCAAGTACAATTCTACTCTTTTGTGTATTCAAAATTCGGCTGAATAACCACAAATGTATCAATAACAGGATTGCGTTGTAGATTTAATATAAAAAATTAAATAAATATGTATTCGAATTTAACTCGAAGGGCAGGGGCTGGTATCACTAATAGAAATATCGCGTATAACAATTTTATATATTTTCGTAAAAGATTGGTTTTCAATTCCATTTCTCCTTGCAGTAAAATTCTTCAAGCATTTATTAAAAGAAAATTGCAATTACAATTTTTAGTTTGTTACCATCTGTCATTAGAAGCATGACACCGCAACCACAGACAAGATCCGTACAGACATTGCATGCAATGCATTTTTCTGTCCAGAGAGTATATCTCTGTTCTGTCTACGGTTCTGGATTACCGACTCTGTAGAATTTTTTTTTATTAATATCTGAGTAACAACATAAAATATAAGACTCTGTAGAAACTTCTCTGGTACGATAGCGGACTCTATCGAAATGGAACGGTCAGCTAATGACGTAGCAACCTTAGACACCGACGAGTCAATTCGCTGTAATCAATCATTTTTGCCGTTCTGTCCTTATCATATCATATACCAGCTCTGCAAAACCCCCGTGGCCAAACCGTACCGACTGACAAGTAAACGTCGCGACGGTCGCGTCGCATAGCGTAGAGATAAAACCTACTGCTACAGCAACGTGTGAGAATATTTAAAAAAAACAACAATAACTAGCCATAATAACAATTCATGAAAATCCATATGGTTCAACATTTATTACGTTTACACATTCAACATTTAAACCAAAGCATCACGTATGTCTGTTCCCGCCAAATCATATTAAATACACGTGTTACGTCCCAGGTATAATTTTACTTTATATTGCGTCTATCAAAAGATTTAGATAAAGGATAAAACGCAGTTTCGAACCAACCTGCATTCACCGGCTTCGGTTCGGGTAATTGAGGAACCCTCAAGAACAATTGGCTCTGATTGTGGATTTATTGTGTATAGATCGAAGTTAAGCATTCAAAATGAGTTGACAATCGATTTAATGGTAAAAGAAACAATATCATATTTTAAACAAGAAATTCCGGATACATTGTGTTATTGGGATTTTAATAATTATTTGTTAGTAATTACCGTTTAGTTGATTATGTTTTAATCCAGCGGGTATATACACGCCGTCTAACGATTGAACTGCACTAACGATAAAACGATTGATTTGACTCAATGAATAACTGGGTGAATTAATTAAACTGCACTAACGATAAAACGATTGATTTGACTCAATGAATAACTGGGTGAATTAATTGAACGATTGAACTGTACTAACTGTACTAACTATAAAACGACTTAATGAATAAATGACTGAATTGATTGAACGATTTTCTGAACTGAACTAACTGCTCCTGGTGAGGAGCCGTCCCTTTTATAGTTTTGTTCATTCTTCGTCCTAAGTTTTATCTTCGTAGGAACGGTACGTCTTCTTCTTCGTAATTGGTTTCCTATTAATGTTGTTGTCTGCATTTTGGTCAGATTTCAGTCCTACGTCGTTTTCTCTTGGCTGGATCTCATTGTTCTTTGTGTTCTCCCACATAGTTCTCCTTGTCTATCTTTCGTCCCTTGTGCGTTCTTAGTTCTGTCGAGGTTTTGTTTCTTCTGGATTATCTTTTATAATTTTGTGCTGAATATAGTCTACGGATTCTTTGCTTCTCCAATCGTATTCTTATTATACTTCGGATTGCCTCTGGTGAATTCTGCTTAATTCTATTGCTCGTAATATGGTATATAACATACGATACATTATTAATATTATTATTAATTATAGTATTAGAATTCTATTACCCTGCGCAACGCTATGAGAGATTATTATTAAATGTTATTCAAAAATATTGGATTCATGGATTCATCAATTGATTATCAATTATCGTTAATGGTTGGACCACCGGACGTGACACACGTAATGCGAACGGGGTATAACATTCTTTCTTCGTGCTAATAATGCTCGGAAATCGTGTTTTATCGGTAACGTTGGGTGTTGACACTGAATGGTAATGGGGTCAGTCTGAGGCGCTGGCGCCCCAAATCCGATGGGACACCAAAATACATTGGGTGTCAGGTCTATTCCTATATCTCGTCTGTGCTTAGAGCATATTCTACACAGTCGGTAATTCAGAACCGTAGACTGAAAACTGTATTGCATGCACAGTCTGTAGGGGTCTCGAGTCTGTGGAGCTACTTTCAATTGGTGTATTCGAGTCACGTGGTGTAACCGCGGGATGCGCCGACAGCGCCAAGCGTATTTGGCGGGACCGCGCTTAGACGGCGTCGTCTGTGCTCCTCGTAAGTCTGTCGTGTAGTGAACCGCAAAGGCTCTCGTCGCATAATGGTGAGTATCCGCAAGTTTTCGCCGGATCCTTTAGCCATCCGCGTCTCCCAGTTACACCATCGCGTTCTACGATCTTCAAGCTGTCTACTGGTGAAGTTTCGTGGCCGTACTCTGCAAATTAACCGTGATTTTTGCTTCCAAATAGGCTGGCGGAAAGGCGGGCAAGGACTCTGGCAAAGCAAAGGCGAAAGCGGTCTCTCGTTCAGCGAGGGCCGGCTTGCAGGTGAGTTACACGCTCCTCGGCTCACATAGCTACTAATTAAAGGTACATCAGTGTTATATTTTGAAAATAAACACGTTCGCACTCCCTTCGTCTAATTTTAAAGGTAAACAGCTTAAATCGTAATGGTTGGCGCGAAAAATTGGAATGTTTTAGACAAGTAATGAACCGTTTATTTTGACCAATATAAATTAATATTCGTGGGAACAGAACGTGTAAATTGATTCATTCAACATTCGTTTCTATAAATAACGATAGAAACGTGGCGGAGCTGTCAAGGGAATGGATTATTTTTTAAAGTAAAGTGTCTAAGTTCGGAAGTTTTCAAACCGAGACGGTTGAGTCTGCTGTGTCCCCCTCCCCTTGTTTCTTTCTATTCGTTTATTAACCATTTTTATTGAAACATTATAAATGATCGCCGATAAAAATTAACGATTATTAATTGGTAAAAAGCGATAGTCTGCTCGTGTCGAATCGGCTCGATTGTATCGAATTAACATCAAATGACAGCAAATCTGACTTGGTCCCGGCAGTATTATTGTCGTATTTGGTTGCGCTTATCTGCCATCGAGCCTCGATGGAAAATACGATCGAATTGTTTGTGCTTGAAGCGTCCAATTTTACAATTGACACCGATCCGTTTAATAAGTAAATATATCAATATTAAATTAATCGATATATTTCAGTATCATAACAATTTTTAAATATAGAAACGGTGATCGTGAAATCGCGGTTGACTTTTCGCAACTTCCGTCTGCGTGGAGGAGTCGATGATATTTTGACAGTAAATAAAATAAATATAGGACGACACAATAGAATGACGAAACGTATACCAAAGCTGGAAAGCTCGGGAAAGTCGGAATCATCGCGCACCGCTCGATATCCGTTGCGTTAAAAGTGGACCGAGTTACGTATGCTATTCCATGTGCAAATGTATTTACTTTTTTTCCGAATATCTCTACAGAATTCGATACGACAAGGAATTCTAGTTCTGAAATCGTTGTGAACAGAAAATATTGCGAAAAATCGTGTCATTGCTCCTCGTTCGATATTTTTTGCATGAAAAGCTGCTGACGCGTGTGACCTTATGTTATTTGAACAGACATTACATATGATGCGGTCTAACCTGTAAATATTTACCTTGTCACCGGGCCAATGTTATCTTTCGGTATAGGATCATTTGTGCGTATAGAAGATACATTATAATTGTGTTTTACTTTTCAGTTTCCTGTCGGCAGGATTCATAGGCATTTGAAAAACAGAACCACAAGTCACGGTCGAGTCGGTGCTACCGCGGCAGTATACAGTGCAGCAATCTTGGAATACCTTACTGCCGAGGTGATATATATATAGATATAGATATATACATACACATATATATGTATATATATGAAAGAACATGCGGTGGAACGAGGATATACAGTGTATGGGAGAGTGAGTGAAAAGGTGCGATGGGCGGTGCGAGAGGGAAAGAGAGAAAGAGAGAAATGCACAATAGGAAGATCAGTCGTTACAACCAGAACTGCATGCGTTGGCATCACTAGCAACTAATGGCGTCACTAACATCAAACATGGCCGATTTTTCCCGCCTTTTTATCTAACTTATCTTTCCTTACTTTTTTTCGCCACTTTTCGTATATTTCGCGTTCGTACATTTAAGAAATACGATAAAATATATATAATGCGCGACATATCAATTTTAGTTATTCACAAATACCGTGATTGAGAATATTTTAAGATATTTACAATAATGATAAATTTACTTATTTAATAATCGATTTCGTTTATGTAACAGAATTAATACGAATAAAATAAATATTATTATAGTAGATTTCGTAGGTCACGATATATTTTTATCTACAGTTAGTTTATAGATTTTACACGATAGTGTAAAACTTATATTTTCAGAAACTATTTGTATTAAAAAGAATCATCTTTCATTTTTGTTACCAAATCGGCTACAATTTTGTTACTCTTATAATATAATATTGTTTTACTTGAATTATTTAGCCTTATAAAATTAACTGTGGTTAGTGGAATATTCTATTTAATTGTACTATAACAGAGAGAGTAAATAAAAGAGGCAATAGTTGCAATTATTAAGAATTATGTAAGATATGTGAATAGGAAAATTTTTTTAATTGATGCATGCAATTTCATTTCTCTTAGATTTAAATGAAAGATTTGTCTTCAAGGAGTAGTTATACAATTCTATTGGGTAGGTGTGGTTTAAGTATGTGAAGTAATTTTAAGAATTTATTTGTGCATTCAAAAAACGTGAAGATATGTATATACATGAACAAAATTAAGCATGGCAACAAAAAGTCTTAACCAGTTAGAAATATAGGGCTTTATACATACAAATAAATAATACTTTTCATTTCTGTCCTCAGGTTCTAGAATTAGCAGGGAATGCGTCAAAAGATCTTAAGGTGAAACGTATCACGCCAAGACATCTTCAGCTTGCAATTCGTGGCGACGAAGAATTAGATAGTCTCATTAAAGCAACCATCGCAGGAGGAGGTATGTTCTACTATAAATTATTATGTGTTAAAAATACTATAATACTATTTTTAAATGTAACTTAAAGGAGGGCCTATATCTAGAAGGTCGAAAAGTGAGCTTGACTTCGAAAATTTGTTTTATTTCAACAAATGATGATATTGGAAAAACATTTAGTGCATAAGTTGTGTCACACTTTTATCTACAAAATACTAAATTTCCGTTAAAAAATATTCAATAGAAGTGGGGTGGCAACCATGTTTATGACACGATTTTTCAAGGAGGGCGTTTGCGGTAACCATTGTACCTCCATTATTCATTATCCGAATCAAGAAAGGAAAATTTCTCCTTAAAGTGGGCAAAAAATACTAGTATTTGTCATAGCCGATTTCAGTTTTCTCCATTTTTCACAAAATGGCGGACGTTTGAGCATAAAAGTCGTTTTTTGCGCGAAAAATATGATAGTCTTTAGTTATTTAAAAAAAACAACTGATGTTTAGGAACAAAATCCTAGGATCAAAACTAGATAATTGTGTCAAGTATGCCTGTAAAAAATTTCAAAGAAATTGGTCCATTAGTTTTTGTGATATGATGATTAGCGTTTTGGAAAACTGTCTATAATCGTAATATAATCAATTATTGAAATAAAAAATTCTCAAAGTCAAGCTCACTTTTCTTTCACTAGAACTGTTAGAAATAAAGTAATGGTCAGAATGTTACATTTAAACCAAAAAGTTATGGTAATACAGTATTATAATTTGCTTACTGTAAAATACGAGATACCCATAAAAGTAGAATATGTGGTAAATCAATCAAGAGTCATGAGAAGCGGAACAATCTCTTTTAATTTCACAAATACTAAATTTTTAGTACTGATCTCGTCCTGGCTCATTCTTTCTCGTTTCAACTCTTGTATATAGCATTTCGTTGCAATATAATATTATTGTTGACCACGGAGATTAGCAGCTCACTCTACAACTGTTACTTCATCCTCGAGGCACCTGCAATGTGAAATTAATTTGTAAAAGTGCGAATTTGGAGCAAAATCTCTATAGACTTTTAATATTTCATAACATATATTCGCAGTACTTAGATTATATTTTATTTATTCTTATTAAATGTTCTTCATTATGTTACTTTATTACAATGTGTTGCCACTTTATTGCGATGTATTGGCACGCAAGAACATATCTGCTAGTTCGTGTATTGAACATTATTACATTGATTTGTTACAGGTGTTATTCCACATATCCATAAATCGTTGATTGGCAAAAAGGGTTCGCAAAAACCTGCATAATTTAGTGAAACATTCAGGAACATTTGAAGCTACGTAGGCAAAGAAGAGATGCAGAACAGCAGAGTGATTGTTGACAAAGTGTACCTATGTTATTAAATTGATGGCGAGACTGGCGTGATATAAATATATATATAAATATATATATTATATATAGATATACAAATGAAAACAAATATTGATATAATTTAATGTAGGTAAATGAGAATTAAGGAAAAGACAAATTTTCACCAGGCAATTGGCATATACAGAAAGGGACAACTAATAATTATAGGTCTGAAATAAAGAAATAAATTTTAGTGTACACTGTATACTGCAAATAGTTGACGAGCGATGCGTTGTAGCATGGTTTGTTAAAAAGTGCGGAAATTTTTGGTATAGTACGCATCCTGAAAGTTGGAGTATTTAAACACTAGGATGTGTGTGAGGCCATATAGAAATTTCGTTTCCTTTCTCTTTATTACATTAGTGGTGTAATTTGTCTCTTTTTTTAAATGACCGCGTATTACTGACGCTATTTTCTTAAATTTTGCTATTTGGATATAGCACACTTATTGTTCTAAAAAAGCTGTACGATATGCGCAAGTATTCAGTAGATTTCAATACTTTCAATATTCAACGTATTCCATTTTTTCTCATGTCTGTATGTCTAATACTCCACTCACGTGGACATAAATAGAAATAAAATAATCATTCTTGTTATTAAATACTCTGAACTATCTTGAAACAGTCAGAAGTGTGTATAAATGTTTGTAGAGAATAATTTTTATTTTGGATTATTTATCTAAAAATTTATTTTGCTAAATATCTGATTCAGTTTTTAAAGCTTTCAGTCGTCATGTGATTAATGTATTGTACAGGGTAGTTTCGTAAAAGTGTACACGCATATATATATATATTTAGAAAAGAACAAATTTTGAATCAATATCCGATGTACAAAAATAAATTCAGCTATGTAATTTGTGTATTGTCTATTTAAGCATTAATTTTCCTTAATTTATCATAAGTACTAAAATATGTTACTGCAATGTTCGTTTACCGTATAGTATTAAATATTCGAATGTGTATAAAATGCATTACGTTGAATTAAATGATGGTTTTGTTTTTAATATACGTGAGAAAATCTGAGAAAAAAATTCTAATTGTTTTGAACGATTGCCGTACACTTTTCTATATTCTGCCCTGTATAAAGATTATTTTATAAACGATTGTCTTTAGACATTTATTTCCACTGTGTTCTGTTAACTTTTTAAAACACTGATCTGGTCTGAACTTTAAACAATCTAGATTTATGCCACAGTGTATTGAGAATTATGAGACTGGAATCTTTGAAGCACGGTAAACTTTTCCACCAATGTAAAAGTGTGAAAAAAAAAACATTTCGGCATCAAAAAATCCTTAATGTAATATCATAATGCTCTACTCCAGTAGTATTCAAGTGTAAAATCTAAATCATACTAGATGAATTTTAAACCAGTTTGAAACCTACAAGGAGTATATGTCTATACTCAAAGAGAAGTAGTTTTTGGTTCCTTTGGCATCACTTTATTTTCCATTTATTTTTCATGAGATTGTTGATATCTACCGCATTTAGTGTAATTTTCATTGTACCAACGGTAACGCACCGTATATTAAAATACATGAGCCATATGTAAAACGTTCATTTTTTATAATAAAGAAAACTTTTACTATTGAACATTTCCTGATCATTAGAGCTGCAAATTAAAAGAAAGATGCGTATGCTAATTTGTATTTTGTGCCTTCTTTAAAGATTATTATATTAATATTGTTAAAAAAAAAGGGTGAGAGTAGGCGAAAGGCTGTAATACAACGAATGAGTTTTGTATGTGCACCATTGTACATGGATTGTGTATTGTCATTTTGGTATTACGTGTAAACATACAATTTAGAAATACATATACTTTCTCTGGTAGAATATGGCTGTGTGATTAAAGACAAAAAACTACCTAAAGTTCAAATTCTGAACAGATACATGAAATGCCTTGCTCACATTTTTATATTTAATTCTGAAATGCAATAACACATATTAATTGTTCCGAAGTGTTCGTATAATATTATCAACGAATAAAACAAGATAAAAGACATCGCATTGTTCCTAAATAGGAGTATTTGCTACACTCGTCTAATGTAATATTTCTTCAAAAACACAACTGTTATAAAATGACAAATCAATCAGTTTATAAATGATACGTTATTTTACGATACAAAACTATGTCGTAGATCTAAAGGAGACATATACTTTTGTTATAAACAAATCTTAATATTTCGAAGATAATAATGTGGCGTTTATTTGAAGTCGAATTTTAATACTTACGTGGCTTAAATATTATTACTTTAAACTAATGTTATTATTGAGAAGTTTTAATATAAGAAATAAATATCTCTGTATATTACTTATACATAATTTTAAAAACTGTTGTATGTCAAATATTAATCCGTCTAAAGTGGAACTCTTCAATAATGTTTATTTCTTTAAAAGAAACTATAATGTTTCAAAGAAGCATACAATTGTATAGGGTAGATAAAAATTGACCGCAATACAAAATCGTACTCTTTAATATTAAGCAAAACGTTAAGGAAAGAAGGGTGTACGCACATCAGATTTTATTAATTAAAAGAAAGTTATTTTATTCTCTTCAAGAAATTCTTACGAATATCATTTATTATAGAAAAATCGTACTCTGGAAAATCAGTTTAGGTACACTAGTCAGCAAGATTGTAAGACATCATAAAAATGATCGGGACAAGGGTTTAATATTGTACATATTGTATATTAAATAGTATTCTATGATAAATAAGGTTTATTTGTAATCATTATCTTTATTAATTAAACGAATAATACAACAAACGTTCAATGTGAATAGAAACAATTTTACTTACGACTACATCTAGAATAAATTCCATAAGGCAGATTTTTATAATTCTAGATGAAGTCCACGTAAAATTACTCCTTTAAACTCATTAATCTTATCATTTTACTTGTCATCTTCGTACACCATTGTACTGAGTTTATCTCGCACATTTTCTACGATGTCAATGTCTTGAGACCATTTTGAGTAATATATAAACTCGGCGATTCCAGTTTAAAAATATTTTTTGATATTCTTACCGTATGAATAGCAGCATTGACACACTGTAGTATAGAGTTTCATTCCGTTATTCCATTTGTAGAATTTGAAATTTGTTTGCTAATGAATCTTACTTGAAACTCTCTCATCCATTCGGAAATTGTGAAAAGTAGTATTTCCAGCAATTAGTACATACAAATTCATTTTTCCTTTGTCGGTAAGGACTGTTTGTCACTAAAGATAGTTCATTGCTTAAAACAAGATGGTTATTTACATTATAACGGAAGCTCCGCAATAATAATGGAAGCTCTGGAATTAAATTCACCGACACGAAGTATCGGTTCTCTATAATTAACCAGAAATCAAGTTCACAAACAAAGTAAACTTATATTTTACAATTACGCTATTCACACGGTTAGAATATTGAAAAGTATATTTTGAAACTGAAATCATATCGATTTTCGATTTCCCGACATGGTCTCGAGACAAGTTAATATTATAGAAAATGTATGGGATTATCTCAGCAGACGGTAAAGCATGATAATATTAATGAGCTTAAAAGCTCGGTCTAGAGTTGCATAAAAAAAGTGATATAAAAGTCTACCTTATCGAACGATCAAGGCACCGCAAACTGGAAAAGAATCTACCCTCCAGTATTATAAATATTCAATACTTTTTATTCATATACTATTTATTTTATTTATTCTCAGTGTGCTTTAGTCGTGCTGAAGAGAGATTTGATTGCATCTATGAAAACTGAGGATAATGATTACAAATAACTATATATAGTTCTGTTCTCTAATCTATAATAACTAGGCTGCTTCATGTAAAATAAAAGTTGTCCAAGTAAATCGTGAGAAACGGAAGTTGAATGATTTGAATAGGTAGAGATGACCAACGTAAGAACATATAATTCTTCAGTTCTTTCAATGTATTCTAGTTTGGTTTGTGTCAGGTTTGTATTCGACTAATTATTTGTTGTTATAAATGCGTCTAATAAAGACGTTTAGTACTAGTAACTAGTTTAGAGTAAAGAGTATGAAGCCGGTCTTATCCGGAGAATGATCGGGGTGTTTCAGCGGCTGGTACGTATTTCCATACCACGTGTTTCGAGAGGGGGATGTTGGGGGTTGTGAAACGTTACAGAACAGTAGAAACATGGAAGCATATATCAAAATTCATCGCGCAGTGCTGCCACCATAGTGGGAGCGGTCTCCAACCTCTGCTCCCCCACCAGACAGCCAATCCCATGGCAGGTTGAAAGCCTTGCGGCTTTTCGTCGGGTCCGCTGACAGTGGGGTACGGTGTGTAGCTCCTTGCGTCTGTGCGCGAGGGAGATAGCAGCAAGGAAGAGTTCCGAGCTCCCCACAGTCCCCACTAAGCCGGTCAGAAGCTCAGTCGCCTTTCACAAGCACGGTCGGCTAGGCTGGGCGACTTGGTGCCGCGGTTATAGTCGTAAACGTGAACCATCCGTACTCAAATTCCATTCGTGTCGAAGTACTCTTTTATTGACTTGACACGGGGGACAGGATCTCTCAACGGATCGTCCTCCGTAGTCCAGAGAGACTGTAGTGCTCGCCGGTGACAAACGCGTGACTGCTTAGCCAGCCAGTGCACCCAGCTCAACATCCCAACACGCTTTATTTGTGATCCTTGCGGCTACGACAGAAACCAGTGCTCCAGGACTTGTTTCCGATTCAGTCAGCGCTGTTGCCGTGCCTCTACCGAATTTTTACGCGCGCGAACCACGAGAGAGGGGATTTGAAAGCCGGCGCATCCGGAACCAAAGAATTCCCATAAAAATACATCGCCAATCTTTTCATCCGTGCCGTTACTATGACTGCTGCCTAACTCGAAGATTCCTCCGGGATGGAGAAACACGCCGATCGAGCCCCCCTTCGGTGAGTAAATTTCTGTTTCTGTTGCGTGACAACACTTTTACTTGATCAAGCTGCCTGGCCGAGTTATTACGCCGGCACGGTGAAAGGAAAAGACGTTTCGCTGGGAATTCACTGGCGTGTCGCATTCTTCGGAAAAATATTCGCGGGATTAACTCATCCGTGCAATTATATCTTCGCGCTCCTTCCCTCCTGCCCCGTTGTCATTTCACTTCCCCATTCAAAGGAGTGCGTGAGAAGCGTGCAGGTATCTGAACACTAGTTGCTTCCACACTCGAAGGTCAACGAACAGTATTGACGTTTACCTTTGACACTTTCAGGAATTTCTCAAGGAAAGATTGAGGAGCCAGCCGCGCTCCTTTTCACGGTGTCACGTGACTCCGGATATTTTACGAATGCGATTTCAGACATCGCGTCGCTTCTAACGAAACAATTTCTCATTTATTCTGTTCGCTTGCTGGAATTTCTAGATTACAAAATCGTGGATATATTGTTAATTAAATGGAGAACTCTCTGTATGTACGAAAACATAGCATACGATCCGTACAGTCCCGTAAATATTGGAATTATTCGAAATTGGAACGGATTTATCTGAAATTTTATGTTTTACAATAACATTGATTGGAGAGTATACAAATAATATTGAAATGTTTATTTTTTATATTTATTAATCTCTCAAGGATGGAGTTCTGCACCGGTCGTATAGTACAACGATACAAAATTATTGTTAAATGCATACAATTTATAAATAGTTATTAATCTTCAGTGATTAGGCGAACATGTTTGTCTATTGTATTAGGATACAATTGATGTATTAGAACGCGTTCATTCATTGAATTTGTGAATGTTTACTTCATATTTCCGGAGGATATTAGAGCTCACGGAACAGAAGCAATACCGTGCGATTTATTGCAGCACCGTACACATAATATTTGTGATCGTTCACACAGGCTGTGTTTGTTCTCAACATAAATTTGTATCCTGCTCCGAATCAAATGCGATTTTACTGCCTGTAGTTGCAGATTTAATTCCCGATACTATTTTCGTGTTTATGCACTGGAATATTTAACAACGGATAATACTTCAGCAGTTCAGTTTTTACCAAATAATCAATACGGTGCTAATGTTTTTAGTAAAAACGATTCAATAGTTGATGGTTCCATAGTTTAATATTAGATTGTTGCATATAAAATGGTTTTAGAAGACAAATGTTATGAAGCAATACTATTCCAGCTTGCAGGTTTATTGTACACACCATTTTAGGGTATCAAGCTGATTGTCTTATCCCCATTTTGAATTAGACATCCAATTTGACTTTCAAGTACAGTTTATTTAAATGTTCACCAATGTGGTTGCCCACCAATGATAATGTATAAATTTTATGCAAAATTTCCACCTGAATTGTAACAAATTGGAGTGAAATAGAAACTCATCTTCTTCCTCGGTATGTTTAATAGGTTGAAACTAATATAACAGTATTTTCAAATTTTTCTAATATTTTACTGTTCTAAATTACATCTACTGATTTTTGTCATGATGTTTAATTACGTGATACCTGATCAAAATCTGGTGATAAATAAACGGTTTATACGTCGATGATAGAAAAATGTCCAAAACAGAGATGAAAGTTTTGCAATTGGAGAACATTTTATATGCAACAACCTAACATTATCCATCCTATCGTGTGTATATTGCTCATTATCCTAGAAAGCTTTTTATTGATTATCCTAGCACGTAACAGTTTGCTATGCGCTTCACAAGGTCATCTACCGATTATTGAAAGATGACACACTGGTTCTTGGGAAAGCATTCTACTCGGATAGTCTGCCAAAGATGATGGGATAAAAGATACAGGATCTCTAATAATAGGCATGACAAATTGCTCAAAGTGTGAAATGCCTGACAGTTCTTAACTAACAAACTAATTACTTCACAAGTTTCAAACCTTTTTAGAAATGCCTAATATCATTTGCAGAACGTAACAAAAACTGTGTACTATATGCATGATGTATACAGTGTTGTAATAGAAATAGAAAGTATACATGAAATATGCAAAAAAAAGATGAAATATTATTTTTATACGTTCAATTGTTTTATGTTCCGATTTATTTTTCATGTTGTTATCCCTGTCCAGGACAATTTACGTGCGGGGTCGAATTGCTCGCTACAGAAGCGCACGTTTTGTTCTTGTATCATTACGCTTATCTCATGTGACGGTACATTGATTTCCTTGGAATTGGCAAAAAGTCAGCGGTGGTAATTGAGGTCCATCCAGTTCGTTACTGTGACCATTTCTTTTCCGGTGTGCTCGAAACATAATTCGTTGTTTTCTCTCGTACCAGAGTAGAATTGTTTTCAGTAATCTAAATACCGATACTAGGAACGCAAGGTCGGTTGATTGTCGACGTCATTGAGGCGATGGCAAATGTTGCCGGTGAAAGTTTATCGTACGTGGTAGGGGCCTTTATACTAGTCGTGTACTCAGGGAGCTATTCGGACCTGATCCCCTCTACCTCAGGGCTTCAGCCTCTTGGCTGCCCTCTCTGCGCTGTAAAGTCTACAACACGGCGAACCGGGTTCAGCTAAGGCGGGCTTCTCAAGACATCGGCCCTGTAAGCCCGGATTGCTCGAACGCTGTGCTGGTTCGACCACTTTGATCTACGCACAATCTTTGTCCCCATGAGACGATGTGTCGCACCATTGCGTCTCAATCGTCAGCGTTATTTATATTTTCAATAAGTACACCTTTGCGCATAGACTATAGCTTACTCCTCGAAAAACCCAGACCTGACATATTGTACGGACATGATCACAAAACTATCTATGAGAGGAGATCTATGAGCTACTATCCTAACTACATCTCAAAACCACAGCTGCTCAGGACACTCTAGAGGGAGGGAGGACAGTCTTCCATCACTCTCTTTAATGTCATTTACCTTGAAGTGTGGCCCACGGGCAGAGTGCTCCCAGAGACACCTACTCTAAACAGTGATTGGACTATCAAGTGCCAATTGGACTCACATTCTATAATCTAGCCTATTATTAGGTATGTAAGCTGTGTATGATATAGGGTATGGATGGATGTGTATTTTAAGATGTAGTTTGTAGTAGTAGTATATTTATTTATTTCGGCATCTCGCGGCCAAGAAATTGGACTTGATTTACAGTTTTTTCTCTATGTCACCTATATCCCTTCATCCATCCATCCATCTATCCCATGCCATACCCTATTATATCTAATATTGCCTCTCCCTCTCTCTTTTTGAGGGAGTTCTTCTTCTCTTCTATTTCTTTCCTTTTTCTCTCGATATTCCTGAGCCAGTCTACTATTTCTCCCACTCTTTTAAGACATAGTTTGTAAACCAAGTCCATTTCTTGACCGTAAATTAAATAAATAAATATATACACGTAATAACAGTGCTCAGGGTGGTTGACCACTGCAACAATTCCCCTATCTCTGGCTACTTGATTCAGCGAACAGAGGCCACAGCTACGTTTCTCCGCGTAAACCTAAGATCATAATAGATTTCGGTACAATCTGTAGCACGATAGATTGTTGCGTTCCGAGCAAGCGTTGCCATACGTTGCAGGAATCATCGTACGATAAATCGCACCCTGCATAGAGCCCCTTTAGCTTAGCCCGGTTAATCCTGATATGGAGGGAGGTAGAACGTGCAGCCTTGAGATGGCGAGGATCGGCCCTGTGCAGATGTCTGCTCTACACACTACCTCGAAGACGAAACAAACATGGAATCGTTCTTAACGCGAGAGTCCTCTTAGCTGGGGCATTTCCTTTATAAATGCAAGAATATCGCTGCATCACTTAACGCGGCCTCGAAAAGTCTTAATCATGCTCGGACACGCTTCTCTCTCTCTCTCCCGGATTATTCTTTTAGGAAAAACTGTCCTATCAGCGAGCAACGTTCTTTTTCTCTTTGAAGAGCTGGCAAACCTTTAGGATACCGCGCCAGATTACCTCCATGATTTTTGCCTTTCGGGAATCAGTCGAAGAGCATGAATCGTTTGAAAACATTGGAAGTAATGCGTCACTCCTGTCATTCTTATCGCCTGGACCAAAAAGTTGATCTGCTAGATCATGTTCCCTATTACTATAGTATGTGTACAACTATTTTCATAGCTACATGCTGTCGAATAATGCAAATTACGCCTCGTAAATGAAAAAATAGGACTTTCGAGGGCGCTCTGGATCGATCTTTTATCTAGCGTTTTTAACTACTGATAAATCCCATTTTCTGGAAACGAGTCGACCGCCTTAAGCTTTTGCTACCTCTACCGCAACGATACATCCACACGTCACGGTACTGTACCGTCGGTACACAGCTTTTTATTGTTCGCGAGAGTGCGACTTAACGATAAGTCAATATTTGACACACGCGAGAGTATCATCTGATAATTTACCAGTGCACTCTAGGATCAGAACACATCATGTTGTTGAAGCTCCGTCAACACGTTCGAGAACTTACGTGATATTCATATTGTTCGTACGCGGGAATTGAAATCGCGCGAATAACTTGGTTCGCTGGAAAATCCTGCGGTTTCGGAGTACGAGCTCTCCCGCGGCTCTTCTATGCGACAGCATGGTCGATGACCTAGAGGATGTGCTAACGGATCACGGAGCGCCGGTGAATCGAGAACCCGCAAAGGCGACTTGCTCGTAAATGTCTTCGAAAAACATGATAAACTGTGGCTGCCTGTCCAGACTAAAGTCCGTTTGCTGAACTGCCTCTGAAAGGGTTTAATTTTATGGTTAGACCGAGCAGTGAATGATGAATGTGATGGATCCAAATGCCGGAGCTTCTGCCATCTTGAAAAACAAGTAGATCTTCGTTCGACCTAATGGAGAACTCCAGTCTACGCTCGGGGAGATTTTAGGAATTCAAGAAAATTTAAATGACATTTGTGTTTGATCACTTCGGTAGCGGGAGTTCCCTTAACAGCGGCTGCACCTTTAACCCTTTGCACTCCGAATTATTTTTCAATTTTCTTGCCAACAATTCTATACTATTTTTAGTGTTTTGCGTGAAATTTACTGCTTGGACAGTTCCTTGACTGCTACTTATTTTAAACAATTTTGTTCACTAATTACATTCAATACTACCCGAACCTTGTAATTTATATTTGTGGAACTTATATTTGTTTTTAACTAAAAAATAAGGAATTAAATAAATAAAGGAAGAACCAAATACATATAAAAACCCGTTCCATTTACATTTTTCTTTCTCTGATGTCGAGTCAAGCTGGACAAAGGAGTGCTGAGAGTTAAATTGTAAAGTAAATTGGAAATTATAAACCGCAATAGAAATCGTAAAGATCCCTGATTTGATTCAAATAAATTATATCAGAGAACCCGTTTTATTTACATTTCTCTTTCTCTGATGTCGAGTCACACTCGACAAAGGAGTGCGAAGGGTTAATATTCGAAGCATTACCGAGTTGTTGAATAACAAAAACAAGCAATAATCACGTGTTATCCCGTTTCTGTCGCGTCTGCACAGCTGAGGGGTCCAGTTGATTGTCGCGGCTAACGAGAGTCCGGTGCATCATACCAACTGTAAACTATTACATCTATTAATTTTGTTTGGTCACGGGACGTATGAGTTGTGTTATTGCCTATTCCCGTCCGAATGACCAATTTGGTTAATTAAGTTTCCAATAACGACACGACAAATTTATGCAGATATTCTACGTTTAGCAGGCGGCGGATTAGTAGTTCCAGATGCAAAGAAAAATGCAAGACATGTCATTATATCCTTTTTACCGAGAACATCAGGCCGAATATTACATACATATTTCAGTTCTGAAAAATTCTAGGGTCGGAAAAGTTCTTTTTCCTTTTCGCTAAGCGATAAATCACTCGCCGGATACTCGTACATCTGTTTCACTGGTTTCACATCGTATCCATTATACTCTTCGCTAAAACACCGATGTCTATGCTTCGCTAGGAACCCTGTATATGTATATCGTATCGAGCCCGATCCTTTCCCGTACCAAAATTTATCATCTCGGTTGAATGACTAGTATGAATAAAAAAGAGTAAACATGAGTGAAAAGCAAACGCTTCTTTTCTATGTTGGAATACAGTCCACGTCAATGTGATAAGTAGACTGCGGATTTTATGCATTTATGACGAAAAATGAGTAAGTGTAATTCAAAACAGGAAGAAGATTAAAAGAGTTCAACAATGCCGATATACTATTTTTAACATATAAAAATCATAAATGAGGAAAATAAATTTTTACTTAACTCCTATAGCTTGCAACCGATGTATAACAATTTGTATAACAAATTGAATTGTTCTAGATTAAATAATTTCGAAGATGGTCGTGGCCAAAAGTGTGTGTGCGTGGGAGGATCGATCACAAAAAAAACATACACACATACAAGTGGAAATGAAAAGACAAAGAGCATAGAGATAGTCCGTCTACGATAGGTGCAAGCAGAGGATCGAGGTAACGGTATAACCTGACGTTGCCCACACGCTGGTGCATTGTCTGTACCGAGCATGGAAAGACGAGATATGGTTTCTACGTATGCGTGCATGCGCCACAGACTACAGACCGTACCCACAGCCACCGAGCTCGTGTTCACCGCTACGTGGACGCACACTCTTAATTCGCCGGTGTACATACACATATATCTTCGGCGTCGCCAGCACCTGCAGTTGCAATATTCACACGAGCACCTTCGTCTTTAGGATCCCGCGTGCCGAGCTCGACTCGGCCAAACAAGTCGTGGTTGGCGCTTAAATATCCTTGATAGGGTGCGGGTTGCAGGCGCCATAAAAGGATCGAATGCAAATGCGGCCGCCTTTTCTTATACGCGTTGTGTGGAAAACATTTTTTTACGGGGCCGTTAGAACGAACCATAGAAGCACACCTATCCGTGTAACTAGATTCCAAAGTGAAAACTTCTCTGGCTTCGTGTACACTCGCGCCGGTCTATGCAAAGAAGCATATTCTGTTTAAAATGCAGAGTTGATCTTGAAATATATTCGCGAGGTTTCTTCACCTAGAATAAAGTCGCGCTGCAGCCGCTGCTACAACGATCCTTTTGACACGGGCCCCGGGTCGGCTCTCGTCTAAATCCCTTTCGGCGAATTTCGTCCGGCTCTGCGAAACTCCCGAGGGAACATTAACGTTGGACATCGTTTCCCTAAAGACTGTATTCGCAGGGAAATATTTTTCTAATTCAGACTACCTACTTTGCGAAGGTGTTTCGGATAACGACAGAACTTTTCATCGGAACTACGGAGGTTGTTCGGTGGCAGTGTTGCGTTATTTAGCAGCGGAGGAGCGCCCGTCTTGAATCGTCGGTGACGAGGTTCCACAACTTTCCTCATTAACTTCAACTCTCAATTTTTAACCAGAGAAGCGGCGGGAGCGTACGCCGCTGCGTCTCTACACCTCAATTGCGCAACACACAAGATTTCGCTTCTATTCAAACTCGTGTGAGAGTTCAGATTCTCGAAATACCGCGATACAATTGTGGAAACCGTTCATTACACCGGAAAGAGTTCTCTCATTGTTCTCTCCGCGTCGCTGCTATTGACACGACGGTTTTTCTCTTTTAATCGTGCGATTTACAGCGGATCCAAAATTTGCACTATCATCTGGTAAAAGCTAATTCATCTAGCTTGGCAGAGAAACCGATGCCCGTCGGCGCATTTATAAATGGTGCAGTGTAGTCCCTGGTCATTTTTATGGTTATAATCAGACAATATGGTTATATCCTTTCGTTTCACACGTCTTTAGGATCATGGAGATCCCAATACATACTGTACACGTTTGAGCAAAACGAACGCATGCGACTGAGTTTATTATATTACTCCTGAATACGTATATTATAAGTTGAACAAATTTAATCCTTCCGCTTAGCGCATATTTTTCCATTTCAAGTGCCGAGAGCCGTCCGAGTGATGCTGTGTGTCACATTTTTATGATGGAGGGGTTCCCTGTCATTTTATTTCGTTTTACTCCAACGTTTTAACGTTTCGCGACTGACAACGCATACATTTTCATGTATGATCTTAATATACATAGAATATACATAGAATATATAAGTACCACTAGAATGGATTTAATGGCTAATTTGATTTGTATTTTAGGGGAAACTTTTATCGAGAATATTTAAAAATATTCCGTCGTTTTTAAACAAAAATGCAATATATACATTCTATATCAGTTTGTATTATTTATAAATTGTAGTATTTAGAATTAGCTAATGAGGAACATTAGAAAATGGTGCTTCGAAAAACCAGAAAACCCTGAAAGTGTCTTATAAAATATTTGGCAGGGCTCGTCTTGTACAATAATAATCAAACTGACAAAAATGTTAAAAATTGATCTAGAAAGGCGAAAATATTATATGAAGTACATTGTGCACAAGATACAGTCAACTTATAAATAATGCACGTTTTTAAGAATGAGTAAGAAAGGTCAATATAGAAAAACTGATTATTATCAATATATTGCGGACTTTATAGTAAAAATGGATGAAGTTAAGAATGTCGTTACATTATTATCGACTTACTGAAATTATTGAAATTCGAGTACTATTATGATTGTTATTAGACGATATTTATTGTTCGCAGAGCTGGATAACATAGAAGTTGAAATAGTAAATAGTTAAATATGCGTACCACTGAAAATGTTTAGAAACGTATTTTAAGGGAGGCTTGTGTAACCTCAGTGAAAAAGTGATTTTTAAGAATTTTTTTTAGAACAACTACAATTGGTTATATGGAACTAGGTCTTTTCTAGATGTAAACAGATAATCACAAGTGTTCTTGTTTTAGTGTTCAAAAAGATTTATATTGTTCAGAAAAATATAAATAAAAGATCAAATATACATTTTAGATCCAATCTCTAAAGAAATGTGTAATTATGCAGTAAATAATAATTTTTGTTATAAACGCATAAAATTCGCGGTCTACTAATAAATAGACATTTTCCAATTTTGCTAGACAAATTTTAAGAAAGTGGAATGAAATAGAATCTTATTTTTAATGGGAACAGCCTTTGTAGGTCTAAAACAAATACAAATTGTATAAAATTCTATTGAATTTGATAATCTAGCTTCTTTTCGTAAGCCATAAGTGCATAAAGATCCGCAGTCTATTAATAAATTATTGCTCAGATAAATTCTCCAATACTGTGTAAAGCAGATCGCATGGATTAAATCCCTTGAAGATTCTTTTTCTTCCAGGAGGCGAATTGAACAAGTGTCCCATACTTTCGAGCGATAGTGTATGTTAACCTTGACCTTCCCAATGTCACCGATTAGAATGATACTTTAATTATTAAAGAATCTTCTGAATTAAAATGTTCCTTGCATCCCTCCTCTTTCCTATTTGTAAACTAAAAAGATGGGGGAAAAAAGTGGAAAGAACTTTTCTTGTTTAACTCATTAAAACGAGGAGGCCACTTGGGTGGCCGAAAAGTTCTCAGGGGCTGTGTCGTCGAGCGGTAAAGTTTGCAACGAAACAAAATATTTGCGTTAAGCGTGCGAGTGAAAGTGCTACTCTCGCCGGAGGTCGACGCGATTTAGCAAGTACATTGTGTTACAATTAGATTTACATGAAAATTTTACAAGGTTTTGGTAGAGGTTAACTGTACCACCGCTCTGCTCGTGCCTCTGACATAAACTCGGTCTAAGGCGGAGGTAGAAATTGCCAGAGATATTTCTCGACGGCGATGTTTCGTGAACTAGAAATTCGCGTTCATTCGCCTGTAAAGCGATATCGTAGGCACACCATTCTTTGCATTTTCTTTGAGCCCCGTACCATCCAGACTCTTTCAATACGAGAAATCAGAACGAAACGAAATAAGTAAGAGAAAAAAAGGAGAATCGAGTTCAAGAATATATCGGGTACAACGGAAATGCAATCAGCTGGAAAATATTCCTTAACAAAGACAGAATATTAAGTTAAATCGCATTTCACTAGATTACACAGCCTGCAGATTCTACTCGAACTAACAGGAAAGAATCTAATACGAATGTGACACCTGTATTTCGCGTACAACTACCACTTTTATTGGAACATTCTTTTTGTGCAAACGGGAAGAATATATCGGTGCTGTAGAAAATTAATTATAGCTTAAAACTTCCGATTTTCCATTTAATATTTTCACGAACATTATCTAGATGGAAGATTATTGGATAAATTAATTTATTTAGACACATATGTGTGCAAAAAAATCTAAATTTCAAGCATCTTTCTTCATTCTTCAGTTAATGGTAAAATTGTTTATACTCTGAAAAATTTTGAACAGTGAAATAAAGGGGCAGAAACTCAAATAATAGAAATTATGAAGGTGACACACAAAATAGATTTTGCATACGCTTTTTCTACTTTATAAAGCACAGCAATATAAATTGTTCAGTGCTAACAAACTACACGGTTCAGAAAACCTTATAAAAGTTTTTCGAAAACTAAATAAACTTGTATCACATTCCCTATCACGAGTTCAGGTGTTGATTAAATTCACGCATTTAAATTTCAAAATTCTGAGTTCGATGGTAATAGCTTAATAAATCGATTCGAACTCCAGACGCGGCAACTTGTAACGTTATTTTAACTCCATTAGCCCAAAATTGCATTATAATTTCTCAGTCACCCCGTCTGAACAGGCATCGTACATAATCTCGCTACTTGTAGTTTCGGTGAACTCCGTGTAACTATACCGACAGAAATTGATGGAGACGTTCTGGAAGCTGACGTTTCGCCAACTCAAAATTCGCCATTACCAGCTACCTCCGAAGTAATATACGAGTACACATGTGCACGTAAAGGACTCAATTTATCCCGTTTTCCAGAGTTTCAGTTTCCAGAACCTTACTTTATTTCGTTTCCCCGCAACTGTCCGCGAACGTTCATAGCTAAATCTTTCCTGAATTATAGCATAATTAAAATAGGAATGATCTTTGAAGGTCATTAGGTCGTATACGAATGAATTCGTTTTGTTAAAGAAACACATAACATTCCATTTAAAAAATTGAAGGTCACCAACCATTTCTAGAAAAAATAATGCAGATAAGAAAAATTGCGGACGCCATCATATGGCTTGCGAAAAACAGTATAAATTAAGAATAGAAATTCTTCTTTGTCGATCGTAATCATTGACTAAACTTTTCAATGATTTCGGCGCATAGGTTCGATCTAATTTTGACTAACAAGCAATTTTGCAAATTTTTAGATTATTCTCAACGTTTCGATCCGGATATGGATACTTCTCAAGAGAAATTGCGTCTGTGAAGAAAATTGTATATTTTAATGTGTGTTAACTGAACAATTTTTTCACAGACGCAATTTCTGTTGAGAAGGATCCATATCCGGATCGAAACGTTGAGAATAATTTAAAAATTTACAAAATTGCTCGCCGAAATCATTGAAAAGTTTATAAATTAAGAATATTAGAATCAGTCATTTTGACGGGTCTCGTAAACCTAGTGCTAAGGATGGTATTCACGTTCGCAAGATTAAAACAATTGGGCCCGATGCACACATTTTTTCTCAACAAAAAATCCTCACAACTTTTTGAACGATCTAACCTAACACATCGTTACGATTTGGTTGCACAAGTTTACTCAGAATAAAACGGTTCGGTGCATTGATATCATATTGGGTAGTAGATTCGGCTACCTAATTAGCAATTGAAAACGTTAAATAAAATATAATAGTCTGTGGTTCAGCGAGATTCGAAAGATCAAATCGATAGAAAGATCGCGATACGCGAACGGTCCGAAGCGTTTTAAAAAGTAATTAATTATTCGTCGAAACGTTCACCAGTTAATTGAGATTGAACAGTAACGAATTAATCAATTAATTTTCAATCAACCAACGACCGTAGTGATACGGGCTGAGCATGCGACCCGAAGCTCGAAGCCCGGAGCGTAGATTCGCTGGTTGATAATGATTACTTCGTGACAGATTGGTTCGGTGGCGCATCGGCTTTTGTTTCCCCCGGACGCAGTTACGCATCTTAAGTATTGGCACGTGTCAGCCTGCAGCTCGCTATTGCTCCATTATACTGGATAAATGAAAAGCTACGAGCTATGAATGCACCGCACGTGACTTCGATATGTCACGTTTCTGATCCTCCGCTTCCTATATACAGAGAGCTCCTTGCTCCTCCGCGTTCGCATCCTTCCATTTCCTCTCGTGCTCTCGCGCAGTCTCGAAATTCGAGTTAGTACAATTGGGAATCCTGGTATCGGCTGACTGCCGCTCTGAATAACCGAACGGGGTCGAATTTTGAGTTTGTTGTAGCTTCCTAAAAATATTTTCATCAGCCAATTCGTGGTGGTGTTAATGATGCTGATGGTGTTAATGTCGCGCACTTATTGTTAGACCATATACTTATAGACCCAGCTTCAGATAACATGCCTTATTCCAAGATTACATCGTCTACCAGATAACCAGATGAAATTTTCAGTACGTGTATAACTAACATAGATCTACAAAAGATATATTTTAAATTTACATTAAGGGCCCAAATAAAAAGGTTTTAGAAAATGCTAGTTTTTATTTTCGCATGCAACCTTGTAGATTGTAATTCTTGGAGAATCTTATACCCTAGAACGAATTCGTAACACGAATAAGCATAAACTTCAGAACGACGAAACAGAAAGTATCGAGCTCGACAATTGCCGGATCTGCACAAAGAAGCAATGAAACGACTGCGTTTTCACGGATACTAGCGAATGCCAGGTGAACGAGACCGATTTCCCTCGAGTTATTCCGTTTCACATTGTCGTCTCTATAGAAACTTCATCCTTAATACACCATTTCAACGACAAATACGACACCGCGATTGAACTGGTTATCGTATATCAGTGCAGGATGGTTTTACGAATTGAACTCGAAGTCATACCTAACTCTTTTCCTTTTATCATTTCCGTCGTATTTAAATGAACATTTTCTCATTGCTTTTAGACAGAGCTGGGGAAAATAGTGTTTCGAATAGCAAAGAATATATAATTCTATTTATTTTAAAGTATGTGTACAACTTCGAAAACAGAATATTTTATTTGATGCAGTTAGAGATATTTGTATTTTGTCTTTCCTCTTATTTTCAATTTCAATTTTAAATATTATTCCTGAAAATAATGGTTCGAATAAGATAGATTGTATGTTTATGCGGTTTCTCAGAGTATTATAACAATGCAAAAAGCAAAATATTTTATTTCGTGGACCAAATTGTTGAAATAGAAATATCTTATTTTGAGGTTCAGATTGTTCAAACGGAAATATTTTATTTTCGAAATTGTATATCTTATTTAAAATACTATTTTCTTTAAGCAAAATAAAGTCTAAAATATTAAATAGTTTTTGAAACATTTGTTAGTTTTTAGACTATTCTTAGACTGTTTTTAGAGATACTGTTTTTAGAGTATTCATATACAGGGTGTCCCACGGCAGGTGCCGTTTGTTATAACTCCTGAATAGGTACTTTGTTTCTACCATCATTTTCTATGTAGAAAATTATCACGAGACATTGCAACAAACTCGAGTGAAATAGGTTGAAAATAATATAGCATTTTTAAATTCTTCTAATATTTTTACTGTTACTGTTACTTCGTGTTTTTTTGAATGGAATGTCATATTTTTGTTTTGATATTATAAAAGTACAGAAGAAAACAAGTTCAGCATGTGTCTTCGAAATGATAACTTTTAAAAGAGACGAAAATCCTTCTACATTTTTGGCCCCAACAGGAGTTACATGCGTGCATTTTCGTTACAATAACTATAAACTAACAGGAGTGCAGGGAATATTCACACACGTATAATAAAGCCACATGCCTTGATTCATTAGTTAATCATCATCTGTCAGTATTAAAATAACAGATTGTGTAGAGGTTATTATGTACGATGTATCGATGGTTCTCGAGCTAATTAATAAAAACCTTATGAACACAATGCGAAATTCAGACTCACTATTGTCCAACTGATTACAATGCAGAGTCCATGATACATGAAATATATGTATTATTTGTTTACCCAGTAGATTTGTAATTATAATGACCCGTCAAAATTTCGATTTAATTAATAACTCTGGTCGAGTTCATTATTAAAATTTGTTTATTTTATGGTGTGTAATTATATACATATTTATTTATTTAATTTCAAGCTTATGGTCAAGAAATGGACTTGGTTTACAAACCATATCTTATACCTATCTAATATTACAGAATACCTAATTAACTATATTAAATATAGCTCTCAAACTTTGCTATAATTTATATTTGCGGAACTTATACTTGTTTTTAACTAAAAAATAAGAAATTCAATAAATAAAGGAAGAACCAAATACATATAAAAACCCGTTTCATTTACATTTTTCTTTCTCTGATCGAGACAAACTCGACAAAGGAGTGCTAAGACTTAAATTGTAAAGTAAATTGGAAGTTATAAACTACAATAGAAATTGTAAAGATCCCTGATTTGATTTAAATAAATGAGATTTTATATCAGAGAATCGATTATTAGTTCGGATATGGGAGGCTCTGCTGTATTCCGAATCGCCCCGAAGCCTCGAATTAGTTTGACCATTCCGTGAAAAATGTAGAAGAGGGATTTAGAAGAGTTTACGATATTGTGACAGTTTAAGTAGTGAAAATTTCATTTGAAACTCGGCCGTATCGATTCTTCACCTGTCTGCGTAAATATGTAGCGTCTACTTCTCCGTAGCGCCAGGCAGCAGTGCATTGCAGTCCGTTTGCCGGAATTTGCAGAGCCTTGCGGTCGTATGGCTCTAAATAATCCAGCGAGTTGGTAATACCACCTCGGTCCACTAAATTTCTCTGGGCTAAATAACGAGAGGCTGTCGGTAGAGTGCCGGCTGCTAGGCACAGTTGAGAAATGCCTTATCCTCTCTTGGAGGATTATAGCTTACTAGGCATAATCGTCGTAATGAAATTTAAACCAGCCCGGTCGATGTGGACCACTAAGTGCAAGCTCCACCTGAACGGAGCTGTTTTGCGCTTGGTTACAGTTATCACGACAGCTCCGGGATTGAAAGCAGCGCGCTCAGTCAACGGAACCAATTCTAAAGGTGTCGCACGATCCAACAGTGCGAGCCGTTTGTCCGAACGTTTAACTCAATCTGATTCGCAATCACGCGGTAACTTACCGCCGGTAAGAAAGAAAAACTGATAGCCGCGATCGTAAAAAGAGGACGCACGGTGGTCAAACATCGTAAAAACGCCGATTAACTCGGACTACGCTTAAACCATACAGTTATAACTAGACTGCGGATCTTTATGTAGAATAAAAATTTTTTGCACCGATTGCAACAAATAGAAACTAAATTGAATGTTATTTCGTAATGATCTTAACCAGTTCACTGTTTCGATCTCTTTGGGAATGTGTGTCTAAATTGAGCAGCCCGAATTAAGGGATGACGAGTATACTCGTCAAACACAGGGAATGTGTAATATGGAATTAAGTTGTAACGAAATGACTTTTATTTTTTCATTTTATTACTCACATTCATTTATTTACTTAAATTAACACAAAATTTTGCAGTTTCTTCATGACGAGTATACTCGTCAAAAACAGCTGACTGGTTAATAGAGGAGAAATTATATATTGACATCTTGAGGTTCTTCTTTCGATTACAGTTCTTTGTTCTTCGGTCGAAAAGTAAATGTAAATTGTTATGGAGAAACTTCCGCGCACGTTACGCATCCACCTGGTTACGCGTGTTACTTCTTTATTGTTTTTCTTGACTCACAAGGCAACTTTCTGAAGTGTTAATTTCCGCACAGAGATAGCGCGTTGAAACGTGTTAAACACGTATGTATGTAATCTTTTCATCGATTAAAATTTATATTCCAACTATGAAAACGACTTTCGACATGGCCAGATCAGGATTATTGACACATATTATCGAACGAATGTTATATTTTTCAAATATTTCAGGCAATTGCGTCATGTTGCATTTATTTTTGTAGTGAAATCCGCGTGTAGAATTCAATGATAGAGAGTTCTGATCAAGACTTATATATATATATGATTTTACCGGATTTGGTGTAACGATTAGGTTTCAAGATAATCAACAACAAATAATCTGATCGCTTAATGAAATTTGAACCTGGTGGATTTGCTCGTAACGCAAGGCTTCATTCTGCAGTCCTGTTGCTAGCAGTATACATATACATAACCTCGGGGTCTCGATCTTAAGTCCCGCACTTACCCTAAAAGACAAATTTCCTTAGGTATTCTAAGGAACGGCGTAACCTTGTCCGCGTGTTTCGGTAATCCCTACTTGTAATCGCCCCCGTGTACGACAAGATGAAAGGAAAATCTTGTTAAACTATTTACCTCTCCTATAAAATACCTTCACCGTGATTTCGCTGGCAGATGAACGACCTAACGCGCACTGAATCGCATTATGCAAATGACCGGTTCAATTTCGTTTTACGAAATTACGAGATTACGCAGCGTTATATTGTTCGATTCCTGTTTCGAAATTTATCTTTATCGATTACTTATCTTTCTAATTTAAATTTAATGAAAATTAAACATTTCTTCCGATCTAGTATAATTTCATTTGTATTTGATTTTTTTTCATTTATGGATATGAAACTGATATAATACCTCGTGCAATGCTTAAACGTGTAGTAATGGATTAGTTACCAATATATTTAATCCTTTGCACTCCGTTGTCGCCGATAATGCGACATTCGAAATATGAACACTTTAAATTATTACAAAACAAAATTTTCATTTTGTTCAAGATTTATAAACTTGTTTCCTGCAACCGTATTTTTTTATTATATATATACACTTGTAACTAATATAGTGCTGACTCGAAAGGTTTATTATGAAGTTATGAAACAATTATTGAAAGATAAGAAATATGAACGTTCTTCCTTACTTTAGTGTGCTAAATTCACCAATGAAGTTATATTATGATTTGTATGTAAATATTTTCACTTTCATCGCGTCATTATAATTACCATTACAATGATCAGAAGGCAGCTTTCAAACATGTGGAATTAATAAGGAATAATCTGCCGAGAATCGTGGCCATATATTTTCGCAATATCCGGGATCCGTGTCCACTGCATATTTTTTTTATGCGAGAATTCAGGAAGATTAAGCCGATGAAGGAGAAATTGGTTATTGCAATCGGGAGAATTAATACGCGCGGTCATTTGACTGAATGTATCAGAATTGTTCGGCTTCCACTCTAGATACGCGTCCATATTTCCTCTCAATATTCAGTATATTCTGATCCGACGATTTGACAGAATTTGTGAAATTGAACATCCTTTTACTTCCGTTCAGAACGTTATTTTTACCATTGGCGCGTTTAAAATGAATGAAACGAATAAGACAGTGGCACTGATCTGGTCAAATATTATAGTTAATGTTATAATTTCGAATTATAGAATTTTGTAGAAGTCTGTTTACAAATGCTGGAAGCAGCTTCAAACGCATTTCAATCTCGGAAATTCGCTTTATCTGGAAATATCGTTCATTCATAAGAAAAGTGACATATAAATGGAAATTTGACAGGAGAGCCATTTGAAAATTACCTAAAATATAAAAAAAATTACCTAAAAGTATATCACCAACTTAGAAATGTGAACTAATTTGTTGTTATTTAGACACTGGGTTAATAATGTACACCACAGTTTATATATTTATTGTTATACTTTTTTTGAAAATATATTTTGAGTTATATAAATTGAGTTTAGTCACTTTCTTTTTTATTAAATGGATATCTTGGAGTATTTCCTTTAGAATAAATATGTCGAGCAGAAATAAAACATAAATGTACAATTACTTTTGGCTAGAAAATGATCAACTGCTTAACAATTGCATAATCATTTTTTTTGTTCTCCAGTTGTCAACAATCGTCTTTGCAACGTCAAAACAACGTGTTTTGAAATAATAAGTATTTTTTGATGTAAAATATGCGTAAGTAATTTTTGGTACTGCTAATAAATGTTCTACTTGTTCCGAGACGAATATTTGTTAATAATGGAGAATTGTTACCATAATTAGAAGATGTTCCAGTATAAAAGAAGAAATTCTTTATTTCGTAATCGAGAAGGAAGGCAAACCGCGTTATGACGTTCCTCTTGACCGAGTTAAATGGTGCCCAAACACATTTAGAACAGCCATTTAAAGTCGCCTTGTTCATTTATTAATGACGTAATGATGTATTTCCCGCGCCATTCGCCCCATACTGAAACATCTTTTCGAAACCCGTGCCTGCTAAATGCGCTGGATTAAATCAACATCAAAATGTACAATATTTTTAGGTGAAATAACTGCGAAAACTGTTCCAGTTGTCCATGATTTCATTTGAATATTCCTTTATTTAGAGACGAGACATCAACTCGTGCAAAAAATCGTTGAAAATTTAAAAAACCAGTGGAATCGTACGGGTGTGACAGAGCGCGTTACACGATGACAGATTGTTAAACAGAGCAACATTTTCTTCTACAATTTTTTTTCTTCCTTCAACCAAAACAGAGCTATATTGGGTGGGCGAGAAAGTAATTTTAGTATTTTCAGGTGAAGTAAAAACCAAATTTCTTTATTCGAGCGATGAACTTTATTCAATAAAATATTTTCTTATCTATTCTCTTTGGCAAAAGATCATCGAACAAAAGAGAAAATATTATTCATTAAAGGTCATTGCTTAAATAAAAAAATTGGGCTCTATTTCACCTTAAAATACCGAAATTACTTTCTTTCCAACCCAATAGTTCAGCCTGTACTTTGCTATTATTTTTTATCAGAACTTATCCCCAGGATGCGTAGAAGTCAATGCAATAAAAAAGAAGTTTGAGATTTTCATCGATTCGAAAATGTAGAATACGCCTGTGGCAGCGAAGACCAAAATTTCTTTACACTCTGTACTCTGTACTCTTTTATTTGACGGAGCACGAATCATGTATATTATACACTTACTTTTAGTACAATTGAGGACATATCTTTATTCGCGGCAGACTCGAATCAGAGTTTGGCGGAGCTTCACGCTTCACGACTCAAGAATCAACACTTTCGTACTCGGTATCGATCGAATCTTCTAGGATCTGTGGATTTCGCCCGGATTTTCTTTAATCCCCGTTCACGTGTAGGATTACCAAAAACCTGTGGACGCAGATTCATCCAATTGCTAAAATCGTCTAGAATTCGCGTGTTGTATGCACAGAAAATCAATATTCGACTTTAAGATGTTATTATTGTGTATACGAAATATAATATTTCACACCAAGTTGTTCCGATCATTATCTATAAAAAAAGAGAAGTACGCGCGATTTGTTTTCAGTTGTTTTTGTTATAGAATTTTAAAATATAATATATTCAATAATAAATTCCTCGTTAAAGATGAGAACATCTATACTATTGGGTTGGCAAGAAAGTAATTTCGGTATTTTAAAGTGAAATAGAGCCCAATTTTTGTATTCAAGCAACGAACTTTAACCCCCTAAAAATTGCTGTAGCATTACTCAAAATATTGTTTACATTATTAAATATATCGGTATCTAAACAATTACTAAACATTTAAGTATTGTATGGGGTATTATACAAATTTGATATCCATAAATTTCAAAAATCATAGGGGATAGAAATATTCTAGATCGGAAGAAATGTTTAATTTTCCAGTTAAAATAGCTCCGAGTGCAAAGGGTTAATGAATAAGATATTTTCCCTTTTGTTCGATGATCTTTTGCAAAAAAGAATAAATAAGAAAATATTCTATTGATTAAAGTTCATCGTTTGAATAAAGAAATTCGGTTTTATTTCACCTAGATAAGATACCGAAATTATCCGATTGACGATCACAGTTGAAAAGAATGTAATCGTTCACCGCAATTAACGAATAAAGTAGGAGTTTGATTGTTAGTTGCGATTAACGATTGAAGTAGAAGTTTAATTGTTAGTTGCGATTAACGATTGAAGTAGAAAATTCGTCAATCGTTGTTTAAAAATTTGCTCAACTCTGATTATATCAAACAGTTATTTCGTATTTTCATTGCAAATAAAATTTGCCCGGCTCTGAACGTGAATGCTATTTCACGGGAAGTTTATCTGTCGGAATATTTTCGTACGTATCGTATAGCATATCGTATATCATACTTGTCGAAGAGCGACGCGACGCTTCCATTTGACACTTGACCCGAAAGTATCGAATCCGCAAAATATTGACCAAGAGCACGTTGGTCGTTTGGCTGGACTAACAAGAAAAGAGAGGAACGCGAATCGTGGGCTAGCTTTCAATCGCACAGTCAGAAAGTTAGTCAGCCGGTAACAAGCACATAACGTGGAGAAGCGAGAAAACCGGTTTCCCGTGGCGCTCGCAACAGAAGCAATTTCCACCGGGTGGAAGAAGGAGACGGAGAATTCCGATTTTCTTCCTCTTCCTGTTGCCTGCTTCTAGCGGGCGTAAATTTTTTTCCCTCTCTCTGTTTTCCCTCCTTTTCTTCGTTCGTCCTCCGAAAGACTTAATTCGTCGGACGTCTTAATCAAAAGTTACGATTCCCTGTTTTGCCGAAACGTCACGCGGGAAAGCTACGGGCCGGCGCTTATGAGAATGGATTTTAATTCGACGAAAGTGAAAAGCAAATTTAATCTCTCGGCCTTTCACAGTGTAATATCGCCGTCGGGGATAAGGAACAGAGAAGAGATCGCTTTCCGCGATTCTTGTTATTCTGCTACTCGACGTTCTCATACTTTTCGCCGTGAAATATTCGCAGTCGATATCTGGACATGTTCAATAGTCTTTAGTTGAATTTCACATACTGGGACCAAAAATTTCGCGCTATTTTTATACAATCCTACAGATCTTAACGCGAAAACTCAAAAAATGCAAGTTTTAAAGCGGCGAGTTCACTCGTTCAAAAGTTATATGTATATAAAGTTGTGCGGTATCAAGCGTTTTTGATTCGTAGGGCGCCGCCATATTAATACGTATGTACTGAGCGTCGCGTGTCGTTTAACGACCGCAGCTACTAGATGGTACCACAAAAATTAACCTTTCTGACTGTGATAGTTTCGTTATCAATGTGTAATTTGTATTTCCGAGACTTGTTTCGAAATTCTAGTAAAATACAGATTCAACGATCACATTACTCGCAAAGCAGTTCTCGTTGGTTACTGTTTGCAATTCGTTTTTCTGCTGAAACATTATGCAAGAATCACGAGGCAGCAATTATGTGAATCTCTTTTAATTTTGCGAAAGTAGATTTGTCGGTGTAATATCGCAGTCGTGGAGACGGGACAAGGATGAAATCCCGTTTCACAGCTTCGGTCAGGCTATTCGACATTGTTAAGCTTTTCATCGCGACAGTACTCTTTGCATGAAGTGAAACAAGAAATTCCTATTTCAACTTGCATTTCAAAGTTCTACAAGTAACGACACTATTTCCAACACCTTCTTTCAAACGAAGCTATTTTGTTAATATATTTGTGAGTAGGATGATGGCACATGATTACACAGCTTAAAAATTTGACACGACTGCGAATGAGTTTAGAATTTCTTTCGAATTAAATAAATATTTCATCTTGTCAAATTGGATATTTGTAGGAAGTGTGCAAATTAATTCGCAGCCCTTACTACATGGATGTTCTAGTTAATTGCAATTTTATTTTCAATTTAAGTCTTTCAACCGGTATTTGAGGTTCATTAATTGCATAGAAGGAGATAGAGTTTTTGTTGGAGAGGAGAATATATACTGCTATTTATATATACTGAATATTTGCTGTTTTTGTAAATAATAAATGAGTAAATGGAGAGGGACTACAAATTAATTTGTGCACTGAATAAAAGATTGGATACATTAGAGCATATTAGTACGTTTTAAAATTTTCCTAAAAATATCTCTTATAATGAAACTGTGGATCTGATGCATTCACGATAAAAATGAATGGGTGTAGTTTGAGAGATTAAAAGAATTTAAAAATATTAATGGGAATATGAAAATATTTCCCGCTGTCGCTTCACGACTCCCACTACCAGTGCACCGGTTCCCCCACTATCAATTATTTCGTATTGCTCCTACCGTGTTTTGCCTCCTTGCCTATAATCTACTGAAAAGATAGTCGTCTTAAACTTTTGCCCACTACTGTATGCGCTCCCATTTTCCCCAACCTCCACAGGAGTTTGGTGGGGAGGATCTAGGAGTAGGGAGAGGTGTGGCTCGCGAGCCGCAAGTTAGGCTTGTTCTAGGTTACCGAAGTCATTAGAAAAAGAAGGCTATTTTCCTCGCATATTTATTTTGCATAAAGATCCGCAGTCTACTTATAATCGTTCGTTTTTTTCCCGCTTTACAGTGAGAAGACGCCTTAATTAGCGAGGAATTTCGGTGGCATTGGTAGACTAATTGTAGTTGAGGTATGGATGGATGTACCGTATGCAAAACATGTAGCATTCAGATGTCTCTTTTTAATTGCCCAACTCATTACCATGTGTCCGTCAAAGTTGCTATTTGAACACCGACGCGACGCGACGCGACGGTACGAGTTAAAAAAAGGAGAACGAAACGGATCGTTTGTTGGCCGTCGTGCACAAACATTTGTATGCTTTAATTCTCCCTTCATCTTCCAGCAAAAAATCCTCTTACGTAGATAGCATCAAAAGTTTAAAGGATTTCTGGACGAAAACGCGCGGATTACGATATAGTCGCTGCGCCTGCTTCAAGCTGTACGTTAGTATCTCTTCCTCTCTCTCTCACTCTCTCTCTTTCATTTTCCACTGTGCATCATTTGATCCTATCTTTCTAATTCCCATCTTGCTACAAGCATCCCATTAACCGAAGCTGATCATTAACGGAAGTTCATCAGATCGCTGGGATAATTGGGCAGGACCGATTTAGTGTGTACATACGCAAAACGTACATTTCATAATAGTCATGATAGATAATAATAGCAAAGTCTTCGTTTCATCGCGTAAAAAGAATCCATATACAGTAAAGTCGCGACATTTTTTAATTCTACCCAGAATTTATCCAGTGCCTACCCACTCCACTAAATACAGTTGAAATTATATCGTGTTTAGTGTTCAATCCAAAAATGCCAGAAATAAGTTGCTGATAGTCTCATAAAATGAAAAATAAAGAAGTTTTGTAATTCGATTAGTAGTGGTTCACACCGATACGCTTCGGCCGCGCGATCCGTATTTACATGCTGTCCTTTTCTACGTTCGGCTTTCGTTTGTACTCTCGGCGCGGTAGACGCAGACATAAAAAAAATGTCTACACGATATGCCTCCGTGCAGAACACAGGCCGTTGAAAAGATATCGCGACCTTGCTGCACAGTCAGTCACCTAATTCAGGCCCGGGCAACTTCTTCCCCGCTGTCGCTTCACGACTCCCACTACCAGTTCACCGGTTCCCCCACTAACAACTATTTCACATGAAGGGGAGGAGTTTTGTCCCTCAGGAGTAGGGAGGACCAAGGAGTAGGGAGTCGCCCAGGCCTGACCTAATTGATGGCACACATCTGAAATCACAGAACTGATCAAATTGTTATCAGCGCTGTGAAACTACTTATTTGAGGCTTGGTAACAAATGGAATTAATATTGTACTTATATTTATAATACCCCTGTATATTGTTGTCTTTCCAATAGCACATGGCGATGATTTATAATATTTACGAGTGAAAATGCCAGCTCCACTTTTGAGTAATTCGAGTAAACGAATAAAACGCAATTAAAAATGAAATACTGTAAAGTAATATTAGCATTGACAAATTTTTGCTTTGTACGTGAAACATTTTCGTTGCTTTTCACAGAAGTGGCTTTTTTATCAATAAAAGTGCCTTTTTTTTATTGAAAATGGCTATAAGTGAATTCCTGTCAGTCATAGTTATGCGCATTTGAACATGTTTATACTTGCGAAACTTATTTATATTACAATCTAATAGTAATACTTTTAATTCTCTTTTATGCAACAACTTGCCGTTTGATCAAATTCGCTCATTCCACCTCGCTTGGTCCAGTTTCTCTTTTTTTAATATTCTGCTTTTGGCATGATGGCGGGTACTAAAATTTCAAATTGCGTGTAGTCTCAGCGAGAGGGATTAAGTAAGGCGATGCTCTAAATTATCACATAGTAATGAACATTTATTACGATATCTTTACGAGTTTCCAAGTTTTTTACACCTTCTGGTTTCTATCGGAGGAATTAATGGCCTCCGAGCAGCCGGAATTTTCAACTCGATACTTCACGAGCTGCACAAAAGTTCTTGCGAGTTCGCCCTGTCCGACAGAAGATCAATATACTAATTTTAGGTGAATGTCAAAAACACAACTCTTGCAAAATAAAAAGAAACACCGTGTCGAAGAAAGGTTAATGTACGAAAAGTTTAACAGAATAGAGCAAATTCAAAATTGAGAAAACAATTTCGGAGCTGGCGCATAGAAGATCCTAGGAGAATACTTTGATCGTTTGTGTTTTGCGTTTTAAATCAACAAATTATGTTCCGTTAATAATGATATTATTAACGTCAAAATGACGGGTTCTAATATTCTTAATTTGCGATTATTAAGATTGTAAAGATGCTTGCCTAAGGAATTATTTACCAAATTTATTTCTTTGGGTATATATTATTGGGAAAATGGCCAAAAATTTGGATAGACACATACTTGTTATGTTCATAAAATAATGTGAAATAGTTAATTCTAGAACTCTGTAGACCTAGCGTTAAAGAAGTGCGTTTGAGAACGCAAACAAAAAGAACTTGAACATAAATTATACAATAATTTTTGTTTGATGCTTGTACATAATAGCAAGACAAAAGTAAAGAGCCATAGTGCATGATTTATTCCTTATTGCAATGGCATAAAGATAAATACGCAACTCTTAAAAATATACAGAGTGTCCCAAAAATGTTGTGGATAAAATCAAAGTTTTTATCGTTGCGATAAAACCTGGAAGCTGTAGTATTAGACGATTATGTCAACGGCGATTTCTTTATGCCGTGAATCTGATATAATATAATGCCTTGTGCTTGGTTCGTGTGAAGATTCTCGCCAAGATAAGAAACTTACCCTCTCCGACGCTAAACCTAATTTTATTATTCATTCTCAAACTGTACGACTGTCCGTTTATTTTAAGTAGAATCAGCGAGTATATAGACGTATGCATTAACCAGTCGTACGTGGACGCCCACGCAAGTAGATAATACTATATGAATTTTTAAATCCAATTTTCTCAAAAACACAGAGCCTTCGATATTTTTTTTCATGCGAAGCATATCCGATTTTCTGAATCCGGTTCCATGAATTTTATACCTTGCCCGGTTTGTATTTCAATGAAAAATGACTTCAGCCGAGCGAAATTATTCTCGTGTATTGATCTGGCCGGTCACCATTTTTAGTGACCCAACAAGTGCATTATTCTTGCGTACGCGCGGCACTATTTTTGAATCGGTGTGCAGAATAACCTAGTTTCTCGTCGCTCATCCGAGATTTCAATATTCACAGGATTCTAATTCCATAAAAAATTTCAGCTGGATGGAATATTGATAAAACAAGAAAATAACGTGTGCGGGTACATATGTAATGTATATGTATGGCGAATAGTTCAAACTGTGTGAGCGTGATGATGGTAAACAAAAAATTATTAACCCTTTGCACTCCGAATTGTTTTTCAATTTTATTGCCAACAACTCCCCGCTATTCGAAATGTTTCATTTGAAATTTACTTCAAAGGACAGTTTCTTGACTGCTACTTATTTTAAACAATTTTGTTTACTAATTATATTAAATATAGCTCTCTTCAAAGTTTGCCGCGATTCATTGCAAATATTTATTTCTTCAGCGTATAATTGATTCTAATCATTCAGTTAGAATGTTGTTTGAATGACTAAACAATAAATCTAATCCTTTCTTCTAGTTTATACTTTATATTATATTTATTTACTTTATATTATATTATTATATTTATTGTTCATTTCAATAACAGCTATGACTGCTTCGAAAGATATTGTTGTTACGCTGATGTAATAATTGTAATACATAGGAGACTAATTAGTACCGTATAATTAATGCAGAATATGTGCATATCGGATCAATATTGTTGTTACGACCCGTAACCACAATTCATTTGTCGAATTTCACGGGACCGTAAATCCCTCTGCACTTGTTTGCGACGATGTCTCGTGATATTGGCCATGTGGAAATTAATTACAAAGCCTAGTTAAGACGAGCAATTAAATTCGAATGCACTCATCAAGACCAGTAGACGTATATTTTGAAATACAACAATTAATATAATATGTATATTAATTAAATACGATGATTCATGAATCACGATATGAGCCCCGATTTATTTTATTCCACCTAATTGGAACATTGTTAACTGTTTCATTCGGTTCTGTGGTAATTGTGTCACGTTGAGCGGCATTTCCCCTTCTACGCTATTCCCCCACACTTCTGCCACGACTCGGTCACGTGACGCATTTCGTCTCTGTCGTGCATGTGTCCAGCACTGAGAGAGAGAGAGGGAGTAATTTTGTTCCTTACATCTATGACGTAATAGTTAGTGTTCTCTACAGTCTGAAAAGGAGTTCGTTGCCGCACCTTTTCTTTTACAGTTACAGTGATTAGTCTTTATGCACAAAAATGTCGTAGAAGGAAAAAGAGAATGTATATTTCTTGTATGGCTACATCTATTTTAATACTTGAATATTGATTACAAACGAATCAAATTTTATTTCATCTAAAATGAAACGCGTAACATTCATATTTGTTAAAATCCTTCATGACGAGTCTGGCTCGTCAAAGTACGGCAAGGGTTTAAAGATCTGTTATTATCGCAAATTGCAAGATACGACGTTGATTGATTGCTATATAATTACCGTTTCGACGAATTTAGCTTGTGTGATGTTATGTCGTTATAAAACGACTTTGTACAACTTTCTTGTTTTAATTTTATTCTGTAATGAAATTTTTCCTATACATTCGTGACACTTGTTTGATTGAAATGGTACCAAACTTGACGCAATTTGTATTATGTTTACTTGTTTAATTCACGATGTATGTTGTAGAATCTCGACTAACCAATGGAACGCGAGTGTTTAATGGGACAATTGCCTAGCTACAGTGCTAGATTGAATTTTTTACTAATTTCTATAATAAAACGTGTTGTACATATTTTATAATAAATCTTCGGGTTCTCGAAGGTTTCGGAATTCTGGAAATTGTCAAGGTTCTCGAAATTAACGGGATTCTCGAAATTATCGAGATTCTCGAAATTAACAGGATTCTCGAAATTATCGAGATTCTGTGTTCGCGTATGCGCGTTCAAATGCAGGAATGTATCAATATTGTAAGTTTGTGGGGAAAGTAGGGGGGAACTATTACTGGCGGGAAAGAACCGGAAGAGTTCAGGAGTTCGTGTATTACATATTATATGTACATACATATAATATACTGTTTATACTCCACAGTGTACATGCAGAAATGGAAAATTAACCTTTTCTACATCATTATCATCTCAATATGTTCTTAAATACCATTTTCATAGAAAAATAAGCGACCTACTAGAACGCTGTATTACACATTCGAATCCGAAATTACATTCTTACGAACGAATTTCTATTTCAACTTGCACTTAAAAGTTCTACAAGCAACGATGCTATTTCCAACAATTTCTTTCAAACGAAGCATTTTGTTAATATATCTGTGAATAGGATGATGCCCATTACACAGCTTAAAAATTTGACACAGCTGCAAGAGAGTTTAGAATTTCTTTCAAATTAAATAGATATTTCATCTTGTAAAATATTGGAAAGTTGTAGGAACTGTGCAAATTAATTCGCAGCTCTTACTAGATGCATGTTCTAGTTAATTGCAATTTTATTTTTAATTTAAGTCTTTCAACCGGTATTTGAGGTTCATTAATTACATAGAAGGGGATAGAGATTTTTTTTGGAGAGGAGAATATATACTTTGCTGTTTTTGTAAATAATTAATGAGTAAATGAAGAGAGGACTACAAATTAATTTGATTGGGTAGATTGTGTTGGAACATATTAGTACGTTTTAAAATTTTCCTGAACGCGAAATTACATTCTTACGAACCCAATAAATTCTTCTCACATTGCGATGCGTCAAATTCTTTCGCTAATGTCTGTTCAACGAGCCGAACTAGCGCGGGCAAACATTAGCGTGTCTATTCTATAATACTTGAAAAATATGAATTCCACATTGGCTCACTTAAATAGTCATCGCGTAGAGTTATTCAACTGACTCGAGCCTAGTCGACAGATGTGCCTAAAGTTGAAAGTAGTTCGAGGAAGCGGCGGCATATCTGGCAATCAAAAGATAATGTGCCCACCGAGGCAGACATTTCCCAAGCCTGCAAGCTCCGTCTGCTGTGATGCATGTAGGGTGGTGGTTTGCGATAGGGAAGGCCTGCAAGCGGATTTATGGCGCGTCAATCGCTATTTAGTGTGAAACCAAAAGCGTTGGAGACACGCGTATCTAATAGACGTGTTCAACGATTAAGCGACTTTTAGGAAACAAATTCTTGATTCAATTATATGTTCACTATATCTTCGACTTAGGGGAGACCGGGGCTAGTTGACTAACTTTTAACATATTTAATTTTTACTAATGAACCATTAGTATATTGACTTGGAATATACAGATTCAATCTTGAAAATCGCTTTGATTGAACCTAGTCGTAGTTCTAATAGAATCTAGATTAGTGAGAGCAACAAACCCCGGTTGTGGGGTTAGTTTACATATCTGATGGGGCTAGTTGACTTAATAGTTACTCTTAAGTGTTTAAGTAATCTATTTAATAATACGAAACGTTTAAAAATTATTTTCCACGTATTATATGTATGTTACTTGTTAATGATATTATCAAAATCATAGATAAATGTCCTTAGCACTCCGAATTATTTTTCAAATTTGTTGCCAACAAACTTATTTTATACAATTTTGTTTACTAATTGTATTAAATATAGCTCTCGAACTTTGTTGTAATTTACATTTGTGGAACTTATATCTGTTTTTAACTGAGAAACATAAATAAAGGAAAAACCAAATACATATACGAACCTGTTTTATTTACATTTTTCAGGTAAAGCTAAAATTAATTTGGTTAGTATTTTATGCCTGTCGTAAACTTTTTATTCTCCACTTTGACAAATGGAAGGCGGTTCGGTATGTATTACCAGTTTTAGTAAACCAATATATAGCAATATCAACGTAGCGGCAGCATTTTGTATTTGAATAGAGGCCTTCGGAGAAAACTTCTGAACAGTGTCGCATATGGTTTCGATTAGAAATTTCCTTCGAGAGCCGCAAGGAACTCCGCAAGTTATAAAGGGAAAAAGCAAGAAACTTTCGATAGAAACGGAACTTCGCGGGAAGCTAGGAGGAACGCTCGTAATAAAGTGAAATTGAATAGCTCCAATTGTTTTACATATTCCGCGCGTTCCTCAACCGCAACGTTGTACAAAACAAACTATTTTGTAAATCTTTATTGCAGGCTCAGACAGAAAAGCTGTATTACTTTTTTTGAAATTCCTGTAAATTATAATTTTTTAAACATTTCTCTTAGTCACCATGTGGTCAACTAATCCTTCTGTGTTCTTAAGAAAACTCGAGTAGTTTGGTCCACGTTTAAAAGACTTACTGCAAAGGGTATATGGAGGACTTTTTTGACCGACCTCTACAGCATTTTCAATTTTTCTGACGATATACAAGACAATAAACATTGTTAAAAAAATATTCTGAATGCGAGGAGATGATTAATACTTTCCTCATACAAGTGTCTAACTTTCTCAAACGTTCATTTTTATATTAATATTTTGTTTATACAAGGTGAATCACGAATTATTAGCTGTCCGATCGAAAATGTTTTGTTATCACATATACATGGTTTCAAAAGAACTCTCACGTGATTACAGCAAATTTTCTGTAAAAAAGAATTAAAAAAGTAATTTTTTGCAATCTTTTCTGCAATTTTTTTAATGTTATGATACGTTTCCGAATTCGCCTTGAAATCCTCTAACAAATAGGCGTAAGAAAATTATAGGTGTATTTGCAACAAAATTGAAGGTGACCTTGAAAAATCATAAAAGAAAAGAGTTGACGAAAAATTTGCTATAATCATTTGCTGAAATCTCTCTGGAAACCATGCTGTACCTGATAAAAACATTTTCGGTTCGTGATTCACCCTGTAGAATGTGCTAGTAAAAACTGGGACACCCTGTATGTAGGAATAACACTGATTCGTTGGTTCTTCGAAATGAAAATTTACTTTCGTCACTGTAATCTGATACATGACAAACAATGAGTTTGCAGATGAACATTTAGTTAACGTATGACCTTCAGATGACATTGAATACCAATCGAAGAGGTCATTAGCAGCGAATCCACATGATTCGCAACAGAGAAAGCGGTGCGTGAGAGGCTCCGCAAACGCCCACCACACGAGCTAACGATAGCGGTAACCGGAACAGATAGCGGTTTCACTGAAAAACTCTTGCATTCCATGCAGATCTTTGATTCTAATATCATTTTCGCTGTATCGGTTTCCTCGACAATGTAAAGGCAGCGTCATCGATTATAACATTGAACCACTTCTATATGAATTAATGCATCGATAGTGTTGGGCAAATGTTATTCAGTATAACGAGTAAATTCAATTATCTATTATTCGCAAATTATGCGAATTAATTTATTCATTATTCACGAATGTAGAATAAATTGTACGTTATTTGAAATCTTCGAATAAAAGAATGATTTGTATATCCCAATAAATTATTATAATAAGAAGATGACTAACAAAAACAAATTGTTAGTCGTGTCTTAAACATTTTTATTACATTATTAGTGATCATTAGACAGAGTAAAAATTACTCATTAGAAAACTGAGTAAGTGTAATTTAAAACAGTAAAAATATTAAAAGGATCTTAAATACCGGTGTATTGTTTTCAACCTATTAAACATATTCCGAAAGAAAATAAATTTCTATTTCACTCCAGTTTGTTGCAATTCGGGAAGAAAATTTTTATCTTGTATAAAGATATTCGCTATCTAGTGATCACAGTGTATTTACAACAGTGATGGTTCAATGTGGTGGTTATAGATTCTATGGTGAAGTCCGATATCCTTCGGACATTCTGAATTATGGCGAAGAATGAAAAATTTTCAAATCAGCTGTTACGTGTTAGGGAAATGCACGTTTCTGTGCGAGAGTAATAGGGTAGTAGGTCAGGGTAGGGCAGTAGGCCAAGAAGTGTCCTTCTGCAGACGCTACTGGTACTTCTTCAACCGTAAAAAAATATATTTCGCCTGGGAAACTTGTTCAAATGATATTATATTATAATATAATATATATAATATGATATTATATAATATAATATAATAATATAATATATATGTACAGTAAATGTAAAAAAAACCACCGTAAATGATTGAAAATAAATTATTTGTTATATGTTATACGATCGAATGCAAAACAAACCCACGTCGCGAAATGTGCAACAACACGTTATACGGCGAGTATTTACACATCGATTATAAAAACAATAATTAAAATATGCTGATATTCTGATCGTGTTATTTGCATTTGTATACATATTTGACACTTTCGATCAGTCATAAACCGTGTTGTTCCTTTTTCTCGCATTTAAATGGTAAATCCAGTAAAAATAAACGGAACACATTAACACGCGTAGTTGATCCATTTGCGCATTACAGTGCAGCAAACATTTTACAGTTTTCATCAATATTTTTATGGAATAGTTTTTGTTGCACTTTTATGAACGTCCAATGTAAAATATTTTCCCAATTTCCTCTCCTGGAACGTAACTAGAACGAGTAAAATAAATAATGGATGAAGTAATATGCGAAATTGCAGGAGTGTGTTTGGTTTGTAAACTTGCCTGGAAAGAGTTTAAAATTTAAAACTGACTCAGGTATCGAAGAGGTAATAAATAGGAAGATTCTCTAAAGGGAGTTACTAACAACAAGTGCTGAAAAAAGCCGAACAGTTAATTTAAGACGGTAGACTCGATTCCAGGGTTTTTCAGTAGTCAAAAACGTTAGATAAAAGATCGATAGCTATTTTCATAGCTACATGCTGCCGAATAATGCAAATTACTTTTGAGGGCGACAGCGCCCTGGATCGATCTTTTATCTAGCGTTTTTGACTACTGAAAAATCCCAGTTTTGTTTTATCGAGAAATGAGAACGCGAATCCCGCACCCTTGCAATCCTGGAAAAAGAAGTCCACTCCCTTAAGCGAAAACAAAACTCGATATTATACTTGCGACGAAAATAATCGATGTTATAATGAAACTATGCTATGGTCCACGAAATTAACAACATTGGTTACATGGAGGACTACGTGTTGACTACGAGTTCAATTTCCTTCTAATTTCGCATGCCCGTTCCGTAATGTTTGTTCAACCTTCCCTCTCGTTGCAAGTTCCCATTACCAAAGGACAGAACGCTGCACTTAAACGACCATCTCGTTTAAGAGTTCGTAATTGCACGGTTATCCCGAACCATTCAGCGACTTTCATCCACGCCTGGGTCCCATATTGGCGAATTTAGATCAACCCACCTATTACCACTCAAATTCTTTTTGAGCGTGACCATGAATATTAGTTTCAAGAATTTTCGGTGAACTTGCGCAGAATATCAAACAAACGACAATTACGGCAAATTGACCTACTAATAATTACTGCCAGTGTACGTTTCACCGTGGTATTTTTTCCCAATCAGATTAAAGTACTGGAAATAAATATTTTGCCGTGAATAAATTTGTACAATTCAATGAGAATGTATTCCCGTCAAAATAAATATATTGAGAAAGACAAAGGAGTTCTTCGATCCAAATCGAATATTAAATTTAGAATTCAGTAGAATTCTTTCGAAATATGAAATTAAAGAAACTTCAGCAACCATCGACTAGATCGATATACCAGCTTTAGAAAAGGTGCCTGGCAAGGCATCCCTCTTAATCCCTTCTTGAAAAGTACTTCAGACTTCGTATATTACAATAGTCTACAATAACCCTCAGACACTCTAGTAATACTCGATCGATACGTTGTAGTTGCTCTCAGAAATCTATATTCGTCACTCTAATCAGCGCTGTAACAAATCGAGTTCCTTTGCAGATATAAAATTTCCTTCAACGAAGCTGTTAAGGTTTCAACACATTTTAATATCACTACCTGTCAGAGTTGGGCAAAAATTTTCATCTAAATAAAATGTTCGTCCAACTCTGTTACCTGTTATCAACGAATTTTTTTTATATGTATAATCAGTATTATATATTATCAGTATCATTATGATACTATCATGTGTAATATGTGTAATATGATACTATCATATATTATATACCCTTTGCAGCGGGTAATTTTTCAATTACGAACACTTGAAAGACCAGGGATTTTACTATAATTAACACAAATGAAATATAGGTTATACTATGCTTGTACCATCATACGACGTCCCTGTTACTCGTTATATATGTATATCAAGAAATAAATGAAAAGTTTCTGAAATGTGAGGGCAAACTTAATTAATAAATCTTAACTTGTTATCTCTAGTTAAGAGGATATTATATCAGTCTTTTTTGAAATGTGGAATTATGATTAATGAGATGACTACAAGTTTGGCTCAATTAATAAAGTTATTCTTTTCGTAATGTTAATATGAAAATGTTAGATATACGCTACTGTGCAAAAGAAAAAAGCACCCCGTATAATTATAAGATACAATGACAAACAATATCTTTATGTAGAAATTGTATTGTGCAATGATTGATTTATTCCATTTATTAAGTATTAGATAATCCGCAATAACACATATTCTCAGAACTATTCAATTAAACAGCGGAATCCTTTTTCAAAACTTACTGTGTTCTTATTTCATTTCTTACGCTTTTCTATTAAATATGGCCGGGTTCTTCTTTCCTCAAAAACGAAAACTTTCGACATTTGTTGCAGGAAACAGGAGCAACATCGAAATTTCTTTTTGTCTTTCATAATTTTGCCTGTGGTCGGAATTAATATATCACTGCTCTTCAATTTTTTAAATATGTCTATGCATAAAATCCGCAGTCTAATAATCATGTATTATTTTCTCGTAGTACGGCGACGGTCTTGATTATAAAGAAGACCAGACCTTTTTTGAGGCGCCAGGTCGTAAAATGAAAATACTGCAATTACTTAGATCTGTAAAGTATCTTCCTAGCAAGTATCGACCCACTTGAGCTGTTAACGTTGCACGATAAACGTTGCACGCTTTTTTTTTATTATCGTAGATTTATCGTGGTATCATTGCAGAACGATGTTGCACTCGCGCCTCGCCGGTATTATTTCAGTGGGACACATCGTTTCTGTTTTATAGTGTGCGATAAATTTCACTTTCCGCGAAGACCGATACTCTTGCTGTTTTGCGAGGAAGTTTTATATGGCCCAAAAAACTGGCTACTCTATATGTTTTAAATGCTGCCTTGGAGCCATCAAGTTGATTTCAATCTTGATTAAAATTTTAATCGATTAATGCCCAACTCTGCTTTCCAGTGCGTCTGAGATCTATTTCATTTTGAAGGGAAGGGTTACAGCAACCCATTGGCATGGGGGTGGACGGCAACTCGGCAATCTCACGGACTTTCTCCGTTGTACGGCGCGGTGGCTCTGAGGAACTATTCCTAACTGCAAGGTTACCATTTCCAACTCCTAGTTTAAAGGATCCCGCAGACCAACGTAAACTATTCGCAGCGGCAGCAAATATTTTGTTTCGAGCTGCGGGATCCTTTATGATATATCGGTGGTCACTCGAGGCTCTTCTAACTAATCACGAAACGCGCATCTGGCCGCCAAAAGTCGGAGACGAGCATCCCCTCAAGATTTCCATTTCGAATTGCGACTGCCTCGACTGTCTCGCAAATCCTGCTGTAATAATTAATTGTTGATACTCAGGTGACAGTCCGACGCGAAGTCAAATACGTGATATTTATTTATTTATTTATTTATAAACAGACCGAAGCTCTCTTACATAAATGTTTACACAATAGAAAAAAGGCTTTACGTAAAATAACAAGTACAAATGGTATGGTATTATCCAATAATCCTACGTAATTGTCTTTTAAAAGTGTGAAAAGACCCATTAAAAAAATCAATACTATTATAGAGAGTGCTAGAGTCTGCAATAATGCGATTTATTGGATTAATTAATGCATATGTAGATCTGGATTTAAGATATAAACAATAAAAATGATGTTATATAAACAGAGAAGCCGTCTATCTATGTGCTACCCCTATTACATATAACAATTCACCAAATGTATGCATAAACAATTTGCAAAGAATATTGGTATTGTACAAATATTTAATATTTGATAGATAGTGTTAAATATTTCTAGCAATTTTATGTTTCACGTTGATGTTCGGCTTTAAAATAAAAATTTATGCAGATAACGTGAACACACTCAACTACTGGAGTGGATCCTTCAGAAGCCTAATTTCAGTTCAGTTTGTTTTGTGTATGAAAATATAAGTGGATGCATTAAAATTTCATATGTATAATATCTGAATTCAAATTAATTATCATTGATGCGAGTAATTTCGTGGAGTATCTGAGAGAGTTAAATATGGAAGCCTCAAACTTATTTATACGCTTCTCGGCTAATCAGGGTACGTGGCTATTCATATAGCAGGTGGAGAACACTTCACTCGTTTATATGTATGTTGTCGGTGTCATGGACAGTTTTAATTAGGTATAAAAACTGCACATTAAACATTATAAACTAGTGAAGCACCCCGTCACCAGTCGGGAATTAATTAGGATGTTACTTCGCAGTGCGATCCAAACTCAAAACAATGAAATCAAAAATAAAGCTTAAACAAACACCAAAACCTTTGTTGACATTAAAGAACTATGCGTCGCAGATCGTCGAATATGTCCATCATAAAATACAATTGCAATTATGCAAATACATAAATGTAGCTTCTGTTTTTTTTCATAATTTTAATTATACATAGAGATATATAGACAGCGGATCTTTATGCAAAATAAAAATGTTTTGCCTAATTTGCACCAAACTGGCGTGAAATAGAAATTTATTTTCTTTCTTAGTATGTTTAATACGTTGAAAATAACGTAACAGTATTTTTAAATTCTTCTGATATTCTTACTGTTTTAAATTACGTCCAGTTTTGTCATAAATGCATAAACATCCGCAGTCTAGTGATATGCAAAATAGTTGCATTGGAAGTGCTTGTATCTGCAGCGTTGGGTTTAATTATTATATCTAATTAGACAGCGGATCTTTATGCATTTATAGTAAAATTGAGTAGACGAAATTGAACAATTTTAAAAATTGAAGATGTTAATATACATGATTTCTCCTCAATTAATTAAACGATGAAATAACATTCTATTTGATTTCTATCTCTTGCAATCGATGCAGATAATTTTTATTTTGCATAAAGATTCACTGTCTAATTATAATACATATAACGAAAGCAATTCTTCATACGGTATACATATTTAGTAATTTCGTTATTTCTCTTATAGATAAGTTAAATGCACGGGTTCGTAGTATATATATCATGTTACGAGTTCTGATTCGTAAGTGTTCTAGTCAACTAATTATGGAAATAATTGTGCTGTACTAACTTTTATGTAAAGAAGCAGACACTTTAAAAACGGTAGAAAATTAACCAAATAATGAATACAATACGTTCGGTGGGAAAGATGGAAGGAGGACTATCGGTGTGAACCTATTTTACATAAAGATACAAAGATACAAAGATACAGCGAGGCAGATAAAGGTGTCCATCTCGGGAAGTAGGATAGATTGTCCTTCGATACGCCAAGGAACCTATTCTATTCTCTTTTGTATTGTTTTATCCGAATTCGCCTCTTCCAAACTCTGATCGTGTCTCCGATAAATCCTCAAGTTAATTAATCGGTTTACCAGCGCCGTAGCGATCTATAAGTATGCCTCAACGCTGAGGTACCTTGATAAGGCAGACGTCTTCATTAATTACGAAATAATATTTCGGGAGACACAAGCTGCACTGCGTTCCCTCGACATGCCAATTTAATTACGGTTTGATATAGCGAGACTATTAGTGATCGCTATACTCAATCTGCGTACAGTGATGCTTGTAGCTATATCTAGAAACGTCTCTAGAACTTCTCTTGGAACATCAATATAGACATTTTTGTAAACATTGAAATATATTTCTCGCGACCGAAACCGCCGTCGATTTAAAGATTCAAGCACAAGCTTGAATCTTCGGTTGATCTAAACGCACACGAACTTGTCGGATTTTGAAAGTCGATTTGGGCCGTTTATTCTGAAAGTGGCCTAAGTCCATTTAAGTTCAAATTGAGATATTTAAGAGTTTGCGTTTCAATAAAATTAAAAATGTACGTATAGGATACCAATGTATCACACTCCTCAAATGTATCTAAGAGAGTTAAATTTACAATTCCTGTTAAAATAATAGCAATTATTAAGTGAATAATATGTGTCTTCTTACCAAGAATGGACTTAAGCCGCTTTCAAAATTGACAGCTAGATTTGAAATCTGAAACAGCCCAAGTCCATTCGATATAATTTAAAATGCTTCAAAAAAACAATATTCAATTTATTTTATATTTCATTACGAAACTTGAAAAATACCATTTATGCAATTCAGGAAATCTTCCAACTATATAAATTACATAACAATTTACTCCTCATTTACATTTTGTGTATGCGGGAGGGATTTGTAGAAGTCATGGTGCTCGGGTAGTAAGTCCATCATATCCTTGTATTTCGCTGTTGTAATTCGTCTTATATTTTTATAAAGTGGTGTCAATACAATATTTTCGGCGCGGTAGACTCAGTCATAAAAAATAGTGTCCCTACGATATTTCTTCGTGCAGAACACAGCCGTTTGCAAAATAACGCGGCTTTACTGTGGTTCTTGCTGACGCACCCTGTATATTTCGGATTATTCGGTTGTAAGAATTATAGAATTCTCAAAATCTAGACTCACCCGGTTCTTGCGCCAGGCTGTTCGATCCGCCTATTTAGATTTTCGTTGAATATGACGGGGAATAGTGAAACGAAGAATCTCCTTTGGCTCCGTTGTTTTGTCGAAAGTTGTCGAGCACCGTCGTCGCAGTCGAACGTTTCTCTTATACATAGTCCCGTTCGGTGCGGGGATGAAAAGTTTGTCGGATGAGGTTGCCATCATCGATTGCGCAGCGCGAATTTCAGATCGTTATTTACCGTGCAGGGAGTTCGGAGAGTGCAGCACGATCTCGGCTCGTATGCAAATAGATATTTCATTCCTGTCTACAGGAACAAGGATTGAGGCTGGCGGGTAAGGTGATTTTCTCGGGGGAAATTCAGCAAAGGGCATTCTGACTCGTCGTGCAGGCTCCGAAGCGTGTCGCGGATACGAACGGTTTTCTTTGTTTTCCCGTGGACTGCGAGTCTTCGAACGCGCCAGTGTCCGTTCAGTTTCTTCATTTTATTTTTGACTTCTTCCGATGGTACTTCATTTCCCCGGATGATACGTCGTGACATCCGACCGAATCATTCTTGTCGCTTCCGGGATATTGCCTTCCATTGACGCGATCTGTCACTGGAAGAGCGCTAATAATTTTATTAGGTGGAAACTTGAAAACAGTTAAATGAATTGCAAAAAAGATATACAGGGTGAATCCAGTTTCGCCAGATTAAGACTTCCCCTATTTCCTATTTCCTACGCCAGGTAATTCCAACTAGTAGCTCCGGAGCTATTCGAGGCATCTTCCCCGCTTAGGTTCTTCCCCAACTCTTAAACCTCATCGTTATATGTATAAGCTCCCACCACGAGAGCCGCGCGGCGCACGACGCGACTCTCCCGCCACCACTGCCGCCCAACTCACTAACTCTACAGCTGTACGTACTATGCGTCCAACAAGAGATGACACCAGGTCGGGAAAATCGAGAGGAATACAAGTACCCCCTCTCTGATGACCAGAGTAATATGTGACACGTTGCGCGACCAGTCTGCGGTCTTAGTGGGGGACGCTGGAGTGTGCTCATGGTAGTGGAATGGGATAGTGGAAGGGGAAAAGGAGGAGAAGGAATGCAATCCGTTTGGATTGCATCTGGTAACACTGGATGGCACAGAGAAACTTGTAGGTACCACGTGGAATCCCTACTTCGCGCTACAGGTCCTCCGCGATTGGCCGAATCGCTTGACGAAGACAGCAAACGAGCGTCTTGAGTGCGACTGCATGTGGTGACGCTGAGCTCCTATGACGACCATTCCCGCCAGAACTAAAATTCCTAAGCGCAAGAGTGGGATCCGCAGCCGAGTGTCAGGAGTGGGGTCTCGCAGATCCCTCTCCGTTAAAATCTCTGCCATCTCTTGTTGGACGGACAGTAGTAGTGGGAAGAGGCTCGATGGTGGGGACCTTGCAGTTCTCGGAGGGGAATAAGTTGGAACTTCCTGTCCTACGCTAACGCCGCGGTCCAGTCACGTGACGTGCTCCGTCTGTGCGGTGCATGCATCACAATGTCACGTGACTAATCCGGTACTCGCAGAGAGAGGGTAACTTTCTCCCCTGATCTGACGACCTGTTCTAATTATAACATTCGAATGCCATGTATGATTTCAATCTTTAATCATTTGCACTAAATCGTAATTGTAATTTCCGACTCACGTGCCACAAACAGCGATGTCCGTTCTAATAATCTCGATAGCGTTATTCAGGTTTGCGCGATACAATCTGCAACTGGATCTATTCACGAAGTTACCCTGCTGTCGCCTTCTCCCATACGAAAGGGATGCTTCGTCCCTTCGCTTAAAACGGAACAAACGTTATTGTTAGAGAGACACTAAAGAAAGTTCGAGGATCTTAAGAGGCGCCAGCCTTTTCGGAAGGAACGGTTTTATTATACAGGGCGACTCAGCTAAGAGCACCACCTAAATTATTTGTGAACTATTTGGTATATGAAAAAAATGATTTAATTTTATTATATTCAGTTTGCATCCGAACTTTGCCAGATTCAATGCTCGATACCAGCGTTTCATTACGGAATTTCACTGTTTTAAATTTAATTTCGACTCCGATAAACTTCCCTTTGATTCTAATGGACTATTCAAACTTCGCAGAATTACCTCGTGCCAGGTTTCAATTCCCTCTTCACTTCTCCTTAAATTCTCATTAGAGGCGAGTTTCTTTTTGTGCCACATTCATATTCAAAGTGAAATTCGCTTGAGTTACTTCTCCCCCTTATACTTGATGGCATATTTTAAGCGGTCAGAATAGAAATATTTGGAAACTTAGGGGACGAATGTTTCAAATAGATTTCTTTAAGAGCTTCTACAATCTTTGATACCATTGGTTCCCCCACTAACAACTGTTTCTTATGGAGGGGAGGAGTTTGGTGGGGAGGACCTAAGAGTGGGAAGAGAAGCTCTAAACTTTTTGACTTCCTTGATCAAAGTGTTTCGAAGATACTTATTTCAGTCTAAAATTATTCAGTATAAAAAATTATAATAAATTTAGTTGTTCATACTTAACGTATAAATTTGTTCATCTCACAATTAATCGTCTGAATCCTGTAGGGTTCTTGACAAAATTACTAATACTCATACGTTTTTGTAGATGTTGCTTATTTGTGCATTAGCTGATGCATCAATTTTAAGAGAAGTCTTTTATTAAGCGTCTAAGTAAAGTTTAGCAGCAGAATAGTAGCTTCACAGAGTTTGCGAGAGTACGTTTTAGCGGAGTTTCGATCCATCAAGATTCGGATTCTCACGATCGTCTCTCGTCTTGGATTTCAATCAGTCAAGACAATTATGTCGTTTAGTTCATACGAGCATTCGGGTTTGAACTTTCTCCGACAAGCAGTAATCGAGTGAATTTGTGGAAACAAATTCTGGTCGTTCGAACTGTCAAACGACACCGCAGCGCAAACTCTGCGAGTCACGAAGAATTAGCCGAAGAAGAAAGGCCGAAAATCTTGAAGAATTGCAATTTTTACCACTTTTGATCGTTTATAAGTCGTAAACTAATTAACCAATTTCAATGAAATTTTCATCAATAATTTATACGAGTTGACCAAACACATCTTTTAAATTTTCGTTATTGGCCCAGCTAAAAAAGTTGTAAAAATCAATTTTCTATTCTTTTCTTTTTTTTTCTATTCTTTTATTCTATTGCTTTTCACAATTCCGACCAAATGCATTTTCTCAACATATTTTTTAGACGTCATTTCCTAATTCTTCTGGCCTTACACGGAAATTGAAGTCGTTTGGTCCATTCATAAAACAGTTATTCTGATTTAAAGTGTGTGTGATCAGTTATGCTTCTGTAGGTTCTATATTTCGTTAATCACGATTAGTAAATTGATAGTTTTCCTGGATACTGAAAGTTCAACCATATCAGCAACGGCCATTACATGGCACGAACACCCACACGTACAGAAGCTAGCCAGGTACTATATTACGTCTGGAGAACAATACGGGCGACGCTTTATCATGTCGAAATTATACCTCGTGTTAAAAAAATTATGCACATTAAGCGTGCACGAGCGAAGAAAAGGCGGCGCGGACCGCCATTTGTGTTGCGTGACATCCACATTGCCGACCTTCCAATTCTAGCTCTAGAACAAATGGCTCCACGAGAATTTCTTTCTTCCCTTTTTTGTTAAGCATCAGGAACTTCAGATGTGATTTATTTCAGTTCCACGTAAATACATTTATTACTATACATCAACTTCTAAAGTTGAAACTCGTTCTAAACAATTCCAGATTAACATTTGTCCAGCAATCGTGGACACTTGAGCAATGATGTTTGTATATTTGTATACTTTTAAGTAAGACTATTAATTTTTATTGTTGAATTCATTGTTCGGGTAACGAACGATCTCTGTGTAAATAAGTGCTGTATCCATTTCTGTAATTATTAATTTTTAACCGCTACACCTTAGTAGTCTTTAGCGCTCAATATTATTTCGAATCGCGAAATCAAGTACAGTAGGACCTCGATTAACCGGATCCCGATTATAAACAAAAAAGCGGTTTAAATATGATTATATTATGAAGGGAAATAAATTTTCAGAAATAAAAAATTTATTTTTGAATATAATGTACATTTTAATTATTTTCTCGATTATTCATCGGACCTTAATTTATCCAGGCTGTTTGTCTCCCGATCAAGCCGGTTTAATCGAGATCCTACTGTGTTACAAAGTTCGTTCACGAATAGCGCTTTGTTTCGCATGCCAAAAGGTCGTGCAGATAACGGGTCCTCTTCTTAAATCAGAGACGTTCTACTCTAGACCTTTGCCCTTGCACGTTGCTGTAAGGGCAACGTATCACACGACAGCTTCCATCTCGACCTCTGATCCTTAGAAACCGCTCTCTTCGGTGGGTGGCACCAGCGGAATGGATTCTGTCCATTTCTCTGCGTGGGTGGTTCATGACTTCGACGTCCTTGCTATAGGCTGGTACTCGTAATTGATTTCCAGCAGAGGGAGGTCTCTTCCAGTTACAATAATCTAAATCTCTTGAATACGCTAGGACAGCAATTGACTGTGCAGGGTCAACTATAAGGTCCATGTTCTGCCCATGGCCTAATAATCGTTTCAGGGAGGCATCTTATAGTGGTCACGAATCATTTACAGGTGGACGTGCTTCTGTCTAGCTAAGCTAAATTTCGAACGAAACTAAATGTCCTTGAATGAGGTATGATGTAGTCGTCTTAAATTTCTGTCCGCTACTGTATATCAGTGAATAGTTCCGTGTAAAAAGAGCAGAAGTCATCTTGAAATTTCTACATAGAGAAAATCTGTGACGATTTCTCTGCGACCGCCTACCCAGAATTTCTCAAGTGCCCACCCCCTCCACTGAGGGGCAACGCCGCAGAGGCCACGAAGCTCGAGCTGCCTCTCGGTCTCCGAGCAGTGTAAACATGCCGCGTAATCTGATCTCGGCTCGGATATATCGGTGTGAACCACCACTAATCCAATTACAAAACTTCTTTGTTTTTCATTATTTCTTTATGATACTTTCGTCTATTTATTTGTGGAATTTTTCTGATTCAAATGACACTAAACACGATATAATTTCAACTGTATTTAGTGGTATAATCGACGATGAAAGTTTCGGGCGCAAGGAAGGACAGCGCGACCCGCGTTTACATGCTGTTCACGCGCGATAGACTCGGTCATAAAAAAATAGTATCCCTACACGATATTTCTCCGTGCAGGACACAGCCGTTTGCAAAATAACGCGACTTTACTGTACCGTGCCATGGCACAAAACTGTGTACCACGAACAACCCGTAGATTCAGTAATCCCAGTGCTCGAGAGAAATTCCAGTTCCCTCCGGTCGATAGAATTATGCGAATCTCCATACTACTTGAACCGTACGAACAGATTGGAAGATGATCTTGTAATTTATCCGCCTCGTCCACTTTTTATACTGGCATCGAGCTCTCATTTTTCCGGCAGAAGGATAATCGTCCGCGTAGTTCAAGAGTGGTTCAGCCACTCTAAACTACACTCTCTGCTCGTTTCGCTCTTAAAAATATGCTCGAGGATTGGCTGCGCGCACGGAAGCAAGTAATTAGTCGATCGGTTTTTGGTTCCCGGAGACTCTTCTAGGTACGTTCATGCGTTTGCGAGTTCTGTCTCAAGCTAACAAATTGTGGCTCGGTTTTCTGTTATATTCTGAGCCGGGCTCAGGGTCAACTTGGCCACTGGAGCGCGCTAAATTTTCCCAGTATATATTCAAGATTATTTAATTTCGTGTTCAGTGTTTCTTAACACGTAGTTTGCATTCCCTCGTTATAGAATACAGGTAAATACACACGTATTCTTAATACGAAATATACAGGGTAATTCTACATGAAAAAAAAATATATAAAAAAACTTTTTAAAAGTGTAACGTGAAACCTGAACATGTTCCCTTGTCAGGATAATCTCACGTTAGATTAATGAATACGCAAATTATGTATATTTGTACAATTCAACAATTCAATTGCAAGGACAATAGACGAGCAATGAGTTATCGTTCAGCCTCTATGAAAGCTAAAAGGTGAGTAAGGGAGGAGGAAGAGGATAACAGTCGCGAGTAAAGAAGAGGGAACAGGCTGAGCGATGAAGCCACCCCAGGATATCGCAAAGAGCGAATTCCTACCGTTATTCCTGTCACTTTCGGACGCAGAAACTCTGTCCGGAGTTCTCTCTTTAAGCGGGCAGCAGATGTTCTCTACGACATTCGCGCACGGCGAAACTTCTCCTCGAGGAGGGAGATGTGCTTAACTAGCCGTCACCACCCGATGGCGTCCGCCATTTCGGTTCTCTCGATTTACCTCAGCCCCAAAACAAAATGGTCCGTCTTCTGCCGGCAGAAACGCTTTTTAACCGAGTCTTTCGGCCGGCGTCGACTTTGCATTCGCATTTTTAATATTTATAGGACACTCGGAGAAATGTGACTTATTACGCCCTACTTTGCTTCGATACTCTTCGTTCTGTACCCTTAGAAGAGTATATATCTAGAAATTAAAGACGTAATCAATCAAATTCGAGACAATCGAATGATTAAAACTTGAATTGTACATTATTTTTTCTATGGAGAAGATCATTTTGTATGACTCATATAGTGTTTAATATAATACTGATTGTCATAAACAGCTTTGGTTAGACTACCGTAAATAATTTTTAATATAAATCCATATTATTATATGTGTTAAAGCTGTACCAAAAAATGTTGTACTTTCTTGGAAGGGGTGATTCCGTTAACTTTTTCCGTTAAGGAGTTATTAACGAAAAACACCGGGTGGGTGTACAAAGTATTCGTATATCTTTTAAAAACGAATAACTTTTTCAAAATTGGATCTACAGCGCAAGTTTTTTTTTGAGACGTTAGAAGGATTAGTTTACTAGCTAATGTGTAAATAATTTTTTGTTAATTGTCATTGGTCGTAATTACGAAGGAAAAAGTAAAGGTCATGATTTTTAAATTTTTTATCTGTACCTCTAATAGGGGGAAAAACAAAAATTTCCAATAATATTAAATTTTCTATACAATTAGTTTTTCCATAATAATTTAATATTACCCCCTCAATAATTTAAAATTGAGGGAAAATTCGAAACTAAAATAGAAATTAAATAAATTGTATGTCATACGTGAAGTGTCTCAGAAGACATTCGGCCTCCACGGGAATTCACTCGATCGAATATAAATCATTTTTAACTATAATTATTTGCTTATATAGATAAAAAATGCAAGCAGTAGTTCGCGCAGCTTTTAAGCGGCATCTCTATGTACCATTTGCTTTTATTTTCGTCGGACGAGCACGAAAAAAGAAAAAAGGATTTTACATTCTGTACACGTGTGCAAAACGTCGATATGAATGTCGATATGAAAATTCAAGACGAAATGGTGCATTAGCGGCGCAATATGCAGCATGAAATATAGTTTAACGCACGGTCGGTCGATAAAATTACGAAGAATTTCATTAGTAACGGAATTTACGTTGCCTGGACTTCCGGATTCGCACAGCCGTCAACGGCGCGCAGACTGGGAGACTGATACTGAAAATATATTTGCTTCGGCGATGTCGATGTCAGCGAAACGATGCAGGCGTTCCGGGGGTATATTTTTCACGTTATGGCGGCAGCTGGACGTGATCGATGAACAGTCGCCTTTTCATATAAAACACGTCGAAGTAAACAGAATTTCGAATTGCTTACTTATTATTTCTTCGGCGATGTAATGAACGACTATCACCTTCGATATCTTGTGAAGCATTGTTTACAAGATCTTCTCGTTCGAAGTGAACACAGATTTTTTGCACAAATTTTTGCAGAATACGTAGTCGTTAACACTAGATTCACGATTATTGATCGATTCTAAAGATTCATTCGCGACGGATTGTTTAACAAATTTATTTCTTTAGGTAATAAGTAGACTGCGGATCTCTATGCATTTATGGCTTCTGAAAATTTTCAGAAAAGGATAGAATATAGAATTCGACAGAATTTAGTAAAATTTTTATTTATTTTGGACCTACAAATGTGATTGCCAATGAAAAGGCGATTTTATTTGCTACCACTTTCTTAAAATTTGTCTACGAAAATTGAAAATTGCATAAACATCCGCAGTCTAGTAATAATTAGGTCGCTCGTAGTGATGTTTAAATGAAATCTCACGTTGATAAACATAAGACCAAGTTCCAATTTTATCGCGTTACTGGTGTCCAAGGTCACTCGAAGGTCATAATCACAGCTAAATGTACCCTTTCATCCACTATAGAATGCAATATCTTTTTATAATAAAAAATGAGTGAGTGACCTTTAGAAAAGCATGAAAAAATGATCTGAAAAAATCATTGTCTTTTTTTTCCTGTGAAAATTTTCAGCTTGGACTCCTTGCAACTATTTAAAAAATGTTGGCCTTTGCGACCTTTTACCCTTGAGACAAGTATGGAAATGATAGAGATTCCTCTCTATTCCTCGATCCTCTATCTCTCGATTCCTTCCGGAAGCGAGACAATGAAATTAAGAAACGCGTGAAGTGAGAGGAAAGAAAGCACAGGAAGTTGAGAAAAAGAAAACTATAAAGAAAAAGATATTATAGAAGTTATGGTGGGAGAGGAGGAAACAGGAAACGTAAGGTTAAGGAGATTATCAAAGAAAAGTAGATTAGCGATAAAAGATTAAAAGAAGTTAAAGATGAAATGAAGAAGATAAAGGAGAGCAGGACGGGAGCCGCAACGGATCGTAAAGGTAGAAGTAAAAAAGATACGGATGGAAGAGTAGTGGGGGAGGTAGGAAAAAAAATGAAGGGAGGGGTAGAACTAAAAAGAGACGTAACGAAGGCGCGAAAGGGGGCGAGAGAATAGAAAAGATGGCCGAAAGCAATTAGAGAGATAGAAAGGAATCTTAAAGGTATGAAAAGCACGAGATTGGAAACAGGTGGACAAGCGAGTACCGAGGAAGGGGAGGCGAGCCTAAGGAATCTTTAATGAAGATTAATAATGAAAGATGGAGAGGGAAGAAATATAGTAATGAAAGGGGCCGGAAAAGGAGAAAGTTTGGGGGCTGAGAACATAATAAAGTTGGAGACAAAGAGGGATAGGGAAACGGTAGTGAGAGACGAGGTTAGAGGGAACATGAGACGCGATTGAACGTGGAGGCAGAAAAACTGCAGTTCGGAAGAATAGTAAGGAACGAAGAGAGGAGAGGGGAGTAGGTAAACGTACCATACATAAAGATATGAATGAGAAAAGAATGATGAAAATGGGGCGAGATAAAAGAAGCGTTATGAAAGTTGGGTTAGAAAGCGAGAAGAGATGGCAGAAGAAAGTTAGGCACTGAAGAGAAGGGAGAGAAACGGGGAGGGGGACCAAAAAGAGAAAGATATTTTGGAATGTAACAGGACTAATGAACAAACGAATATTTTGGCAACAAGTCGAGGAATGAAACGTTACTCAATTAATATTGAATAAATCGAAGGAAAAATAAATAGTTAACAACCCTTATAAATATGTAAATAAAAAAAGTGTTTGTTATATGTACTTGTTAATTTGTTAAATGTCCGAGTCAAAAAGGTCGAATAAAATATTTTGTTCATACATAAACCTGTTTCCCATTAAATATTGTTTGCAGATAATAATCCAATTTATTGAACGCATTTGTCTGGGTCATGGAGCGAGCAATAAAAACATTTGAGCATTTGTTGTAACAAACCAAACTAAACGGTAGGCTTCAAAGTACAGGATTGTCCCAAAACTGTAAACACACTTTAAATCTGAAAGTTAAACCACTCGGTTAAATCTGAAGGGAGGAGGCTGGGGGTGGGGGTGGGGGAATTAAGTGATTTATCAGCTGTTAAAGTGTGTGCATACATTTTTAGGAGACACTTTGTATATGTCGCTGAAAGTAGCATGAAATTAGAATTTAATGTAATTGGAACGTACAAAATATATTTCTCATAGATGGAGAAGTCTAATTCACAAAATGTCCAACTATCGACTAACAAGAGTAGAATTTTAGAATGAAGTGGGAAATGCGCCAGCGAGACTTGAACCCGCAATCTCAAGATTAGCATTCTGATCAGCCATGCTTTCATAATCCCGGTCACAAAGTTCGCCAAGTTTTTCCTAATTTCTTACGCTTCTTAACAGTTTAGCTGCCGGGAGCCTACTAATAGACTCTTTAATAACTGTGTCGTGTTCGAAAGAAGCTTGATTACCTACACTTAAATAATAATCTGAAATCAGTTTATTAGGTTATATCACGTAAGATAAGGTTTATGAATGAAACTGCTATCGCTGTTAAACAATTCGTTATAAATCTTGGATTCCTTATCTTTGATTGGTAAATGAATATTGATTGAATATATACTAGGACAAATAAAAAATTAAATTCTGTCGATAATTGCAACACAGTTACTTTATAAGAATCATACACGCCATTATGTCTATTACCGTTAGGCTGCTGGTAATATTCAGCATAATTCGTTGTTGCGAGTAACGAATTTATGCTGCTCTCAATTATTATCCATAGAAAATTTAGTAAATAATACCCCAGGGTCCACTATCGTATCGACATCATTACACCCATAAAACTTGTTCATTGTTATGCGCTGAAACTCATAACAGACTCTCCAAGCAGATAAACAATGTAGTCTCGTGTTTACGATATTATCTTATTCCACTGATATATATACTGTTGCCTTCTAATGATCCATTAATCGAAATTTAAAAAATTTGTTTTGTAAATTCCTTTAAGTTACATATACACATGCCGAAAGTTCCATCGAAATTGATTAATTGGCTTATAAGTTACAACGAATTAAAAATTATGAATAATTTTTATTTTTACTCTTTTATTCTATTCACCAATTTTCACCATTTTTACCATTTCGTTACGGAATAAAAAAAATTGTAAAAGCAACTTTTACTATTTTATTTTTCGTAATTCCAACTAGACGTGATTTTTCCAAAATTTTCGCTGTACCTCCAATTCATTCTGTTGATTATACGAAAAACTGAAATCGTCTGATGCATTTATAATAAAGTTATTCCGGTTTAAAATATATGTCTTTAAGACTCGTGATGAAGCATGCTATGAAATAACATTGGGCGTAGCATTCACCTTGTGGTACCATTGAATCAAAAATATTTGTTATGTCGTCACAAATAAAGCAGATATTTTTAAAATCGAAAATTTAAAAGATGTGTTTCGTCGACTCATATAAATTATATACGCTCTGAAAATTTCATTGATATTGGTTAATTGGTTTACGAGTTATGAACGATCAAACGTGGTAAAAAGGCCGAAAATCATGAAAAATTGCAATTTTTACCACTTTTGATCGTTTATAACTCGTAAACCAATTAACCAATTTCAATGAAATTTTAAGAGCGTCTATAATTTGTACGGGTTGACCAGACACATCTTTTAAATTTTCGTTATTGGCCCAGCTAAAAAAATTATTTTTAAAATTATTTTTACCATTGTAAAAATCAATTTTTACTATTGTTTTTCACAATTCCGACCAAATGCATTTTTTCAACATATGTATTAGACGTCATTCACTAAACTATTCTTTCTTCTAGCCTTACAAAGAAAGGTCCATTCATAAAAAAGTTATTCTGATTTAAAGTGCGTGTGATCAGTTATGCTCCTAACTGTATTATATTGTGTGAATAGTGTGAATCCGATATGAATGAGCATATTTCTATGTATATGTACATAGAATCACCGATAGAAAAGGGCAATACTTTTGCTTTATGTTCAGTCTGCAGGAATAAATACATCTGTTCTCTTGCAAATCTTCGTGCATCGAATCGGGATCTGTATAGTGTGTGTGAGCAGGTATAAAAAATGTGGCATGCACGGTAAGTGATCGCGGCGTATTTCGTGGAGCGTGGCCAGTCAGCGGGAAAAGTGGAAAACCGTTCATGCGTGTATCTTCATGCTTCTCACGCAAGACAACGTCACTTTTTTTTCACCGAAACATTTTTCCTTTATTCACCGTAAAAGGCTTGGAAACGGTCCATTCCCGAGAGAACACGGAGAAACTTTTATCCCAATAAAATTATTAAATTATTTACACGAACTTTCTTCCAACTGTTTGCTCGCGCTTATCGCTAAGTCCACCGTGACGTCATAAAACGTTTCACACACTGAAAATCGTCCGCGTTTCGTAGATTCGAGCAGATTTCTGTAATATATTTCCAAGCGACATAATATGGACCGTTTATTTCGAAAGTGGGTCCATTTTTTTTTAAACTGAGATGTCACATAATTTGTGATTAATTTAGCGTAAACTTTTTATTGTAAGTCCATTTACAGCCCGTAAATATATATTATTTTAGTTAAATTCGCCTAAAAGAAATTTATGCTGTGGATAGTCAACTCGTAATTATAGTCAAGTTGTAATTACAGTCAAGCCGTAATTATTGTCTTGAAGTAATTGCATATATTCTTGACAATTGTACATTTCCCCATGATGTAGCAGGCTCTGGGATCGTTGTCTGCCATTGTTTCATGAATATTAAATCAGGCATGCGGTCTTTGTAATACTTGATTCCGCGGTTCTTGCTCATAATGCATATATACAGAGTTAAGTAATTACATTCTTACATCGGCTTACAAAATATCAATTTAATGCGATGAATATTCAAGCTTAGGGACCTGGCCCCGCAGAGTGAAACATCGGGCAGTTGATATGTCGCGTTGACGCGTTCCTGGACACGACTGAAGGGCTTTTCAATTCTGGAAAGTTAAACGGAGAGTTCTGAATAGTTAAATGTTAACGAATTTGTCGCAAGAACAAACGATTTCAGAATATTACATTTTCTCGACTCGTATTTTGTAGTTTAAAACGTCTTCGTGTACCAAAGTTCTTAAACTGTATTTATTCTTCCGAGAGAAAGGAAAAGAAAGGGAAAGGGGAAGGCAAAAATAATTAAAGTAGATGAAAATAGTATTAAAAGCAATACATAACAAGCTGTGGTTAATGATGGATGATCGATCGACGCATGCACGAGTGAGAGCGGAGTAAAGAAAGATAATAGGCCAATTATTGCAAACCGTATTCTCTTCTCTCAAATTTAGAAATATAGAGTCGCATACTGATTATCTTATTAGTAACTTTTTAAATGAAATTCTGTGATCATACGTGCACTTATGAAAATAAAATATTTTATTTGTTAAAAATGTTTTTATTTAATGTAAAATAGTGAGAATTTTATTTATGTTAATTTATTTTTTCTCTTATCCGTAACGATCAAAGAATCTTTTTGAAAACATGAATGTACAGGATGTATAAAAAATAAATGTAAAAAATGCCTGGGCCTTTTTTAATCATATAAAATGTTCTTTAAAATTAATTTTTTTCTTAATAATTCAATATTACTTCCCTCAATAATATTAAATTTTCTGTAAAATTAATTTCTTTCATAATAATTCAATATTACCCCCTCAATAATATTAAATTTTCTATAAAATTAATTATTTTCATAATAATTCAATATTACTCCCCTCAATAATATTAAATTTTCTGTAAAATTAATTATTTTCATAATAATTCAATATTACTCCCCTCAATAATATTAAATTTTCTGTAAAATTAATTTTTTTCGTAATAATTCAATATTGTTCCCTCAATTTTCTATAAAATTAATTTTTTTCATAATAATTCAATATTAGTCCCTCAATAATATTAAATTTTCTATGGAATTAATTATTTTCATAATAATTCAATATTACCCCCTCAATAATATTAAATTTTCTATAAAATTAATTATTTTCATAATAATTCAATATTGTTCCCTCAATTTTCTATAAAATTAATTTTTTTTATAATAATTCAATATTAGCCCCTCAATAATATTAAATTTTCTATGAAATTAATTATTTTCGTAATAATTCAATATTACCTTCTCAATAGTATTAAATTTTCTGTAAAATTAACTTTTTACATAATAATTCAAGATATTACTCCCCTCGATAATATCAACGCAAACTTGTGCGTCCGGACGTACAGTAGGAAGTTACGACGAATGGAGTATGGATCGCAAAACACTGCGCCGAGACGCGCTTATGAGATCCCAGCTTTACTATTTCCTGGAATTTTCAACAGACTCTAGCCGGTCTAGCTACCGTTGTAACGAAAAGGTGCGGACTGCGATATCGTATGGAGGAGAGATGACGGAGAGGAGCAGTTTGCTTCCTCTCCTCGCTTCTTCTCCTTCTACAAGCCAGCGGAATCGATTTTCGCGTCTCTACGTTGCAAGACTGGGAGTCCACCAGTGAATGGAGAGGGATAGAGAGAGAAAGGAGAGACCGAGTCCATACGTTTCTCTGAGAACGGTCTCTGCAAGCTCGCCAAAAGCCTCCTCGTCGCATATGTATTTGACGTCGCGGTTGAAATTATCCGTTCCCGAAAATCGTGGCCATCCTTTGCCCCCGTCCTCATTCTGGTTACTCTTTTTCACGCTTTCCCGTCAGTGGAGTTCAGTCTCGGGATTTGTTTCCTCCGGCTGATTGACACGCGAAGCTTCTCCCCCGATTTCGGATCCCAGTTACGTGCCACGAGAACAAGTTGTTGCTTTACGTGTTGTGATCTCTCGACAGCGGATGCTATCATGTTGGCCGTTTAGCCGAGTATTAAGTCAGTTTGAATACAACCTTGATTTGATAGACCGACTCAGATTGCATAATCTTTTACAATTGTTTTTCACTCGTTCCTTATGATGGAATGATCACCGGTTAGTTATGTCGTCTGTTCGATGTTGCCTCGTTCACGATAGTGTCCACTAATGGCTGATGGACACCTATCGAGGCCGTGTGAAACCATAACATTCTTGATTGCCGTTCCGTATTGATTCGATGAACATGATCAATGAATCCCCTGTCAATTATCCTGTTTACCATGCTGCTGAGAAACAAAGTTTTATTATGTCAACTGTATTGACAACTGAAAGCACTTCGAGGTTCGTCATAATTGGAACTACCTTAACACATATTTCAGGAAATATAGAATCCAAAATGTGCTTCGCGAATATCTACGAAGATATTGCGTTGCATATTAATTGTTATTAGCAGACTGAGGATTTTGTAGACGAATTTTAAGAAAGTGGAATAAAATAGAATCTTAATTTCCGTGGTACATAGTAGCCTTTTTAGATCTGAAATAAATTAAAATCGTACTGAATTCTTTCATATTTTATATCCTAGCGTTTTCTGAAAATTTTCAAAACCCATGGATTTTTATACAAAATAAAAATTGTCTGCATCAATTACCAGAGACAGAAAGAAAATATCTTTCTTCTTGTAATAGTTTGAATAGGATGAGAATATTATATTGACGTTCCTAAAATCACATTCTTCTCTTTTTTTAAGTTAACCCGCCTACATTTTTTATGGATGCATAATATGAATAATAGTACGCCTTTTAAAACACAGAATAACTTTTTTATAATTATACCAACCGATCTGATGTTTCGTAAGCAATTAGAAGCATTGGTTTACCAAATGATCTGCAGAAAAGATTTTCCAAAAATTACAATCTACAAGGTTGCATGCAAAAATAAAAACAGCATTTTTCAAAACTGTTTTATTTGGGCACTTAATGAAAATTTAAAATATATGTTTTGTAGATCTATGTTAGTTACACAGATACTGAAAATTTCGTCGAAATCGATTAACATACACACGAGCTACAAGCGGTTAATAATGGTGAAAATCGTAGTTTTACGCGACTTTTGAATCGTACATCTTTCGATGCGTGTCATTTTTTTCTGTGGCAACCGATCTCGATGAAATTTTCATTTCAAATATAAATGGACTTAGATCACTTTCGAAATAAACGGCTCATTTAAATGTTTCGTAATTTGGTATTATCGACGAGCCCATAAAACTGTAATCTTTCTGGACGTTTTGTGAAGTTTTTACGAGAATCGTATCGGCGGTTTCACGGTAAAATGTTGAGGCTGGCAATACCTCCAGGATTCGGAGCATTGACGTCTCGACGCGACGTCCGTTAAACTGCCCCGTAACACTATCCTTTTGATAACATTTTCTGTCGGACCTGAAACCTCCATCCTCCGTCTTTCCGTGTCCTGTTACAGCCGCGCGAGTACAATTATGTAGCTGCCAGAAAGCGTGCATTTTTCTGTCACCCTTTCATGTTGCGCATACACGCATAAAGGATCCTGCGAACATGCTTCCCAAATACAAGGCGGGGCGCGTCGAGTTTTTCGTGTTTCCAATTTATAATGTCGCTTCCTCGTATGAAACACCGGGTAACTTGACGTGCTTCTCTTCGTCGGGCTCGTCGCTCGCTTATACTCTTCATGACGCATCGCAAATTGGTGTTTTATGCGCGTAGCAACGTAAACACGATGCACATGAATTCGAATTTACCAACGAAATTGACAGCACGTGTGTGCTATCTATAATTTCTTGGCGACTACACAGAATTTCTGAACGAAAGACACAGTGTCACAATTGTTATGATGCGGAGAGATCAAGCCTCTTAATAAAGTTAATAAGAAAAAAAAACAGACATCCTGAAGGCGAGATAACAAATTTAGAAATTTGATGCATACAGTGACTTCCACTAATATTCGCTCTAATATACACTCTTAAAAAGACGATAACTTTTTGAATATCGTACTATACGATTTGAACTTTTTTTGGGAAGCTAGAGCAATTAGTTTGCTACAGGATGTGAAAAGAAATTTTTTCAAAAATTGCAATTGATCGGAATTGTAGAAAAAATACTAAAAGTTGCATTTTACAACTTTTTTATGTGGGCCTATATTGAAAATTTAAAAAGTACGTAAGAATGTGTAAGAACCCTTAGAATTCTTGCAGTTAAAGGCCGAAAATCGGGAAAATCTGCAATTTTTACCATCTTTAAACGTTTGTAGCTCATTGCAACGTCGACCGATTTTTTACGAATTTTTCAGAATATGTTTAATTGGCACAGATCTCCAAAACGTATTTTTTAAATTCTCAATATAGGCCCACACATAATAAAAGTCGTAAAATGCAACTCTTAGTATTTTTTCTACAATTCCGATCAATTGCAATTTTTGGACTTTCTTTTCACATCCTGTAGTAAACTAGTGGGTCCAGCTTCCTCAAAAAGTTCAAATCGTATATTACAATATTCAAAAAGTTATCGTCTTTTTTAGAGCGTCCGAATATTAATTCGTTTTACCGTATGAAAATTATCGATAGAACAAGATTCCAAGAGGACGTCTCTGTTTCGTGGGGTGCGAAGATGTTAAAAGTATCAGTTGTGTGTGTGCGCGTGTGCGCGAGGGTGTTTGTATGCGACGCGGAGGCATCTTCCGAGTGACAACGTTTCCGTAAATTGGAAAGGAAAATTCTTCAGGAAGTCAAGACATTTCTTGGCTCCGTCAGGACTTCATTACTGAATTCCGCGTAGAACATCTCGCGTTCGGGAAAAATTGGAAACAAGAGAGACGGTTCTCGATTTCTTCTGCTATATGCAATCACGCGGTATGACGGAAATCTTCCATTCGTGATTCCAGGAAATGGAGTGTTTGCGAAATATCGAAATGGAACTTCAGTCGAAATTTCATTATACACATTTATTCTAACGTTTGGAAATTAACGGGAAAATCAAGTGCATTTTAATCGTCGAAACAGTTGCTAGGAATTTCGTTGAAATTCCTTTTGTTGTTTTGCAACTGTGAAGATATGTTGATTCGATAGTTCAATGGACAACATTCCATTGTAGATAAAATCGAAAACACACGTAAAATGAAACTTCTAAAATAATTTTATAAAAATACTGTAGGGGAAGAGGTTGGGTTGTGAGACGGGTTGGGTTGTGAGACAATCGTTTTTATCCATCGCGCAATCGCGATAATTCCAATCTGTCTGCTATCAAATTTTTGTTTTGACGTCTGCTAGTTTTTGTGCTAGCACCGAAGTGTGTAGACGTGTTGCTTATATTAGAGACGGACATCGTGTGTAAACACATCGTGTAAAACTTTTACTCATTTTTTTAAGAACATTATTTCGTTGAGTGAATCAATTGAAAAAGGTGAGTGTGATGCATTTTCATTTAGTGTTTTCCTTACATTTTACGATGCAATATTGAGTTTTGCGCATATACGAGAAAAACATTGTTTTTTTCTGTCATATTCGGAATGGCATCATGGTTGGGTTATGAGACACCATAGTGGTTGGGTTGTGAGACACTAGTTTTTTGTACTAGAAACGAACTAGAACTGTCAAATATCGTTGTTTGTGTTAGAATTAAGTGTTTATTTGTCATTTAACGTTTGTTTTGGTTTATTTTTTTGAATTTATAGTCATGTCAACTCCAAGAAAATCGCCCGCAAACAAAGAAATTAATTTTAATGCCGTGCTTAGTGCCGTTAAAGATCATTTGCTGGAGAAGAAAGACATAAGAAAGGCTGCCAAAGAATATGGCGTTGATAAGAGCACGTTACAGCGTTATGCGAAGAAAGTTGACAGCAATCAATTTTTTGCCATTCTTTTTAACTTCTTTGGCCACTTAATGTCTTTAAAATAAATAAAAATTCATTTCTGCATAAAGTTACATGGGTTTTACTTTATATTTTACCACTTTTAGTTGATTTTTCCGAGTGTCTCGCAACCCAACCACTTTTTTCAGGAAACCAAAAAACATGTCCTCGGAAAATTGGCCATAAAATTTTACTTGTTGATCAAATTACGAAACTTTTTACATATAAAAGTTGCGTATTTCCTTCACCTTTCCAACGGTATAAAAAGTTACAGACCAAAAACAAAACCCGTCTCATAACCCAACCTCTTCCCCTACTATTTGTATTAAGATTCTTATTTACTGAATATATTTTCTAATAAAAGATTTATGACTCGTAACTGTTTGATTTTGCAGTTTTTTGCAATTTTTGATAGAAAGTTAAGCTCGTTTAAACATTTCAAAAAAAGATAAAAAGATTTTTACTACGATTTTGGCTTAGGGTGCCAATCATTGTACAGTTTACCCTATTTGTTGATTTTTGTTTATGTGTTAGAAAATTGAAAAAGTTGAGAGCCCCTGGTATAGACAGTACTCTCGTACATTATAATATCCGTTCCTATTTCACCGTGCACATCGCCCACAAACTGATGCTGTTTAATACTTTAAGTGACGCAAAGTTAAAAGTGTGAGAACACAATTCGAACTTGCTCCCCGTGTAACCGGGGTAGTCAGACTAGCTCAGTTATTCGAAATGCCACACGTGCGCGCCTATAATTTGTTCGTGGCGTTGCCCATACTTCAAATTCCACGGTGCAAATTCCGTAGCCTTCGAACTTCCAAGTGTTTCAACAATTTCTGAGAGTTTAACGCTTTGTTCAACTACCGTTTTCTCGAAGCATTAAGCGCGTTAAAGTTGCTGCAATTTTATTTCTACGGATGAATAAAATGGCGGCCGACCATCTCCGATTCGGATCACAGTTTGCAACAATTACACAGCGGATATCTGCAAAATAAACATTTTTTAGAAATAGAAATTTATTTTCTTTCTTAACATGTTTAACAGGTTGCAAATAGTATAACGGCAGTGTTGGGCAAATTTTATTTTAAACAATAATAAATAAACGTGTGATTTTAATTGCAAACAATAACTAAACTTTTTATATAGGTGGTTCGGAAGCCACCGTAATAAAAAGTAGGTCCCGCTGAAATTAGGCGATAGCGAGAGTGGAAAAAGGGGGAGAGTGCTAAATGAGGGGACCAAATATCATTTAATTAAATAATAAGTAATAACTAAACTTTTTATTTGTAGTTCCCGCTGAAATTAGGCGATAGTGAGAGTGGAAAGAGGGGAGAGTGGTAAATGGATTTGAAACCCCGAGGGGACCAAATATCATTTATTCCAGACTAAACTTTTTATTTAAATAAAAATAATTTAAATAATTCCAAAAGTGATCTATTTATTATTTCTTATTTGCAAACAAAAGATTATTTATTATTTGGATTGAGGTGGAGAGCAAATAAATAGTTTTTGGTCTTTGTTCGGCTTTCTTTGTACTATCGGCGTGGTCGGCGCGGTAGACGCAGTCATGAAAAAATAGTGTCCCTACACGATATTTCTCTGTGCAGAACACAGCCGTTGGCAAAACATCGCGACATTACTGTAGTGCAAATCGACCTTGAAAGGCATTTCTTTTGTAGACTACGCGTAAATTAAGAATTAGCCAAGCATTTGAAATGTCCTGAACAAATCTCCGCGTACACGCCGCAATTGCTGGAACAAAAGCGTAACGAAATTATTCGCACGATGCGCGTACTAAGTAAGCATGTGCAACGATGGTTCTTGTGCACATGCTGCATTTACATGGGACCTAAACGTCTCCTTCTGGAAGAATCCCTGTATGCGCGCATAAGGGCATGTGGTGGGGCACAGATATAGTGTGTAGGTAAACAGAAATACAGGTAGACGACGCATACGGCGTCGCCGGATCCGATGGTTATCGTTTGGAATAGTCGCGAAACTTTCAACGAAGTTCTTCCGAGAAAACGGGAACGGCCGTTTTCCCGGGTAATACAATATACTCCGAATAATGCCTGGAAATGGCAAAACGGCGAAAATGGAAACTTCGGAATGAGAAAGAGATGGACGAAGAGAGGGAGAGTATGCGAATAGAGACGGAAAGACAAAGGTACATACGGGAGAAGCGAATGGGGAAGGCTCCGCGGCGCAAACTGTCGGAAATCTTTGAGAACCTAATCGAAATAATATTTACGAGTTGTGACATTCAATATTGATATGATCCAATTTGATCGAACTCGATCGTGTTCACTAAAATATGAAATTGCATATTCAGTTACTGAATGTTTACTAACCGCTAGTTAACTAGCCCTGGCTGCGGAAAAAAACGACAGGCATCGAAAAATGTAAGAATCCTTAGATTTACTGCAGTTATAGTAGGCAGAAAATCGTACCATCCAATTTTTACCATCTTCAAACGTTTGCAAACTCCTTGCAACGTCGGCCGATCTTCACGAAATTTTCAGAATATGTTTAATTGACACAGATGTACATAACGTATTTTTTAGATTTTCAATATAGGCCCACATAAAAATGTTGTAAAATGCAAATTCCGATCAATTGCAATTTTTGAAAACATTTTTTTCACATCCTGTAGCAAACTAATTGCTCTAGCTTCGTAAAAAAATTCAAATCTCGTATAGTACAATATTAAAAAAGTTATCGTCTTTTTAAGAGTGTCCGAATATTAGTGGGAGTCACTGTATATGACTTATTGTTAGACTACTTTCATAATTATGGGCACAATCGTCGAATCTCGTTGCAATAATTCGACCGGCAGAATTTATAATCAATGCGTGTAGATAAGGGCAAAAAGGCTCGGTACACGACCCCAAAGCCGCCGGTTCAAGGGGGAAACGCCGGATGCAAAAACGTTGCCAATCTCAGAGACCACTGACTCAGGGTCAACTACCAGATTATGAGAACTCGCGTCGGTGGTGGTCGTTCCCCTTCGAAAACAGTTGAACCGTGCGAGTTCCTGCTTAAACGGATACTGTTGTGTGACCACACAAACGCACGCCAATATAATACACAAGTAATCGTCAATTCACGGGCCACCCACACCACCGGGGTTGGGTGAACATTTAATCAACCGTATTCCTATCTTCGTTCCGATAGATCTCGCGCATTGTTTGTTCTCACATCGCATCGATTTCCATTTCGAGAGTACTCGTAAAGAATTTTGTTTACGCGATTTAATGTAATTGAACTGTGCTAGTTCCGGGTTCCATTGGGAAGGAGAGGCGAGAGGGGCAGTCACATTTACGCGAAACTTCCAAATTGTTCCCTCATCGACGTATCTTGCTAATAGCATTCGCAAATAAATATTGAGTGAATGTTATTCACATAATGTGAATGTGCAAATCACTTTTCCAAACAATCTCCGAGACACCTTAGCGCCTATACAAAGTGTTTACATCACAATATTTCCCTCTCTATACTCATTTCATATTATTACAGGTAAGGGAAAGATTCAAGGTGGACACAGTTGTTGCCCTGGAAATACATCAACATATACAGTGACCCGAATTAATATTCGAACGCTCTAACAAAGACGATAACTTTTTAAATATTGTACTATACGATTTGAACTCTCTTTTGGGAAGCTAGAGCGATTAGTTTGCTACAGGATGTGAAAAGAAATTTTTTCAGAAATTGCAATTGATCGGAATTGTAGAAAAAATACTAAGAGTTGCATTTTACAACTTTTATTATGTGTGGGCCTACCTTGAAAATTTAAAAAATACGTTTTGTAGATCCGTGTCAATTAAACATATTCCGAAAAATTTACAAATCGTATTTTTTAAATTTTCAATATAGGCCCACAAATAAGAAAGTTGCAAAATGCAACTTTTAGTATTTTTTATACAATCCCGATCAATTGCAACTTTTGAAAAAATTTCTTTTCACATTCTGTACTAAACTAATTGCTCCAGCTTCCCGAAAAAGTTAAAATCGTATGGTGCAATATTAAAAAAGTTATCGTCTTTGTTAGAGCTTCCGAATATTAATTCGTTTCACTGTATATGTTGATGTAACAACGAAGTTATCATGTGTAAATAATAGATACGTAAATATGAATGATTCTGTAACAGTATGCTCCATTAGATTCTTTTGATAATTCGAATATGCGAAATAATATAATAATTCGCAATATGTACATGAATATTTCAATACCTTTTGTAATTTTCACGTTGCTAAATAATTGGATGTGTGATTCATAATAGATGTTCAAATGTTATTCATTATTTATTCCTCAACTTAAAAGCTAAAGTATCCACGTAGAATGTAGGGTATTCGTTATTTTGCTAAAGTATCTACGAGTTGCTTAACACGTCATACATGTGTATGTGAATCGTTCAATAATAGCCAGCGATGGTCATTACGACTGTCACTGATTTATTGCATTCACTGACCATTACCATGGTCACAGATGCGTCATAAAGATTAAATTTCGATTAATCTAAAAATGTTATCATGGACAGAACTGTACATGAATGTTCAACGAACATAACTCTGTGGACGAGGGGCGAAGTCTGCAATTATTTTCGCAATAGGAAAGACCGGAGCTAGTTGACTTCTTCTCTTTAATTGTTACGTTGTGTTGGTAGAGCAGATGATGTTTTATATGAATGACTGTACTTTAAATCTAAAAAATCAAATCTAAAATCATCAGCGGTAAGCAAATGTTGGGTTGGAAAGAAAGTTCGTAGCGTTTTCAAATTAAGAATCGAAGATAAAATTAAGATATTTATCCATATGTTTATTCAATAACACGAGAAGTTACCTCGGAAAATAGAACAAAATGGAAAATATGTTATTGAATAAATCTATGAATATCTGAATTTTAGCTTTCATTTTTAATTTACAATACCATAGTTAACGTCGCAAGTTATCGTCTTTTTAAGAGTGTCCGAATATTAGTGGGAGTCAATGTATATCAGATTTTTTTGTGACGTTTCATATTATCTATCCACTCGTGAAGCGTCAAAAGAACATGCAAGGTATTTTAATAATCTGAGTTACTGTGAAAACATATTTGAAAAATCTTGTTATTGTTAGCGTGCACAGTGTTTTTCACAATTATTCCCCTACAAAATAGACGAAGAGAATGTGGTCATTAAGGTAGACGTTGTTTCATTTATTTTGCCGTGTAAATACGCTTTTCATATGTGTGCATATGCTGTTTCTCCGACAACCTGCAGAAGCGTAATTTGCATATGAAAATGAAATGAAAATATCATGTGAGACTTTATTCTAAAAATTGTGTTAACAAAGTATAAGCAAATATTTAACATAATGCAGAACACAAGAATCAGTTTTACTTTATTTAAATTTACGTAGGTATATGGAACTGTCACCAACTTATTTGTGGCATTTTTCTGATTAAAATGACACTACATAACCACGACATAATTTGAACTGTGTTTATTGGTTTAGTTGACGGTCCGTGTTTACACGCGCTGTCCTTTTCTACGTTCGGCAAGGTCACAAAAAGATAGTAGACCTACACGATCTAAGAAACAGCGTGGACCCGAGGATTTTTCTTACATAGTTAGATCAAATCTTTACTGTACCTTGCAATGCAATTCATCTCAATAAAAACATTGATCTCCATCTTTAATGAAAAATTTTATTTGCATCATATACATATACCGAAATTTGGTTACTTTCGAAGCTTTTATTTTACGCATAATTTTCCTTTTCGCGACCGTTAACACAAACGAAGCAATCAATAACTACCTCGCGATTACGCATAAATGGTGTGCTTTTATACTTTCCATAATTACTATTAGCAAATACAAGCAATAATTCAACACTTCCAGACTGAATATTGATTTTTCTTCATTTAATTTGTATCGCATAATGCCCGCGAAATTACTATTCTCATTTTCATCCCCCAAATTCACGATTATTTCGTATGTAAAATAGGACAGACAAACAATATAAAACGGTATATGGAATATAAATTGAAGTAATCGGAACGTGCGTGGAATAAATATCGGGGAAAAGTTGATAGCGTTCCGTTGGAATAAATATCATTCGAATAACAGGATACGTTGCATTAAATATTCTATGATAATTCGAGTACTTACAATTAGCCGCAGCGAGAGGATAATACACTTTACTGGCGTGTCTCTGTAGTGGGATAAATATTGATTTTGCAAATACACCTACAAATTTTTCGCACCTATTTGTTAGAGCATTTCAAGGCGAATTCGGAAACGTATCATAACATTAAAAAAATTGCAAAAAAGATAGCAGAAAATTGCTTTTTTAACTTTTTTTACAAAAAAATTTCATACAAAAAAATTATGTCGTATACCGAGCAAAATTTGTCCAAACAAGACGTATTCCGAATTGGACGTACTCCGAAACAGACGTATACCGAGGTTCCACTGTATTTCACTTTACAGAGAGAGTATACAGGGTATACTAAAAGTAAACGACACGATCTGACAAAATCAGCTTGCACTATACGAATAGATATATGTAGTGGACAAAACAGTTTCGACGTGTCGCTCTGCTCGAGACTCTCTCATGGGATAAACAGTTTGGTACTTGACGTTTTGTCTGAGTTACTCTCGGGATAAACTGTTAAAGGGTTGAGCATTGTTCCAGGCGAATACACCTTTTTTGGACAGCTAAAATATTCGCTAGTTTCTTCTCGTATACAATCAGTTAAATTTAGAAGAATTTTATCAAATCTAGCTTCTTTTCTCAAACATTTTTCAAACATTTTTGAAGCTATTGTCATCGTATTTGATTTCACTACAATTTTTCCGTTTTCTGTATAAATATTTTCGTGATTGCAAGGAAATACACCGCATGTCAGAATTTCAAAAAATTTGAGTTTATACATTAATTGAGCTCTATAGTATAGAATTTATATATCCACCAGAAAAAAGTCATGAAAATGAATTCGAAAGGCTGAAAGAAATAATGCAATTTAACCGATGTCCTATATCAAAGCATTAGTGATCAAAACTTTAAACGGCAATATTTTTATTTTTCACTTTAAACCACAGATTTATGGAAACTGTATAACTGTAATATATATTTTATTTTTATTTTACTTTACTCTTATTATTTTACATAGTGCTAATTCATTTTGTCAATTGCAATTTGGAAATAGTTAAATTTTGAATTGAAATTTGAAATGAAATTTTGTAAATGAACATGAAATCTGTATTTATTTCCTCACAACTTACTTGATTTAAAAAAAAAAGGAATAGTAAGATCCATATATATGCGATATTAAGTATAGAATGCAAAAGCTAGTTATCCCATCGAATATGTTTGCTGTATCATAGATGATAATTTAATTAGATGGGGTAGCAGATACGCGTAAATGATTGATTCACATATCCCGAATGTACTCGGTTCTAGAAACCAACCGAGTATAATTGCTTCTCGTACAACAATACATCGTTTCATCCAAATTGAATTTCGTTTATGTTTCATCTCTGTATCTCTGTTCGACGATCTTCTTAGTTCGAGTTCCTGCTGTTCCGCGATACCTTCGCAGTTCGTGGTCGCTTAGAGCGCCAAATTACGATGTACCTGCACATGGACGGCATGCGCTGGCACGTTGGCGCGGTAATGGTGGCTTAGCTGCACGCTGCAACCGAAATATGTTTGTATTATGTCTTCCAACCAAAAACGTCGTTACATGGAACGTCATTTCCGGAAAATCGACTTAGTCTTCATTGGACGCACGAAATATGTACAGTGGATCCAAAAAATATTCGAAATCGGTAAGATAAACAATTTAATTTTGCTACGTATAGTGTTTCAACGAAACATTACATCTTTTTTTAATGGTATGTAAAATACTCAACAGATTATTCAAACAATAATTTTATTTTTATTCAAATAATAATTGTCGTTTATAACATATTGTTTTATAAAAATTACAAGACTGAATTTATTTACATTTTTCACAATTTTTGTAATCATACCTGCTCGAATAAAGAAATTTATGAATAATTTCTAATGGAAGCATCTCTATAATTTCAATAATTAAAATATAAAGAATGTGAAAGCGGTCGTGGCACGGTTACTGTTAATGAAATGTATATTACATGGTAGATAATTGTGTGTATTCTTACTTCAATTTGTTATTTTGAAACAAATTAATTAACCTCTTGCCCTACAGCATCGTGTCTGACTCGTGTTAAATAAATACGTGTGCTATTAATTTGCTTTGAACCGAAATAAAATTCTACTTTAATTTTGATAATGTACAGCTATTGAAGAATATAATAGGCATACACATAGATATAAATTTTCTCCTTTTTTACGAAATTACGAACTACAAAAAAATTCTAATCACTGAAACCGTAAAATAAATCGCAGGGCAAGGGGTTAACGATTGATTTTCGAAGATTTTTTATTACCCTGCCGAAACCGTATTAATCCTTTCGTTTCCTGTATTTCGGCGACTGTTAGCTAAGTCGGGTTACTTTACAATCGAGTACTGGCTACCAGTGATAACAGTAGAATGTTACTATATTATCAGAACTATCCTAATTCCCCTGGTTTCGCGGAATGAATGGTGCAATTGAACCACATTTCTCTATGTGCATACGTAACACCTACGGTATACCCCTGGTAATTTCGCCTAGGTAACCGCCGCCGTTCGAAAGTCCCCATAATCTGACAATTGGTTCGCCACGATGGAACATTCGCGGGTACTCGTAAAAGCTTTTGGCTAAACCATATCCTACCAGCGTTTTATCATGTCACGCAGCTGCCCTATTGAGTTCCACATCCTATACGTTCGCCAGGTCTGGGTTAGATAATGACCACAAAACTGGTTCGTACGGGGTTGTAGGCGATTCTTGGGCGATCCCCATTATCAGAGTAACAGGATGGAATCTGCCTCGTTTCCCCTTATCTTCTTCCCTGTCATCTAATATTGCAGGATTCTGCTAGAATGGGATTCCAGGGATTCGCGAGGATGACCACTGCGAAACGTAGTTTGTAGATGCGTCTTAGTGGCTTAGCTCTATCGATTAGTTTCACTGTGTCTTTTCGGAGCCCCCTCAATAGGGATTCCGGGGCTGGCTCTGCAAATTGTTTTCTATTTTCGAAGGGCAAGCTAAATACCTCGAAAACTTCGGCTCAAAATGTCTAGAAACCTAAAGCTACTTCTCGATCATTTTCCGGTTGAAGAGACGCCGTTTTTGTGTCGTAATACCTACTTACGACTTTTCACTAGAGATACGGAAACATAAATACCAAAGAATGAATTATTGTAGGATAAGAGACGTCAGTTAAACTCGACGTCAAATACAATCAAACAAGCACACTGAATTAATGAAATCTCCGTCTGAGAAACACATCTTTTTAATTCAACTGTCACATTCCAAATCGCAATTGATAAACAACACAAAAACCGCAATCAATAAATAACAGTAACGACGCGACGTTGCTAATAACAAATATTCAGGGGAGTTCACAACGGCATCATCACCCTACATTATGAAAATTTTGAGAGAAGCAAGTAATTCTCTTAGAGAGAGAAAGTATAGTATAGAAAGACACATTAAAGGAAGAATTTCTTTCATTAGAGTTTAAACGTTTAATTAACTTGAAAACCACCAAAATATAACCGCGGAGCGTAAATAAGCTTCTTTATTTATTTTAAATTTTATACGAAAATTCACTCGGTCCAATATGCAAAGTATCCCAGCAAAATGTCCCGGTTTTTTGCAGGTTCTGCCTTCCTCTATGAACAATTGACGCGATAACAAAGCACAATATTCTCTTCTCCGCTCATTTACTTTACAATACATCCGCGACTGGCTCTATACAGTTTAATTGATGTATCAGACTGGCGCCAACTGCCGGATGATTGATGAGTTGTATTATTCGCAATTTTTTGCGAGAAGTTGATGAAAACACCCTTCGTATAAGGTTCGGTGTAATGGTCCCATTTCTCCCAGTAACAAAACGCCTCGGAGTTTGAAATACGACCAACACCTTATTAAGGAGTAAATCTGACTCCTCTTCCCGTTATTATTTTCTGTATGTGTTGTGTACTCTTTTTGAGTTTCCTATAAACGGCAAAACCAGACGAACAGACATTTTGATGATATAAATTCTTCCTAATCGTTTCCCCGGAAAATTTCATTCGAATAGTTGAATATATATAATATATTCTTGAATATATATAATATATACTGAAATAGCTGAACTGTTTGATCATTTTATATTGTAATATTTATGTATATTGAATTATTTATATGCCTTCTGCAATATAACCGTTGGCTGCTCTTTACCGGACTCAAAATTTGTGCCTTTCTTCTATAAATTATTATGTATTTGGTATGTAGATTCGCATATGCAGATCGAAGTTTCGATCCTGTAGGATCAATGTTTCAGGAGTTATGCTTGCTAAAAGTTGAGCATTTTTCAGTGTTTTTGGCAGGTAACCGCGCCGCCATATTGGTTTGTAGTGACGATCGCGCGCCGCTTACCGAGCAGAGCCGCTAGATGGCTGCACTTAAATTTAATAAAAATTTAATATTCTTAATCTGCAGAAGTGTTTTTCGAAGAAGAAATTTAAATTAATCGTTTTAGAACGATTAACAAGGAATTAAAAAAAACACGCAAGAATTTAATATTCTGAAACTGAATAAGAATTTAATATTCTTAATCTGCAGAAGTGTTTCCCGAAGAAAAAATTTAAATTGATCGGTTTAGGACAATTAACAAGGGATTAAAAATAATACGCAAAAGTTTATATGAAAGGTGAAAATATGCATGCTATTAAAATTCAAATAAAATATCGACGTTTTAAAATTAAATTGCCAGTTTTTCGATATATATCCCGGAGGTTAATTTAGGTTGTACAGTTGCTACACAAAACGGCAGCGTGCCGTTATTTCTGATGCACTGTGTCGGGGACAAGGAACAGCGGGAATCGGTGAAGTCATTCCATGTGCTCATTTAATATTCATAATCTGCAGAAGTGTTTTCCTTTGCAGAGCAGTGGACACTTGCGCACACGGGGAAGCCCTTTTCTGCGTTTGTTTTACCAGCAGGAAATCTTCGAAAAACACGTACGGCTAGCCAAGGGAAGGGTCAGAGGCTGTAGAGGTTTTGCTTGCTGAAACTCCCACAGTGGCCTACCTCGCTTCACGAAATCTCTGTAATTGCAGGGAGTGAGGTCGCACTGTGCTAGTGAGACGAGACAGGAGTACACCTACCCACTAGGTCCACCTGGTCTCCTACTTTCTCAGCGGAGTTGCGCAGTTAGAACGGTCTCCAATGGTAGACCTATATGCATGTAGGGCTCTCGTATTCGTGTTAGTCAATGTTCTGCTCTACCAATGGGGTACGTGTTTCGCATTAAAGTCTCCCCTTATTAACCATGCGCCTGGGACACTTGTTAAGGAGTCAAGTAGGTTTGTCAACGAGTTTTTGGTTTTATGCTCCGAACTCGTTTGTGGTATAAGCCTTGGAACATTTGAATTCTGAGATTGCCGTGCCTGGTTATAGAATATTTTCGTAAACAAGGCTTTTGTGCGCTGTCGAGGGTTGCGTCGGCTTCGTTGTACGATTGTCTGGCATTACTGATTATGTGATAGTCTGTTATTTAGAACTGTCAGTGTTATGTGAGCCATGTTTGTTTAGGATTCAACGTCTAAAGGTGATAGGTTTGATGAAACTATTCCTTTTTGTAACAGACTCGTATCAATTAGTTAGTTGTAATTAACAGAGTACATCCGCACAAATTTAGAATACAATTTATAAACAATATTATTGGCAGTTCATGATGTAAACAACTTGCAAGTATATCTCAAATAACCGAGGTGGTTTCTGTCGACCTCAAATTATATATTTTAAGTATGCGAATAAATGAATAATTGATTAAAGTGATATTATAGTCGTACATCAATTTCCACCATACCGAGGGTGTAGAATCTCGCTATGAGATATAATTTCTACGCCCTGCACACGTTCGCAGAGAATATAGAAAATATCTGTACGAGGAACGTCGACTACGCGAATTTGTGTCCATTTTCCTTTCACACCAGCTTCCGGCTTATCGAATTGTATCCTCGGGAACGTTCCTAGAACCGTTAGGGAAAAAGTCCACAACTACAGGTCCAACGGTTGTTGGATCAAGCGGAACTTGTACGCCTCTATCGTGCATCCAATTCCGAGGAACCTATCCTGCGGAGAATACCGAAAACCGTTGACCGGGAATCCCTTGCCGTAAATATCCGGTGATCCGGTGAAACCGATCTTTAATTCTTCCTGCCGCGCAACGCGTCCGAGCCACTGGACTATACATCCTTTGGAATTCTAGTTTTTGTATGGCCTGGAAACGAGAAAAATATTTTCGCAAGATTTTAGTGAAAGATCTGCAGGGTGGGATCATTAATCAACATCTCACGGACAAGGATTTATAAAGATAATAAGAATATTTTCCTCGGGGACCTAGATTGTACGGTCTGCTTATTTTGTCTCTAGAATCACCACAAAAAGTTTCACTAATTCGGCGACCCCACCCTCTACTTGTTAGTGTAATACAGTAAATTCTCTATAGTCGCAAAAGCTTCGGGGAGATTCGTGTGCACTGTTCGTTGACTGAGACTATTTTTTTGAGCTTCAAAGACCGAGCCGAACGTAGAAAAGGACAGCGCGTGTAAAGAGAGACCGCGCGGCCGACTCTCTTTCTTTCCCATACGCTGTCCTTCCTTGCGCCCGAAACTTTCACCGTCAATTAAACCACTAAATACAGTTGAAATTATATCGTGTTTGGTATCAGTTTAATCAGAAAAATTCCAGAAATATATTGGTGAAAGTCCTATAAAAAGATAACGAAAAATAAAGAACTTTTGCCATTAGATTAGTAGTGGTTCACACCGATATACCCGAACCGAGATCAGATTACTGCAGTGGATATTTTTTTGTGTTCCTCGAAGCGTTCGATCGAATTGATCGAAAAATGCGCTGTTGAAACGGTCTGCTACGCCATAATTGACACATTGCAAAATTAGTTAACGCCCCACGTCGATCAGTTGTCAAGTTTGCATTATTTAGATACTCTTTTTATGTTCCATGCTGTCCAACACGCGACGACGAGATTCAGATTAATGGAGACAAAGATATTCTATAATTAAAGTGTCCGAAGTTAGCAGGCTAGAACGAAGAAACGGTCAAGTGCAAAGTAAAGGACGATCTTTTAAAATCACATCCGCTCGGCTAAGTGCAGGGCGAAAGTAATTATAGCCAACACCGTTGGCTGTCGTATTGAGCGACTTTCGTCAGGGAACCTTGTTTTCACGTATCCAATGAAGAGAGGACAAACTATCGTGGGAAGTCCATTTGCGGTGTGTCTGGGATCAGGCACGGTAAATCGAAATTCTATGTAGGCCAAGGGCCTGAACAAGCCAAAGGACAGTTCCTCGAGTTCGGCTTACTCCGAACAAAGCTGAAGGAAACGAATCGGAATAGAATCTGCCTTCTAACAATAGTACGAAGTTACACCACGTGCTCTTTTAACCCTCGGACACATTTTGGATTTTGAAACCCAATGACATTTTTATTCGGGCATATTTTTTCGAACTCTGGCGTTTCATGGACGCTTCTGTGATTTTATGCTAGATAGTTGACAATTAATTAGAGGAATGATATTTTTTTTAGAATGGAATAATTGAGACTTATTTTTACGTAAACGTACACGTGCACTGGACATTTTAATTTTATTTGTGATATCATTTGTAATTTCATTATAATTTCATTTATATTCTATTTTTATGTGATTTTATTTTCTAAATTGCTTTTCCTGATTAAAACGTTTTCTATGCTATCCGATTTTTAGGCATATCGATGTGTAAACGTTCTAAAGCAGAAATACTTGTTCGATTTTTCTGGGAAAGATTTTCGATGTTCCAGTCTTTTCTTTATAAACTGTTTACTCTAAAACAAAAAAGAAAATTAGATACGATACAAAAATGGCAGTCTCTCGATTTTGATTTAAATAGATAAAATTTGATATCAGAAAAGAGAAGAAAATGCATTTCTGAATGAATTCCGAGTGCATGTTATTCTTGTTTTTCTCGAACTTCCGACAACGTGATCTTCTACTGGCAACCGCACAACAGATTTCCTAACCCAATCATCCGTAATCCATATTCACTGCTTCTTTTATCGTGACCCCATAACCGTAGTACGTTCGTAGACTAACTCCTAGTCCAAGAATTTTGCAATCTACGCGAGACTGCGGATTACGAGGGAACCACGACGTCGCACCGGTAATGAAAGTGGATGTGGACGAGATGGAAGGCACACAGTGTTTCTCAGATGATACTTTCGTATTTACCTCGTCGAAAGAGTTGTCGTCTCGGCGAAACAAGAAATAAGGAAATGCGGGCGAGATGAGTGACAGTAACGTCTCGAAGTCGCAAATCCACAAACGAGAAGGAAATGAAAAGCGGGAAAGTTGATACCACTAAGCTGCTGCCCTACAAGATCAGGTTTCCTAGATTGAAAGATACCTTGCATTTGAAAAGGTTCTCTCCAAATTGGTTTAATAAGCCTGTTATAAGCATAAGGCTGTGTTTTGTCTTATCACATTTTACGTTCCTGTTTAACGCGCTGAAAAGTCGCTTATCACTGTTGCGACAGCTTCAAGGGAGTAGACTCCCTTTTCCAAGATTGCAAGGGTGCGGGATTCGCGTTCTCATTTCTCGATAACACAAAACTTTTTCAGTAGCCAAAAACGCTAGATAAAAGATCGATCTAGGGCGCTATCGCCCTCAAAAGTCCTATTTTTTCGTTTACGAGGCGTAATTTGCATTATTCGGCAGCGTAATTCGCGTTATTGGGAAGCATACAACTGCGCATGTAGCTATTTTCATAGCCACATTTGACTATCCTACATTTCAATTTTTATGAGAATTAACAAAATGGCAGATATTTTAAATTTAATGACTGAATTTCCAAAATAATAGGAAAATGAAAAAAATCTATCGTCAATGCCTAATAGATATTATAATGAAGATAACTGTAAAATGTTGATTGCTGTCAATAATATTCCACGTCAAAAAGAAAACTTATATTTATTGTAAACTTACGTTTAGTCTAATGACTATAAATGTCGATAACAAAAGTATGCAATTGTCGATTTTGATCTCGAAAAAGTGTGCAATAAAGATACGTGAGAAGTGGCCGCTGCCATGAAATCGTCAAAACTGTTCGCTATCTAACGGTTAATGATTTTGACACGTGACAAAATTCGCGAATGCTTCAATTGGGTGGTAAAAGAGAAATAGCAAGAAGAGATGCTGCGAATAAATAAAGGTCGGATAGTACGGCGTGAGATGAAAATAGCGCCATTAGATTGAAGGCAGTGGAGACTTGGGGATGAATCCGACGAACTATGGTACGGAACAAAAGTTTGGTCGGGGAAAATTGTTGCCCTTAGAATTGAGGGTAAAGGGGTGGAAGACAGAGAGAAGAAAAGAAGCCACAAGAACGGACGGAAATTTACGATAACCCGTACCAATAGTCGTTCGTACACATGCTTACGATTCACGCGAGATTGTGCTTACCCCTTTCGGAAGGCACAAATGCTTATGCTGAGCTTAAATTACGAGCGGGGCACGGTTAAACCCTTCTGCCTGGCCAAAGGAGACGATCCTGGTATTTAAGTGCTCATTTTATTACGAACTCCCGCGTCTCTACAAGTAGTCTTTAATTCATTGGCAGAACAATATGAAAATATTTAACGTTACCACCAAATATGGCTTGAATTATTAGTCTTTTGTTTTAATTGCACTAAGATAAATATTTAAGTGTAAAAGAATACTAAAGTAATTTCTTTTTAATTTTCAATAAAAGTAAATGTTGCTCATAACAAATATTGATGAGAATAAATTAATTTTGTTGCTCGAAACAATATTATCAATAAGAGAATTTGTTTCTCCATCGCCCGTAATAATTATCGAATTAACGAAAATATTCTCTTGTCTGCGTTGGACCAACATAGCTTTTTGCTCGTAGGTCACATATTTATTATTAAACAAAATCAAATTATGTTTTAAGAAGAAGGAAAAACGAAAGAAACAATAAGAGCATGATGTTCACATAAGCCATTAAGTAGTAATTGTTTATTATTACTTTTTTGTGAGATGAACTCTAGCTTGTTTAGTTCTCTCCTGTGTCGGTTTGAAGAACTAAGGAAGCGATCTCCTGTCGCCTCACCGGAAGGATGAAAAGGACCACTAACGCGATAAAACCGATTCAGAACTGAAAACGAATCGGAAGCGCGCTCGCCCTCGATGGGTTGCGCCGAAGACTCATTAATTAAGACACTCCGAGGATAGGAGGTCGGGACACGCGAGACGAAAATAATTAATGAGAGTAATGAATGGTAGAGCAACACGAGGAATGAGACGAATTCATTAGGAACAAAAGAATTCACATCCGAAGAATTTCCAATAGACATGAATGATAATTAAAATACGCGCAGTACGGTACAAGCGATTGTTTCTGCGAGTCGCTCGGCTACGCTGCGCTAGAAAATTAATAAACCATTTGATCACAGCGTAACCCTGCTGCGTGTTTCGTTGTCAATATAGACATTGCTGTATACAGGAGATATTAATCATATTTGATCGTTTAGATTAATTTCGTTTAGAAATTGACCAAAAATCGCCTAGAAAATTGAGAAGAGATCGGTGGTCGATTGTCCGCCAGTTTTTTGCGTTTCCTACAAAATGAACTTTGCGATTAAGTCCATTCTAATTAAAGCGATTAAGCGAGTCCACTCTACCTTCCCCTTCTAAGACGGCCCGGTCACGTGACGCGTTTCCTCTCTGTCGTGCATGTGTCCGGTACTGGCCGAGAGAGGGTAACTTTCTCTCCTCTGGTACAGTGCACACATTCGGAAAGGGACTATTTTGAAGGAGACATAGTGATGGGCATACAATACACTGTCTTGCAAGTTTTCGAACAAATCAATCGCCACAGAGTTCCGAATTAATTCGATATTTATTCGAAATCAAAAATTCTTGAAACTCTTGAAATCTTGAAAATTTTAAAAGTCTTGATAATTTTAATAAATATTGTACTTTCTGTAATATTAGTACGTTCATACTGTTATTTATCCTCAATGCTGACATGACGTAATCATTGTTTCGTGGTAGATGTAACATTTCAAGAGTTTCAATTCTTACAAACCTCCCAAAGTTTCAAGGCTTTCAAGATTTTCAAGACAATGAAGACTTCCAAGACGTCCAAGAGTTCCAAGAGTTCCAAGCTTCGAATTATGTTGCAAGCGATTCGAATTTTTCGTCGTAAATATTGAATCGAAGCGATTCGAGGTGATTCAGATCCCATCGCTAAGGAGACACCCTCGACTTGGAAAATTGAAGCATCGAATGTCGTTGATGCGATTCCACGAACTTCGTGAACAGAGTATTCCTGTAGTCGGATCAGATTGCTCCCGGATTCACCGGTCTCACTGGTTATTTATCATTTTCCGCACACCGTGATAGCTGCCACATGGAAGAGAACGTAAAACACCGGACAATTGATTGCTTCTGAGCGCGTGGAACGGCCGAGACTCGATCCACCGGGAACCGTTTCTGCCATATGCCGGGATCGAACGTCGACTCAGCCGTTCGAGATAATCGGTCTTATTGTTACTAAGAGAATTTCCCCGTCAGTTCGCAAACTCGAAACTTTCGTCGACTGCAAAGTTTCAGCGACGATTTCAGCTTTCCCGGAGAAACTACGGCTTCCGAGGCATCCATGGAAAGTCTCGGAAGGAACAGCTGTATTGGATCGATGCTTGGAAAACCTGATTTCCATTGGCGCTACCCAGCGAAATTATTCGGGAACCGTGGTCCGTTAAAAATTATGCTCCGCAAAAATAACGGTATCTCGCCGGTTGCGGCTGATCGCCAAGGTATAAAACGTTCGTATTTAACGACTGGGAATGTTTATGCTAAATCGTTAAAACGATATAGCGGGTCTATGACACGTGACAAGGTTTAAGCTTATGTCCGAAACTTTAGAAAAATGTTCCACGAGGTGAACACTATATCTGTATAGTATATTTAGTAGAAGCATGCACAGTCTAATGTGTCGTGAAAGTATTCTATCGCGTGTGTTATTGTTTATTACTTTTTGTATGTTACTTTGCATTTATATTTAATGCGCGCTTGACATTATTTATTTGCGAGCGTTGAAATACTTTTATGGCCCATCGCTGGTACTACCGGAGTCGGCAGATGAGGGGCACGAATTGAGGGGTAAATGTTACCCTCTCTCTGCCAGTATCGCGTTAGTCACGTGACGTTGTGATACATGCACAATAGAGAGGGAACGCGTCACGTGACTGGACTGCGGCGGAAGTGGGGGGAATAGTTTCGTAGAAGGGGAAGATAGACTCTATATTGTAGTAAACAAATATATCATTTGTCTTGAAAGTGGTGTAAGTTCAATTTTCCAGAAGTTCACGGTAAAGTATATATACAGTGAGTGTAAAAAGTATTCGTACGCCTTTTAAAATAGAATAGCTTTTTTGTACCAAACGACCTGAGTTTTTATAATCAATTAGAAGCATTCGTTTACGAAGCGATATACAAAACAGATTTTCCAAAAATTATAATTTACAAGGTTACATGCAAAAATAAAAAATTTGAATCTTTCGTTTAGCCAAATAAAATCTTACAATATTCATATATTTTGATCAATCGAATTTTTGTTAGTAAATGAAATTGCATGATCAATTATTTCAAAAGTCACTGGAAGTTCATTTCAAGTTCGTTTCCTGTAATTTGTGTCACTGATAATATAAAATAACTACGTTATTATCATCTTATTGGTAATATTAAATGAAGAAATACATTTATATTTAATCCCTGCTTTTTATAACTGATGCAGACAATTTTTATTTTGCATAAAAATGTAAAAAGCCGTTCTAATGCGATTAATATACTTGCAAATTATGATCACGCTTAAATTCTAAATTATTTTTAGATGAATAATAGTTTTTAATTTATATCGGGTGTTACCAACGTGCAAACCCAAGATTGAGGAAAGTATAAAATTATATGGAGCAGGGAGCCGAATTACAAATTCTTTTATCGTCGTTCCGACGAGGGAGACCATAAAAATTTTAATACTTTCATGCCAAAGGTACAGGGACACGATACAGCTATTGTCGTACAATCGCCTGTGTATCATCACTATTTCAGAACTTTCATGCGACGACTCGAAATGAAAAATAGAATACCTTAATATTAATTCTACAGACATACTGCAACAGTGAAGAAATAAATAAATATTGACATTAAACAACAGTATTTTGTTTGTCCTGCTCGTGTTTACAAACGGAAGTGGATTACCGCATGAATTTTAAATAAATAAAATGTGTTGGATTGTACGTTTCATTAATTTTGAAAATCATGCAAGTCCATTCACGACGTTCAAAGTAGACATTATTTCAATAAATTTTCAAACAAAACTATTTGCATAATGAATATACATACATTTATTTAAAAACATAGATTCATACATTCAATATTTCAAAAAAAGAAAAGTGGACCTACATACGCCATTTTCAAAATGAACAGTCCACGAGTAGTTTTCGGTATTGTAATTTTTCCTGCCCTTTCGAAACCATTCGACCCTTTCTTTCTACCCGCCTGCACTCACAGCATCCCCCTCCCGAGGATACATTAATAGGCAAGGAATCTAGGAGCGAGTTTATGGTACGGTCGACCAGAGTTGGGCAAAAATTTTATTTAAATAAAAATTTCGAATAAAGTGGGGTTTTTTCCAAGTGGGTTTTATACCCACTTCATTCGAAATTTTTATTTCAATAAAATTTTTGCCCAACTCTGCGGTCGACCATCTGGGAGTTTTTCAGTCATTTTTTTCTTAGCATCGAGCATTATTAGTAGACTGCAGATTTTATGCATTTATGACAAAACCGGGTACGTACAATTTAAAACAGCGGGCATATTAAGAAGATTCAAGGCCACCAGTGTATTAGTTTCACCTTAATAAGATAATTAAAAGAAGAAAGACATTTTTACTTGGCACCTGTATCTTGCAATCAATGCAAACATTTTGCATAAAGATCCGCAGTATAATTATTAGTATAAGCACAATTACAGTAAATTCTCTATAGACGCGACAGCCTCGGGGGGATTTGGTCGCATCTACCGTACAGGGTAGCTATTTTTGATCTCCAAAAGCCGAGTCGAACGTAGAGAAGGACAGCGCGTGTAAACAGAGACCGCGCGAGGCCGAAGCGATTGCGACTCCGCGTCGCATTAGTAGTGGTTGACACCGATATACCCGAGCCGAGATCAGATTACACAGTGGAGGGGATATTTTTGTTGCGTTTATCGTGTACGACCTTGTTGCGTTTATAGAGGATTTACTGTAGAAGGGGTTTTATGACTTGTGTATTCAATTTAGCCTCCCAGATCCCAATGCCGAAAGGTCAGGTAGTAAGTAAGCGTCTCCACAACACAAGCAGTTCAGTCAGCCCCACCGTACACATGGGGAGGACCCAAAGGGGCTGCAGAAGATTTTGGTTAGCGAGTCAAGTCAGTGAGAACAACTCAGTGAAGCAAGAACGATTAGAGACCAGAGTGTATAGTGCAGTGGTGGACACTACCGAAATTTCGGATACCTCGATAATTCGAGGGTGAAATATTTCTTGTATCACTAAAAACGAAGAAGGTATTATTGCAAATGTAAATGTCGGAAAACTTTCGTGAACAACAATGTATATACATTAAGTTACAATATCGGTGGGCTGCGTAAGAACCAAACCGCTCTTTCTTTTTATATTCTTTTGTATATTCAAGGCGTAAAGTTCAACTCGTTATCGAAGTTTCACTTAGCTGGACGCAGAATAGAATGAAGACAGGTTGGAAATAGGACGACGCGCAATCGATATTTTCTTGAGACACTTTTCAGCGGCGGTCGATATTGTGTCAGAGATTTAACGAGGGACGTAAGAAAACTTCAGACTTTGCATAATGAATGAATTTACATAACCCCAATTAAATGAGATCCGGTTGAACGCAAAACCGCTGTGAAAGTGGTTATTTCAGTGTTTGCGGAAATTTCATGTGAATGCAAATTTCGAAGAATTCTACGAAAATGTACTCTCGTTGAAAATATTAAGGTTTGCGGGAAATGCGGGTTTTTATATTCATGAAATTAGACCCGGTCGAAACTGAACTGTCTCGCTTCAACCGTGTGAGCTAAACAAAATATTATATTATTATCCCCGTTAATTTATTTATTCCCGACAGAATTTAGTACGATTTTCATTTATTTTAGATCTACATATAAAATTTAAACTGCTTTAAACTACTTATAAAATTGGTCTACAAAAATTGCAAATTGAATAAACATCCGCAGTCTAATAATTACCATTATAGGCATTAATATGTAGGATTATTTCTGACGATCATAAAATATAGATAGGTTACTAATATTAATGTATAGGAGTTTCGAAACTGGTTTCTGATTTGAAATGATTCTACGTTCAGAATCACACAAACAGTATTAAGTACAATACTTTCTTATGGAATTGCATTTTCGAGAAAATTGATCATACACATTCGTCGAATAAACGAGCTTTTAATTACGACGGTATAATATAATTTCTGTCGTCTACAGTTTCTATTACGGACCAATAAATGCGGACTCCAATACGATATTATTTATTTTTCATCGATCGTTTTGCTCTTTAATTACCTCTCGTATGAGGTTGATATAAAGTGAGTAATAATATTATTACTTATATTATATGTCACAGATGGTTTTAAAATGATGTTGAAATTCTCATTGCAAATGATATTCTTACTGGGAACGTTGTATTACTTGTTGTGGAAATATTTGTGAATGTTTCCACGATGTTATTTGTATTTTTAGTAATTCTGCAAAGATTACTATTATATGTAGAAGAAGTATTAGAGATACAAATTAATTCGTAGCTTTTTTACGAACAATTAAAATATACTGTATTGTCGAAAATAATCTCGATTACATCGTGTCCATTTACTCGATGTTATGAATAAATAATCTGATGATAGGCAATATTCATATCTATGGAAACGGTAAATAGAAACGTAATGAGATAGCTAAATTTCATGTATGTAGATCCACAGATATTACTAATAGTTACACATTAATTAATTATTAGCATAATTTTGGGTGAAGCCGGATCGGCCCCAATAGTTCACTTAAGGGTTCAAATAACGGATTAATTGTGAGCTAATAATAAACACCTATGATATGTACAGACATAAGTGTAAACAATCAGTAATAGATACATATAATAAATTCTCAATTTATTTGTCGTGAAAAGAAAATTTCATTTCATATTTTCTAGTGTTTTTATATAAAACTTTTATTTCTTAATAGTCCCATTAATCGGGGGACACGTCATGGTTTAATATTTATTATTGAAATATTCATTATTAAATTATTTATTATATTTGTTATGTTTACTATTAATTCATTTTATTAGTCATTAAATTATTCATTATATTTATTATTAAGTTATTTATTATATTTATCATTAAATTGGAAATATTTGTGACCTCTCAAATTGTTTCAATATGAATACGCATTGAACGCTGCAGACATCGGTACGACAAGGCGACTTAAGACTTAACGGCTTCTCGTTCCGTATTTAGGAGAATGCGTAATCGAGTTCCGGTCACGCAGTAACGTACCGTTCGATGCACTCGAAGATGCATTCTTATAGTCGATATGATGTAACACAAAATTCATTCAGAGATGTTTTCGAGAATATATTTTAATCGTATTCAGCATTCAACGATCATATTGAATATATTTATGTCTTATATTAATGCTAAATATATTATATATAATACATGCTAAAATGCATGGTAATTAATACATGCTAAATAAATTCGTCAGCCACGAATTAATAATGGGTTTAGTTGTATAATTCTCATGCGTATAATCCCAGACAAATCATGGATGCAAGTTATTAATTACTTATAAAATATAGATGCCTTTTATTGATTATTTTACTATGTCATTATTAGAACGCGAATTTCTGTAGAAACTAGAAATTGTTCTGCATGAATTCTTGGGAAATAGAACCGAACAGGAAGTTCTTGCTTTCCTTAATAATGTTAATAAATCGGGATTAAAATGTCACATACTCGATTGTGCCAGTAACTATAATATTTATTGTAAAAACTATCAGTTATCATCTGATCGCTAATGTCTTCGTTCTTTTTTCAGGTTTAGACCTGCGAGAAACACGCTGCATAACATGAGGTAACGTAAAAATAGAAGATTATGTTTAAATTGTTCCGAAAATCTGCATTCGTAACCGTTCGAAATCATAGGGCAGAATATACTGTCACGAATTTTCTGTTTGATTAGTTAGTTTGAAAATATTTTTCGAGCGAAATCGTGGAAACACATGTTCGAATTTCGCCTCCATTTTCATCCTTCAATCCCTTGTTATCACGCTTGTTATCGCGCCAGCGTGAAATTCAGCAACGTCAAAATATTCCGTACGTAACTCGAATCAATGTAACATTTTACAGAAGGGGATAATTGTAAACGGGGAAATCGGAACGCGGCCATTCGCGAATGCATAGAATTTTTTACGGCTTGGAATGGTCGCATTTGCATGCACTTTTCATTCGAGTTACTGGTCGACGCATGGAATTGTATTCTTGTGTAAAGCGCTAGTATCTCAAGCCCTGTGTGACTCGATTTTTATCACTTTTACCAATTACATATTCGACTCAAAAAAACAGTTTCCTGACTGCTACTTATTTTAAACAATGTTGTTTACTAATTATATCAAATGCAGCTCTCAAGCTTTGTTGTAATTTATATTTGTAGAACTTGTATTTCTTTTTAACTAAAAAATGGGACAATTAGATCTCTTATATCGAGTCACACTGGACAAAAGAGTGCAAAGAGTTAATAATAATGGTCAAAGTCGAATTTTTATAATTTTTGACGGTGAGCGTTTTTGTCAATTAATTTCTCGTTTCCACGCAAAAACGTTCTAAAATTTTCAGGGCTATTCAAATTTTTAAACGAAGATACACCTTTCAATTATACAGTGTGTATATTCAACTGGTAGTACAAACCGAATCTACATGTAAAAATATGTCGGAAAACAGAATATAGCATTTTTTCGTACGCGGTTTCATTTCCCAATAAATCGATGTTGAAAACTCGTCGGGTACGCGTTCATTTGGCTGCACTGTTTGTTGCATCTGTGTTCATAAACATCATCAATATCACAGCTTGTTGTCGTTTCCCAGTCAGATTTTCCGTCTTTGCCATTCCGTCGATATGGCGTCATACAGTAATCGGGAGTATATCGATATGGTGGTAGTGTTAGGCGCGTGTTCCTGCGACGCATTTATGGCTGGCAATTAGTGCAGAGATCATCGTCCAAATCGCCGTAATCCTGGTGGAAGAACTGGTCAAAGAACCGAGCAAACATTTGCGGAACATGGATCTCACGATATTCTCGGACAAATTGCAAGAAATGTGGAGCGCGAATTTTTCCAAAATATATTACTTACCTCTGGCAAAAATGATTCGATCAAACAATTCAAGTATCAAATAATTCGTCATATACAGGGTGAATCACGAATCGGTAGAGATTACTCTGTTATTAGCAGTCCGATCGAAAATGTTTTTATCAGGTTTCAAGAGAGCTTCCACGTGATTATAGCAAATTTTTCGTCAACCTTTTTGATTTCATAGCATTAAAAAAATTGCAACGAAGATTGCAAAAAATTGCTTTTTCAATTTTTTTTTTACAAAAAATTTGCTATAATCACGTGAAAGTTCTTTTGAAACCGTAACGTATATGTGATAAAAACATTTTCGATCGGACAGCTAATAACAGAGTAATCTCTACTGATCCCGATTGAGAAAGTTAGACACTTGTACGAGGAAGGAATTAATCATTTCGCATTCAGAATATTTTTTTAATAATGTTTATCGTCGTGTATATCGTCAAAAATATTGAAAATGTTCTAACGCTTTGTCATATCATGGCGGCGCGCATATCTATCAAAAACACTTAAAACCGTTTAACATTAAACACGCAAAACTTGTGAACCAGTGAATTCCTAAAAAATTAAAATTTGGATTTTTCGAATTTTCTTGTCTAAACTTACGGGATTATGTAACGGAAAGTCTAAAATTTTTGATTCCGTAAGGTGAAGTTTCGGCCCTTCTGCAATTGACGAATCTAGGACGGGAACCAAGGAACTAAGAGGTAGCAAAACAACTAAAAGTTGATTAAACTACAGTGATTCGACATTTATCTTGAATTGGCAAACGAAGCAAGAAATGGAGAAACCCAACATGGAAAACTCAACATCAAGAACCGCAATTATTTTTGCAGCAACCCGATAAGATGGTGCACCAGCATACTTCGATAAACCTGTAAGAGACTTTTTGAATAACAAATATCTCGGTGGGGTTGGTCGTAAAGGCAAAGTAGCTTGGTCACCGCGATCTCCGGACTTGACACCAATGGACTTTTACTTACGAAGCCGTGTCAAGCACCGAGTCTGCCAGGAGGAAAATACGAGTCCGAAACAGCTCGAACAGAAAATTCAGTTCGCATTTGGAAATTTGAAAAGGGAAAATACCTTGGAAAACATTCACGAGTACGTGGTTCAATGGCGTAACTCCTACACCGTATTCCGCGGGGTCGTAAATCCTATTACGTTCGCTTGCACCGATATTTAAAGAACGCTGGCGAATGGGTGTTCCACTACAGGTGGGAGAAAATTTCAATACGATTTTGCACAAATTATTTTTTATCTGGTGTCACAATTCTACGGGGTGCTCCGAAAAAATTCGAAGGTAGGGGCCCCAGCGAAAGTGCGGGTTCTTCATTTTTATGGATTTCGAGAAAGTCTAAAGCTGTAACAAACTGAAATCGAACGAGATATACAAGCCGAGGAAAAATGTTGAAATATCGGGGCTTTAGCCGACGGTGTTTGGGTATTGCATTGCAGGGAAATACGTAGCGAGAACAACCAGCAATTTTGGCATGGGTCGGATGAAACATCAGTTTTATTAGACTGTCAGAACTGACAACTTTCCAAAATATGCGAATACTTGAAGAGCATTTTCCCGATAGCAGGGCAGTAATTCTCGTTGGTCGTGTTTTTGGTATTAGGTTGGGGGAGGAATGATGGTTGCGAGCCGGAGACCCGTAGCCAGCGTTCGGCATTAACGAGATAATTAAAATCGAATTTTAGGCGGGTGTGTTATGCACGCAGCCGGGCATGATTATCGAAATTACCGAAGTTCGTTCTGGCTCTGGTGGATCTCTAAATACCGGCGGAATTATGTTTCGAAATTTACTGGCAGAACGACATCTATATGTCTTGACATTTTCCAGTAATGCAGCTGTGCGCGCGTGTGTATTCACAATGGTGGGTAGGTGTGGCTTCACCCACAGATTATTACGATCGACGATACATCGGCGTTCCGCGCCGGATGGAACTCTCATTATCTTGTTTTAATTTACTGTGACAAAGGACGTTCTCGAAAGAAATCTTTGGCCCGGAAGAAAACGAATATGTAGCCTGTTTGGATTTTTACGTTTCACGAGCTTTTTTACGCGCTGATAACTACGTGAAATGAATGATTTACAAGTATTCGCCTTTCGTTTCAAATATTCCATCATTTTTTCCGAAAAAGCCCACCATTGGGTTTACACTTTTTTAAAACCTAAAGAAACCTAACATCTTGTCAATATTTTCAATATTGTCTGTGCTACCCAAAATTTGGACACATTTCAACGTCGGCCTTTGATTAACGCTAAACCTACCACTAGGAGTCAAATGATCCACTTTAGGTTTTTTATTTGACAATTATTGAAATTGTAAAGACGTTTTCAGGAGAATTTATATTTTTTGACTCCATATTATAGTAAAGATCGCAGAAAATATAAATAAATTTAATCTTGTTATTTTTATAATACCATACACATCAATCACTTTTGATGGTCGGTAGGTTTCGTGTTAAAATCAGTGTCACATGTTGCCCGTGCGTGTCGCTATCTGCTTCTCGTCCACGTTGTATTTGCATCGAAACGAGGCTCTCTCGCCGCATGGTTACGTGATAATGTATCTTGGTTCTTGCGTTCACATATACATAGACACCACTCGACACCGACCCCTGTAGCACGGACGGCTAGGTCTGTTTATTACTTGACAATTAGAGTATAGAATGCAGACATAGGTAACGAGATGTCGAAACTACACCCGGAGATTATTCGAATACCTCCGGCTTGCGTGTACGAACGCAAGGGCCGGAACTTCTGCATGCATTTCGGGATGATGCTGTCTAATACACGAATGTACACACCGGATAACAAAAGCATTCGTACAGTGACATCCGTGGAAACACAAGGTCTGTGTCCACAGTGCTGTACATACAACTAGTTACGCAACAGATTACAGAAGTTTCTTTTTAATAGCGGACATTTAGGGTATTATACACATTACCGGCGGTGATTAAATTATTGCATAATTTTGAAAAATCTATGGCACATGGCTAAACACTTTTCAATAGCAACAGCAATTTTTATAGTGAACTAACAAGTCACTATAAAATCGTCAATAACGTCATCTAATAGTTTCATTTAAGATTGCTATGTAAAAGAAAATTTCCATGCTTTCTTTTGGTACAACACAATGTCTGAATTTTTATGACGAGTTGAAAAATATATATATAGCCCGTTAGTCTACTTGAAAATGAGCGTGGTCGTGAAAAATAAATAATAAAATTTTATTAGAAAATGTTATTTATTGCGTTTTATGACTGTTCCTGTACGGGAACTTTATACATACGCGGTTTTATTCATAAGCGCAATGTTCCCACTTGGAACATGAGAACATGCTCAGAGTCTTTAGTATTGTCTACTTAATTGTCAATTTTGACATTAACTTCACATCCCTCATTTCAATAATTAATTCATTATTGAGCCAGAAATTAAGTCTCGAGAACGACGTAAAATCAATGTGAACAATTTCAGGGTAAACTCACGTACTTGCCGTAGGTCCATGAGGTGTTCTGAGCTTGTCACGATTGTTCAAATCAAGTTACGAACTACCCTGTATAACAATGTGACAAGTATATCCTAAAAACATCCGGAAGCTCTTTTTGGAATATCTTGTACAATGTCCTTTATGAGTAATGTTTAAATAAGTTGCGAACGCGAACAGAAAACCGGAGACCCTCGGAAGGTAACTCTGGAGCGCGAGAATCATGGCGCATTGTAGCAGCGAGCCATCCACCCATCGAGTTTATCGTTACGATGCGACGGGAAGCTAATAACTCTCACTTCAAGGAGCAACATCGTCCCTTACAAATACACGAACAGGTTTGAAGGAACGAAGATCCTGGAGGTTGTTGCATGAAAAAGTTTCACAACAATGCTGAGTAAGTCTTGCCCTCGCTAACGAAAGAGTTGGCGAACGACGAGGAAACGGATTGAAATTCAAAGACAGAGAAAAGTCCGATGGGGAAAGAGAGAAGTGGATAGAACTGGTCCGGCTGCTAGCCGCGATGCGATGATTTGAAATGCTCACTGGCTCCACGCGCATTGCCCGATCGATATGGTTGTTTCTCACAAGCACGACGCGAGACGTGATTCCCGTTGTCATGTCTCGTCGCGAGTCGCGTTTTTCTCGTTGTTTTCGTCGTTGAAAGAGATAAAAGGAATACCCTTACGGCGATCGACGCGAATCGACGACATTGAGTCTCCGCGAAGAATGGGACGCGCTTCGAGCAATCGACTGTCGCGATCATGCGAACGGAAATTAAAATGGTGGCCACCGAAGATTGGACTGTATCGATTCACCTGCAATTTTTGCATTCGAAATTATTGACGTTAATGTCAAGTAGCTTTTTGCCAATCTGATTGGTATCGGAATATAATTATTAGACTGCGGATGTTTATGCAGTTTTCAATATTTAGGCGAATTTGAAAAAAGTAGAATCTTATAAGATCTTATTTTCTCTGGTAGTAGTCTTTGTAGTTCTGAAATAAATAGACTGCGGATTTTTATGCATTTATGAAGAAATTGATTGTGCAAAATATGAAACAGTGAAAGATCTTAAAGATTCAAGAAGGTTGTAATGTCGCTTTTAATGTAATAAAGTCGTTAAGGGATGAAATCAATTTTTAAGTTATTCCTGTTTTTCACAATCAATGCAAAACATTTTTATTTTGCATAAAGAACTCCAGTCTAGAAATAAATAAATCAGTCGAAATTCTTGACGGTAATGTCGAGCAGTTTTTTGCCAATCTGATTGGTATCGGAATATAATCATTAGACTGCGGATGTTCATGCAGTTTTCAATATTTAGGCGATTTTGAAAAAAGTAGAATCATATAAAATCTTATTTCCAGTAGTCTTTGTAGTTCTGAAATAAATAGGAATCGTACTAAATTCTGTGGAATTTTATATTTTTACAGAAACAAATCCGCTTCCCTGATGGTACGATCGTGTCACAATTAATTTACATTTGATTTGATTTTCTTTAGAAAAACTTTCTCAAAAATACTATATTTGCAAAAGGGTGAAATTGACTTGCTAAACGTTTTTGACTTGCAAAAGGGGGAATTTAGAGTGCAAAACCTGTATTAACACTATCAAGCATTACACTAAATATAGACATACGGTAAATATAAATATTCTCTCTCTCTCTACTACAGAACTATTAGGAAGAAAACGTTTTATAGCTTTGAGGAAAATAATACGGCATCAAATATCGGAATAACGAGATCAAGGATAGGGATCGATAAAATAGAAAAAGGAAATGGATCGGAAGATTAAAGTCGAATGAACAAATAGGTTCAAGTATCAATTTAAGAGCGGGCAGAGCAAGAGTGGACGCACCGAAGTAAAATAATTTGTTTAACAACGCGGAATAAGTAACCGGGCAACGAGCGAATGAAAAACCGGGAAGAGAAATATCGATCGGAGGTAAACCCTCGAACAAAATATATTTCGAAGACCATGTTTGCACGTGATGCTGCGAGATCGTATAACTGAATGCGAAAAACAGCTCATAAGCCACGCGTCAGCGATCCGCAAATATTTCCAATTTCTCCAGGAAAATAAAGCGATAAATATCCGCTTTGCGCGTTTGTCCTTCTCTCGCCAGTAAAATTCAGCGTTTCCGGAACGGATTCATCAAAGGAAGCTCCCACATCTTCATCGATCCCCGGAGGAGATTCGTGAAAAGAGCAATAAGGTTCGCGCAATTTATTTCAGACATTCTCCCCCTACCTGTTCCGTACGGATTATTTATTATTAAAAATAATATCAATTGCACCGAACACATACTTTATTTATAGAGTAAAATGGCACTCGTCGTACTGTTGTTTAAAAATCTTATATTTTCCCCACTTGTTACTGTGTCCTAACCCGTCAAGGAAATCATAACGAAAAACACCGACCAATCAGAGGTCGATGCGGGAGCCGCTGTAGGCGCGCTCTGATTGGCCCGTGCTTTTCGTGAATAACTCCGTAGCAAAGCCACGGAGAATATTTTCGTAAAGGAAAAATTCGAATTACTTCAGAGATCAACCGTTCCAAGGAAATACAACATTTTTGGGACCTCGGTATACGAGAGTTCTTCAGTAATAATTAGGTTTGGTTTTGAACCACCGGCGGTCACCTCAATGATAACGAAAATTGATATAAGTACATAAAATTGTTCATATAAGTTGTATGTTGCTTGCAAAGGAATGCGAGTTGAGCACAGTATAAAAGCATTTCGATCATTGAAACGAATCGAACACGATGCCGTGGCCACTCGCAAGGATTGTACAGCACAGATCGCTTTTCATATGCTCGTACATGTAGCAAACAGATTGAAGTTTTCAGTCCGTGACGACTTTACTCGGTTGTGCGCGCACATGTTCGAGGGCAGACAGTATCACGGTTAACGACAAACGGATAATCGTATTTTGATCGAATAGTATCAAAGGGTCCGCGCAGATGGACCAACCGTGATCGCGGCGCACTATGCATGGCTCAAAGGTGCATTCACGATATCTGATATAGGCAGTCATCCGTGGAATGCAGGTGCGCGTGCATCGGCCGGAAATTCCCTACGGATTAAATTCGTGCGTGCGAAATCGGCGGAGTTGCCCGGTGCCCCTGGAAACCGAGCCCTAGGTTACGCGAGGTGGGGGCGATCGAAGCGGAGAGGGAACGAGAGGACGAACAAAGCACTGAATATCTCTCTGGCTCCGCAAATTCCGGGAACTACTCGAAACGGAAATCGGTTACCTTACGGACAGACAGTCGCCCTTACGTTTTCATCTCGACATTTCGCAAGTCCGATCACCGCGCCTCCTCGCCCCGCGATTTAACGAGTAAACACACGCTCTGTTGTGGTTCGCGGTAACACGGGTCTACAATGTATCTAGCCACAGTTAGTGATGGGATCTGAATCACTTCGATTCAATATTTACGACAAAAAATTCGAATCACTTGCGACACAATTCGAAGCTTAGTACTCTCGAAACTCTCGGACGTCTTGAAAGTCTTCATTGTCTTGAAAATCTTGAAAGCCTTAAAACTGTGGAAGGGTTGTAAGAATTGAAACTCTTGAAATTGATTGAAAAGAATTGAAATTGAAATGTTACATCTACCACGAAACAATGATTACGTCATGTCAGTATTGGGATGAATAACAGCATGAACGTACCAATATTATAAAAAGTATAACATTTATTAAGATTATCAAGACTTTTAAAATTTTCAAGACTTTCAAGAGTTTCAAGAATTTCTGATTTCGAATAAATAAGATCGAATTGATTCGAAACTCGTGATTGATTTGTTCGAAAACTTGCAAGACAGAGTATGCCCATCACTAGCCATATGATTTCCAGCTGTTTTAATAACATTTAGTCGCCTGGCAATATTCGAAGCAAATACGTCTGACCTCTCAATTATTTATCTTGAATTTTTTGCTCAGATATAATATTTCGTTCACCGTTCATATTTACTAATCGATATATGCACCGATATATATCCTTTATTTCTTTTAGCCGTATTAATAAAGAAGTAGCCTTGCTAAGTGTTTCCATATTGTTGGCTTAGAAATAGTAAAAATATTTTGTAGTCATATAAAAATCAAGATGTTCTTATACTTTACAGCAGTTTAACTGTCTCATTACATCTCGTTTTCCCCGAAAAGTAATACATATTTGTCAAATTCAATTTTAGCGAATTAAAAAACCATCGAATCTTTTTCAGCATTCAGCCTTAATCAAAATTGTTTTCAGTGTTTCTCCTTTGGGCACCTACAGAAGTTGGTTTTATAGCGGAGCCATGGACAAGTATTATTAAATGTAATGTAGTAAATATATCTTGTAATTTATTAATCCAGAAAAATGTGATACAACACAAGAACCATTAAAATAAGCTTATTGCAGCTTGCATCACTATTAACAACATTTCATCGAGTTAGTAATATGTCGATCGCAGCTGTAAAGCTTTTTACGACTGGTCCACAATGCTTGCAGCATTGGATCTCGCTGGTAGCTAGATACATATCTACACGAAAGCATCGCGCTCACGAGTGCCCTGCACGTACGCCACGCTTGAATGTGCTAACAGTTCACGCAAGTAGGATCGAAAAAAATTCACAATATTTTCTCTGTCGTAAATAGTTCGATTGTCGATGTACGTTTCGGGCAGACTCGGAATTTGTTACCGGAAGCAGACCCGAATCTCACTCCACGCGTCTGTTTCTCGTGTAGCGAGTGTTGTGTCGAGACGTGACGGCACTGCCAACAAGTCGATACGTCAACGTGACGCACTACGGACTTTTAATATTCCTCCGTCGAATTGGATTCGTCTGCGCAAGCAGGTCGCGTCTCTTGGACTCCCATCGGTTCGATGTTGTATTGCTAACTTCAAGAAAATCTTCATTCTTTTCCTGCCTCTAGGGAAATGATAAGGAGACCAGTCGGACCCGTAAATTGTGGCGATAAAAAAACGCGGTAAAATTTCGAGGACATCACGTTCGATATCAATCCGAAAAATTTCCACAATATCAAAATATTGGATGATTCCAAAAGTTCGTGCTTGTCTCCCCACGGAGACAATTCTTAATTTGGCTACTCCGGCCACATGGATTTCTTTCCCAAAGATGTATCCATTCGTTTATTGACACCTCATACATTTCCGTATTGATAGAAATCCTTGCTTATAAGGATGTATTCGCTTCGGCATCTCTATCTGCAGGAAAATTGGCTCTGTTTCGTGGCGGATTATGCATCATGCGTTGACTGGCAGGAAATGCTCAAAACGGAAGCCGGTTATCTACAGGACAAATGTCAGCCGCGGGCATGTACAGACCTTTCTCTGTATCTGTATCCATCGTCTGCACATTGTTTTGACTCCTGACAGGCCAGGCTATGCAAATTAGGATTTCGATAATTGCAAGCATCTCTGTGAATAGGCTTCCGAATAGTGCCCGGTTGGTATTTCGACCGATTCGCGTTGCATGGAATTTGCATTGAAATTTTCATCTCTCGTAGACAGTGTCGTAGGTCTAATTTCTAGAGTACTTATTTGTAGAGTTGTTATTTGTACGTCAAGAAATGACGTGTAAAAACCGTTGCAGCGTGATTCCACACCTCAGGATCGGCGAAGAACTGTTAAAAAGGTTTTGCGCAAAAGTGACTCTGACTGACTTTCTCGAGGTCAAAATTTTGTATGATTGTATCGTGTTGCATCGTGTCGAAAATGAACTGTTCTCTTGAAGATTGACGTTCAAGTGCAAATAACGCATAAACTTACTTGATTCAGAACACGATACAATCATTAAAAAATTTGACAGAAGTTTCTTGAGAGATCTTCGCCGATCCTAAGGTGTACACATTTTTTTACACATCATTTCTTGACAACCTGTACAGAAAGCTGTTGAAAATGTTTGCGATACATACGGGTACGGATTTTAAATATTAAGAAGCTAAGATTTCTTTATAGTTCATTGGCCATTATACCAACGGATGAGACATTTCTTGTAACGCGATGATATCGTTCATTCATAAGAAATGACTCAACTCAAAACATGTTTCTAAGAAAAGTATAATAATAAATATATATAAACTGTGGTATACTTTATAACTAATGTATATGACAATTAATCCAGTATCTGAATAACAACAAATTATTTTACATTTCTAAGTTGGTGATATACCTGTAAGGTTTCCTTTTCTTGCCTTCTGTCACTTTTCTTATGAATGAACGATATACACAAATGGCCAACAACGAGCCATTTTTCAGCAGGAATTTAATGTTGAATTTCGAAGGACATTCCGACGATTCAAGTCCGCCTTCCAACGGACGCTGCGGTGCGATGTACTCCGCTCCTGCGGATGGCAACGAAACTGCTTTGTATAATAGATTTCCAATCAATTGGTCCTCGCGATCAAGTTACTGCACGTGTCGTGCTCGATCGTCCATCACCTCTACATCGACCACAGTCGGCGGTGGCGCATGGCGCCCCCATACATTTTCGCGTGGCCGTCGCGTCGGATTCGCTGTAAACAACGCCATAATTTAAGGTATCCTTTAAATACCCGAGAATCCTTTTGGCAGTCGTCCAATGAGTTTCTCCGTAGTAGTAGTTGGAGCAATACGTCGTCGGTATCGGGAATATCTGGTCTAATAGTAATCAGAGTTTTGCCACGGACGGGTTAAGGCGGCGAGCACCGCCGAATTTATCCGACCGTCTTATCGGCGTTACCCGCAGCGCCCGATTCCAAGCCGAATCAGATCGAGACCCGGAAATTTTTATCCCTGCGAACCCGCCCGAACGGTTTAGGTTAGGTGTTTATCCGAATCGCCCGAACGGAGCCGAGCTGTTTATCCGAATCGCCTGAACGGCTCCGGCGTTTATCCGCGCTCGCTCGGTTTTATCCGGCGCTGGGCGTTCCGGGGCCTTCGGGTTCCATTGCTTCCAATTTCTAAAGCACTGTAATTTCGATTATAATTATTGGCTGTCTCCTATTCGCACTACAATAAAGTCGCGTTATTTTGAAAACGGCTGTGTTCTGCACGGAGAAGTAACGCGTAGGGACACTACTTTTTTTATGACTGCGTCTACCGCGCCGACCGCGCCAAGAGTACAAACGAAGCCGAACGTAGAAAAGGACTGCATGTAAATACGGATCGCACGGCCCGTATCGATGAACCACTACTAATCCAATCACAAAATTTCTTTAGTTTTTTATGGGACTTCTTTTATGGGACTTTCACCAACATATTTCTGGCATTTTTCCGATTAAAGTTAAATTTCAACTGTATTTAGTAGTTCATTTCTCCTAGGAAACAATTATTTAATACAAAATGTTGATAATATTTAAGCGAGTGATACTTTATAAACATTCGATATTGTATTTAGCTGTATATGTATACAATAGAATAATAGAAGATAATGTATACATCAATACTACTCTGTCCCCGATTCTCCAGACGACAACATTTGGAAATTTTTGTAACGATTTAAACAGAGAACTGTGTTGCATTGAGGTTTTGCGTACATATTTTCTACAATTTCAACTGTACAATATAATTTCTTGAAGTCGAAATTTGTTGTTTAACTTCGAAGATCAATTGCTCGGTAGTAAAATACACAAATGTTTTAATTATTGAAGTCAAATTATTGTTGATGACACGTGTGATGAATTAGCTGCCGAGCTGCGGCTAGTCGCTCTAACAAATTCATGGGCACGGCAATGTCCATCATCTTCAGAGTGGCGGTATGAGACGCTGCGGCGCTGGACACACGTTTTGAAGGCTTAATGGAAGATCCCTAAAACGACATCAGTCGTTCGCAGCTGTGTCACCAGTCTACGCGGGTTTATAACTCGTTAATTGCTATTGAGGCGCGCGACACACTCGGATCTTTCCATGCCTAAATTAGAGCTCGAAGTACCTCTCTTGTTCCAATAGATTGAACGCGTCGAGATAAATCCGGGAAAGTCATTGGATAAAGGAAAACAGTTGAAATTCCAGGAACGTGTCGATGTGACGGATAGAGAACAGTTTCCCACTGAATTCTTCACAGGAATCTGTTCAGGATCGTCTCTGGAAGGTAAGCGCCTCTAGAAATAATAATTTCTAGAGCTTATAATAATTTCAATCATTTCTTCTGAATTTATTTTTATTGTATCAATGGGTTAATTTATATGCTTAAGTTGGGACTCAAATTGACATAAAGAGTTCACGACAGTTAATCGTTTATGGTAGACATAATCAGTAACCGTCTACGATGTTATGTCTGTGGAGAATTGTCTGTCAGTCTGGACGGGACTCTCAGTCTGCGACAAACAATCATCTGACCATACTATGATCGATTTCCCCGTGTCGATAAATTCCGCCATAATAAGTTCACCTCGTGATCGCCAATTTTGTATTGCACGTATCATTAGCATGCCTCGCGTTTCAAACCATCGATTCGTAAATTATAAAATGAATCTCGCATGATATTGTCAGGTAAGAAGATGAATTAACAACGATCGAAATTGTATTGTATTCTAGAATTACTCGTGAAAATGACTGGTTTCCATGTTCTGCTTTCACGATTACTGAAATTATAGGCTATACTAAGCCCTCCTTAATTTCTCATATAGTTCTACAATATGAATGATTTCAGCGAATTTCGAATTAACGTGCTCGATAGGAAACTTTTTGGCAGAGGTTGTATACACGAGCGCAGCTAGATATTTCGGTTAATACATGCGTAATGTGCCTGTACATATAATTCATAATCAAATATCGCTCAAATTTGCACAGTTTATTCAACTATGTTATAATACTAGCCCGCATTGCGCGTTATCAAATCGTTTAATGCTTAAACATTTGAAATTTGAAATTCGGACAGCTTGTGAAATCACTGCTCTGAGTGAAATAAATTGCAAATGCTGTGTCTTGTTTCTTTTAATTTGTCGCATTCAATTCACTAACTAATAATAGTAATTACTAGACTACGGATCTTCATGCATTTATAGGAAAATTGAGTAGATGAAATAGAAAATTGTTGGAAAATTTAGAAAATTGAAAATGCCGATATATGATTTCTCCTCTATTAAAATCATTGGGGGGAGAAATAACACTCGATTTAGTTTCAACTTCTTGCAATCGATGCAGACAATTTTGATTTTGCATTATCATCTGCAGTCTAGTTTTTCTTATTTTATTATTGCTAAAGTAATTACTTTAGTTTTCGAAATATATTGAGTTGGCAAGGAAGTAATTTCGGTATTTTAGAGTGAAATGAAACCCAATTTTTTTATTCAAGTTATGAACTTTCAGTAATGATGATGACCTGAAATCGCACTTTGATCAGTTTTTGACCGATAAGGACCAGAAGTTTTATATGAGCACAGAGTTGTGAAGCTACGAGAAAGATGGCAAAAGATCACATCGAACAAAAAAATTGGGTTTTTATCGCACCTTAAAAATACCGAAATTACTTTCTTGCCAGCCCAATATTTCGAAAACTAAATCCTTTTTGTCCGATGTCACTCGTTTCGTTGTAATAATGTTTCCATAATTCTGTAGTGAGGACTGAAGAAAGTAATGAGGCTTTGTTAACAGCTTCCAAAGCAGCTGGCTCGAACAGTCGTACAAAAAATATCGGTTAACCTGACGGTTATCAAACTGTTGAACCACTCTGCGTCATTTATTTGAGCAAAACAGGCCTATAGCCGCTTAATGGAGTGCCGAGGCATTAACCTACACCCCTGAAAGGTTGCGGCGACCAACCCACCACCAAGATATGGTGGTACTGGCAAAAACCATCATCCGTAAAAACAGACCGTCAAAGGATCGAAGTCTCGGCTCTTGAGCCGCGACAAATTTGTCTCCTAGGCAATTTCTCGTCGTCTAGTCACATTTAAACTAATCACTAGATCGCGGATTTTTATGCTAAATAATAAACAGTTAGCTGTTATTGCAAGGGACAGGAGCCAGACAGATATTTGATTCTTACTTAAATCATTTGAACAAGTTGAAAATAATACATTGGTGTTTTCAAATTATTTTAATCCCTCTACTGGTTTAAAATGCACATACTCAGTTTTGCTACAAATGCATTAAATCTGCAGTCTAATGATTCAAGTGATATTGCAATTGTCAGGGCTGAATAAGTGAGCTCTAATTAAATCAATTTCTGGTCCTTCCCTTGTTCACTACTTCACCGCGGCGCGACCCAACGCTACGCTCAGCGGAAGCTGCCGTCGAGTCGGATTCCCGGTTTTCCGTTAATAACTCCTTAACGAAGCCGAGGCGGACATTTCCGTAAAGAAAAATGTCACTTCAAATGACCTCGGGAACCGCATCTTTTTCAAGGAACTCGTTATTGGGACACCTGTACTGTGGTGAGGTGACCAAAGGATCTTCTTGTCATCTCGCCACGGTATATGCAGTTGATCGATCCCCGCATAATATCGTACTTTTGTGTGCAATTACTAGACTGCGGATCTTTATGCATTTATGAAGAAATTAATTAATATTAGAAAAATACATTAATTAATAGATTAGAAAAATTTAAGAACACTCCAATGTTGTTTTTAATTTAACAATGTCATAAAGGGGTGAAATCAATTTTTATTTTCTTGCTGCTTCTCGCAATCAATGCAGAATATTTTCATTTGGCATAAAGATCCGCAGTCTAGTAATTACAGAACTAAATTTGTTAAGAAACACAGATTTTTTAACCGAGCTCCGAACACTCTAGAGCAGTGATTCTTAACCGGTGTTCCGCGAAATTCCGCGAAATATATTACATATATTTAATAATATAGTTTCTAAAATATATTTATTTCCACGCGGTACGTTTTTGTTTGTCTTTTGGATCATTAATTTTGGAGCTCCGCAAATTTTTCGTATAATCACAAGTGTTCCCTGACTTCAGAAAGATTAATCAAATATTTTGCTACGATGGGATCAAACAAATATGAATAAAAGTAACGTTTGTTTGGTCTTGCATTCGTATAGCTTGTCAAATTTGAAATTGGTCTGAATAGGCGGGCAGCGTTAAACAGCAGGAAGAAAAATCAAGGGGTGTGAAATATGAATTGCGGTTGAATGCTCCCCAACTTTGCCCGTGTTGAACGGACCGAACGTTTTGAATCTGCTTTTAAAACTCGGCATGTTTCGTCACGCTGTCAACGGTTAACGTGTTTCCGCTATGCAGATTTGCTTTAACCGAGGCGAAAAAGGGGCAGCTAGTAGAAGGGGAGTCCGGAGGCAAGTTGATACAGGAGCGGGTTGATATAACGAAATTACAGTACCTGGACACTATGTATTAATGCACTGCATTTTTGGTTAGATGTTCAAGGTTCGTTAATTAACTGGTCCTTACGATGGAATTTACATCTACTTACGCAGCCGTCGATAGTTATTGTGAGACTACGGATTTTATGCATTTATGACAAAAATGGCTACGTAAATTTAAAGCAGTAGACATATTAAAAAGATTTAAGAACATCAGTTGTACAATATTAGTTTCAACTTAGTAAGATAATTACAAGAAGAAGAAAACTTTTATTCGGCATCTCTGTCTTCCAACCAATGCAAACATTTTTTATTTTGCATAAGGATCCGCAGTCTAGTTATTATTGAATATTTTTCGTTTCTATAGCAGCAAAGTAAATAGTGTGAACTTTTATTTATACGGGCGATGTTTTCTTATGGAGATGTTTTTTTATTATAACCACCGGTGGGACACGTTGATATAGTTTTTTAAATGTATTTTTTTAATCTTCCATTCCTAGAAAAATGGTTCGAGATTATATTAAAGCGAAATGAAAAATAAAAACCGAAATTCTATTAAAATAATCTTTTAAAAAATTGTTGAGAGAGCTTATACCGCAATGAAAAATTTATTATCATTCAGACAATGTAATTTCAACATCTTTCGATTCGGCCAATAGTGGAAGATGTGTAGCGCGGAGTGGGGATATCACGTGGTTCCTACAAGTTTCTCACAGCCATCTCCTGATGGGCGGTCAATATTAGCATGTTGAAATAATGTTTTCTTAAATCTATCACGAAGCGTTTTCCTCAGTCAACATTTAGATTAATACGGTTCACAGAATTGCATAAATTGTATACGGAAATTAATTTAACTTGCTAATTTAACTTGTGGAACAGAGACTACTATTCCACGTAATATTTAGCAATATTTGATGCTTGTCAGAGTACGTAATAAAATTTTAACGATGACTGAAAATTGCGTATTCGTTCCTCCCGTATTCTCGCTAAATGGAGTCACAAATTTACCGCCTAGAATATTTCAAACCACTTCTGAACTGCCTTCGCCATTCTCTGTATTTTCGGGGATTAAATTACCTCGAAATGAATGCGCGCGCTTTCGCAAATATTCCTGTATTAATTTCAAGCCTTTGATCGAGTATATAACTGATTGCACGGAAAGTTAAAGTTCAGTCGGCTTTTTCTCGTTGAAAACTGAGGGAAAATTCGAAGTGATCGCTAATTACCCACCACCGGAGCAGTACTTCCGTTCGAGTAAACTCTCGAATGAAAGAATCGGTGCGTTGTCCCGTTCTATTTCGTATAAATTTTATATCGACTTACTAACACATTTTCATTCTGCCTTCCACAGTGCTCGCATATAATTGCCGACTTGCGATGCACTTTATAATAGAAATTGGCTCACAACGACATGCGCAGCTGTATGCTTCCGAATAATGCAAATTACGACTGGTAAACGTAAAAATAGGACCTTTGACGGCGATCAAAAACGAAAAACGAATCTACTAAAGAGCTATTATTTCTACTGCTTTCAATTTTCAAAAAGTCTGAAAAAATTCCAAGATATTTCTTCGAGTCTTTGCTGTAATACTGTTATCAATAACACATTTGGCTGATTAAATTTGGACAAATGAGCGCCCTACTCGTTCTCCTTTGAACGGATCCAAAAGTGAAATTTTCGCCTAGACATAAACGACCCAGTACGTCCACGGAGGATTAAGTTAGCTTAAATTGAATTTTCCTCTATCTTTTTCCTATTTCCCTTATAACTGCGACAAACTGAAGTGAGGTAGAAATTTATTTTCTTCGTTAATACGTTTGATAGAGGTTGGAAATGATATAACAGTATTTTAAAATTCTTCTAATGTTTTCACTGCTTTAAATTACACCTTCTCATTTTTGTCATAAACGCATCCGCTGTCTAATTATGGTAAAGTCTCCCCTATCGCAGCGGAAACTCGATCCCGATTGTCGAGCACAAGTAGGAGAAGGGATAAGGATGATCCTGGAAATAAGAGGAGAAAGGACTTCTAAAAAGAAGGGTGAGAAGACAGTTCTAAACAGCAGTTGTGGGGAAGTGCGTCACGGTCAATTAAGCCGGCTGAAATGAAAGTTTTCTAATTAACAGGCGTCGCGCGGAGGGTGTCGGTGGTTGGCCAGCCACTCGTATCATTCTTCACGGCCGCAGAATTCGAACCTCAACCTAAACGCAGACGAAACCGCCGGATAATTAAGTTTGTTTGCGCGAATGAGTAGTCCGGATTGTTAAATCGAGCGTCAATTTATCTGGACAGCCCAGAATGGCTTTTGTTTTGTGTTTTCTAGTGCGAAAAACTTGCTGTGTATACTGCCATTTAAAAGTTTCTGGTCACTCGTATCTACTGCGAGAAAATAATTGAACTTTTCTGCTGGGTACAAGAAGCAAATCGATGTTTGAATATTAGGCTTCAGCATAATCTGAATAAATGTAGGAAAATTACAAGCTGAGAATTATTAATTATTGTATGCCCCTGCTGTCGAAATGAGCTTTCTCATCTTTAGAACGTCTCACTGGTAGTTAAAATCAAGAGAAAGCAATAATATTGAGAATCTGTCGCGCTGTCGATTAAATTTTACAATCGTCAATGTTATTCTATTCGGTTGGAACGAAAGTTCGTAGCGTTTGTAAATGAAAATTGAAAACTAAAATTCAGATGTTTATTCATGGATTTAGTCAATAACATATTTTCCATTCTGTTCTATTACTTTATTCGAGGTAACTTCTCATGTTATTGAATAAACATATGAATAAATACCTTAACTTTATCTTTGATTCTTAATTTGGAAACGCTACGGGCTTTCCAACCCAATACCAATGCAAAAATTATACAGGCTGCCCAGAAAGGATGTCGAAAAAATAAAGAAGCCATTCCTGAGTTGATTCTAAGCACCTTTCTCCTTTGCCGATTCCTCAAGGTGACTTCCATATCTCGATAAAAAAGGAAAATCGAATAAACCAATTATTACATTGCATGCTACTCTTGAAACCATACAAGTTTCGTTTCAACCATTTTCCCATATTTATGCGAGAACAGTATTTTCCAAGTAAAATCATTTTGTCACGTATCTGGAAGGAATCGTTTCACAGGTGGTTCATAAAAATTTTACAGCGTAACATCACATCGGAACTCCTGCAGCTACTGTACTGCTGAATCCGATACTACTCGAACAATCGAACTTCCATATTTGATAAGTCCTTTACGTGCACTTTGACAGACAGCTTTCGTTAGCTGGAACTCCATTAAATTTATACATGTGCGACGATACAGCTGTCCGATCGAAGGCAGTAAATTCATTTCAAATTGTATTACACTTATTCGTATTTATGTATACCCGAGAAATTTAAAGGGCAATGTGGAATAGTCGATAGTAGGGGAACCGGTGGGAGTCGTGAAGCGACAACGGGGCTATTCTCTTCCTTCTAGGACCAAAAACTTTTTTCCATACAACCCTGTAGATTTTGACGAGAAAACTCCAAAAATGCAAGTTTTAAAGCACGGAGTTCACTCGTTTAAAAGCTATATGCGTACAAAGTTGAACGGCTTCAAGCGTTTTTGACGGTAAGGGCGCCACCATATTTACTGAGCTGATGCGCTAGGTGGCAACACAAGTATTTAGTAACGGGTATGTTGGGTATAGAACTTTATTTAAAGATTGATATTATGGATTATTGAAATGAAAAGTAAAAGGTATAATTTTATGTTGTCGAAAACCAAGTTAGATCTTATTGGGTGTTGGAAAGGTTTCTGATATTCTGATTTAATACTAGGTTTACGGGTTTACGTCCAAATGACGGGTTCTAATATTCTTAATTTGCGATTATTAAGATTGTAAAGATGCTTCCCTGAGGAATTATTTACCAGATTTATTTGTTTGGGTATATATTATTCGATAAATGGCCAAAAATTTGGACAGACACATTCTTGTTATGTTTATAAAATGATGTGAAATAGTTACTTCTAGAGCTCCGTAAAGGATTTTTGCTGAGTAAACACCAATATGGCGGCGCCCTTCCCGGTCAAAAGCGCTTGGAATTACTCAACTTTGCACGCGTATAACTTTCGTACGATCGAACTCCGCGCTTTAAAACTTTTGAAGAATTTTTAGGGGACTTTTGGGGAATCTTTTTAAGATTTTTGGAGTTTTCTCGTCACAATCTACAGGATTGTATAAAAAAAGTGCGGAATTCTTTGTCCGAGAAAGTAGAGTTCAACCGAAAACGGGGAAAAAGTTGCGTGGACCTGGTTAAAAATCTGCTCGAATGTGGAAATAAGATAAAATGAAGTTAAACGTAGACGGATAATAAATCACTGGGGATACTCTCGGAAGTTGAAGGTATTAATCGGTGTTTATGGCGGCGGGCAGTAGAATAGATTTAGTACTCTTCTTGATAAGAATCAACAATCTCTATATCTCATGGGCACTCCAATTTCTGCTTTTTCCTTTTTCCCTCGTTTATTTACTCGCGGGGAAAGTGACGGTATATCTCTCTACCGGAGATGGGGAAACTGAATGGAAATAGGGTTCCGGAGAAACTTCTTTCGCTTCGGCCAGCACACGATCGTAGATAGCGCGCGCGTATAATATGCCCTGTAGAGGCTGTGACTAAAAATTTGGAACACTACCAGCAACCTAGATAATATATTAATGATATAATACAACGCGCGTATCACGTCGTACATAATTTCTCTTATCATGCTCGGAAGAATGCGCCACCATGGGACACGTAGTTTTGAATATTGAATCTGACAGTGTGATACGCCATTTGCGAATGTTCAGAACACTTCGAAATACTCTGACCTCACATAGAGATCTCAACAATTTTTGAATTAATAAAATTATTGTAAAATTCTAAAATTCTCACTGGAGTGACATCTATTTGTCACTTTGAACACCATATTGGATGAATTAAACAAACATGAACAAATAATCTCGCCTGATAATAGAACGTACAATTAATTAGTTAAGTTAAAGGGTTAAGACACAGTAATATTTTGAAAAATCGAAATTTATTTTTGGTAGAAATATTATATTACATTCGTAAACTGTAAACGCGTTTTTCAAAACGGTGTACAAGATATCTCGAGTTCCACCTTAGCAATTTACATGAAAATTGTACAGTTATCTTCATTATAATATATTAGGCATTGACGATCGACTTTTTTCATTTTCCCATTATTTTGTTAAATATAAATAAAAAATTAACAAACTTTCTACCGATGTTCAGTCATTAAATTTAAAATATCTGCGATTTTGTTAATTTTCACAAAAATTGAAATGCGGTATCGTCAATGCCTAGAGAATATATCACAGTTTATGACATTTTTGGGATTTTCGATTAATTCGATTTGTAGAAATCAGAATATATTTCAAGGTCATTGGAATCGGAGAGGAGGTAGCACACCGAGAAGTTCACCCAATTCTAAAAATATTATTACCGGACTGCGGATCTTTACGCAAAAATAAAAATTGTCTGCATCGATTGCAAAAGATAGGAACTAAATCGAATGTTATTTCTGCCCTTAATGATTTGAATAGAGGAGGAGAATTAAATTCTCAGTTTTAATTTTAAGTTTCATCTACTCAATTTTACTATAAATGCATAAAGATCCGCAGTCTAGTTATTACTCTTTAAAGTGGGTTTAGTATTACTCTTTAAAGCTTTGTCCACCACTGTATATTGCAAAAAGAGATCCATATTATAAATTATAAAAAGGCGTTCCTCTATATGTATGGTAAAATTGATGTCGAGTCTCGACAAAGAACTACAAAGAGTCGGACACGATTAAAAGCACATTACCGAAACGAAAATGAAGAATGAAAGAGAAGAAGTTGCGGTGAATATGAAACTGTGCAGAAGCTGAAGAATAGAAATGAAATATTCTAGTTCGACAAAAATATGTTACACAGCATCCATCGGGTCGTAACCGCGTGCAGCGGAAACGCGTTTATAAATCAAGTCGAATCTGTGTTTTGAAACAAAAAAAGGACCCCCCATCAACCGTACATATAATACACGTACACGTGTCAGGTAATAAAATCAGAATACAGGTCATCCATTTTTACAGGGGGCGCGTTCCCAGAAAATGGTGATTCCGGCGTGAAAGGATACGCTTGTCCAAAAATACAATATGATTTGTTTCCCTGACGTCGATCGTAATTTCATCGTGTTTCATTGCATTCGACGATCAACAACGTACGGGTGGAGTCGTGCTACCATTTAGTTTCATCGTATCGGATCAGCTATCAAATTTCGTTCGGTCGTGGTTCTTCTAAGCAACGCTAACCGCATGATATTCGAAATTTTCTAAAACGCTGAATAATTTCAACAAATATTCGTTACCGTATGAAATTATTATAGAAGGACAAATATATTCCAGAAACCACTATTCGAACAATTAAGCACTCAACGCGATCACGACTGATGGTTTTTCACGTGGGTTCGTTATTATTATTATTAGACTGCGAATTTGCTCATTTTTTCGTAAAAGTGTAATTTTTTTCATTAACCCAGTGCTTGCCAAACTTTTTTTACTCGCAGCGCACTTTACAGCAAATGAAAAAATTGCGGCACACCTATTATACGTATGTATGCATATATTTTAATAGCTAATTACTTTAATGATTTATATTGAGAATATTATTTCATATTTTACTCATTTTTTATATAATTTCGCGGCGCACGGTTTGGGAGGCACTGGGTTAATCTATGCATCTCTGATTATCTGTGCAAGGTGTTAAGTTGAGAATGGATTAATATAAAAGATACGAATTTATAAAAGATATGTATATAGTGACTAATGCCTGTTTTTTTTCTTTGTTACAGGTAAGTGGCACAGTTCGTGTGCAGCTCAACATCTGATCCACTTTGAGTGACAATATAAGTCTGTACAAATCAATTGTCTAGACGGGCAACTTGCGGCAACTTTTTTCGCGCATGCGCGAGTTTCGGCAGGAACGTATCTGCGTCCGAAGTTTGTGGGGGACTATTGGAGGGAAAATAGTGGGGGAGTATGATTGGCGGGAACGTCTAGCGGAGGCTAGAAATTAGCGGGGCGGCCAAAGTACCCGATTTTCGTACTTGACTGAGGCTAGAAGCGCCCCGTATCACATCACTGCTTGCGGCTCGTGAGCCGCAGACGACTCCTCTCCCTACTCCTGGGACCTCCCCACCAAATTCCTCTCCCTACTCCTGGGTCCTCCCCACCAAACTCGTGTGGAGTGTAGGAGGAGTGGGGAAATCAGTTCATTAGTGGGGGAACCAGTACATTGGTAGTGGGAAGTTGGAGAGGTTAGGAGTGTATATTTTCTTCACAGTCACGCGAGGCAAAGCACGGTAAGGAGGGGAGGGAGCACGAATTAAGGGGAAAAAGTTACCCTCTCTCTCTGCCAGTACCGGTTTAGTAGCGGTACGGTAGGGGCAATATGAAATACTTGATAATGGGCGAATCGGTACACTGTCTGAACGATCAACCAAGTACTATTAATATTAGTATGCGAAGACTTATTCCCCGATTTAAACGCGTCACTTTGTGTACGTATGTTAATGATCTTAAATGTGATCGCAATAATGAAATACAGTACAGTAATCATATCGTTCGACAATATTGTCTCTGTGATTAATAGCACGCAACGTTAATTAATCAACTGTACAAACATAAAACCATGTTAATATTTACAGCAACTGAATTGCAATTTTAGTGCAAACATTTCGAGATACAGTAATCACCATCACGAAATGCAGAAAGATATGATGTAAAAAAAGTAATAATAATAGAATAATTAATAACAGGGATATTTAGGTGTTTTCTGATTTTAGTGGTCCACCCTGTATATCCACGAACAGTGACCGCTCGATAAGTGAGAGACTCGGGATTGTCGAGGAAGAATTCACACTTATCGAGCGGCCAATCACACGCGTGCTTTCCTCACCGTTCTTATGTGTGCTACAGATCACTGTGTGCCACTGTACAAGATTAACATTAACCCTGATGATCTGAAAACCTAATACCTAACCTTAAATACCAATTAATAAATAGTTTTAAATGGCTTTTACACTCAGATGCATTGTGTGTCATTTTTCAATTTAAACATGCCGAGTAATCCACTACTAATCCAATTACAAAACTTCTTTATTTTTCGTTATCTTTTTATGGGACTTTGACCAACACATTCGTGGCATTTTTCTAATGAAAATACCAAATACGATATAATTACCTTGATATTTACTTGTGTACTTAGATTAAGACTTTACTGTAATCTAGATTTTTAAGGAATCTGCTAATCGCAAGTTGAACATTTTCAGAACAGAATGAACATTACAATTACCTTTTTTACTTCTTTCCTGACGTTTCGGTTCGGTTTTGAACGGTTTATCAAAGATGGAAATTTGCTTCTAAACAAATATATATATATAAATATAAATTTCAATATTAAGAAATGGTTTTTCAATGTTTTCAGTTTTTGTTCACGTTCGATACGGTCACTTTGACTTTAGTATGTTTCAAACCAGCAACTAGCACACATCAATTTCTCGTTGTTCATTTTTCATAGACAAAGTTATTATAGCAAGTACGTATCAAGACCAAGTCAAGACCAAGATCACATTCATTTCTTAATATTGAAATTTATATTTATATATATATTTTTGTTTAGAAGCAAATTTCCACCTTTGATAAAGGTTCAAAACCGAACCGAAACGTCAGGAAAGAAGTAAGAAAGTTTCTGCAAAATTGTTATTTAGTGATTGATCGAAACGGTAGCGCCGGAAACATCTATAAGTTTGATATTCAACATTTACGATCGATAATAAGAATTATTATATTACGATTACCGCTAGAACTTCTTCTACTTTGAAGAAAAGAAAAGTTCAAGAAAAACAAGCATATTAATCCGTGAGTGTTTAAAAATTCGGAGGTAGTGAATGGTGCAGAAATGGAATCGAAGATTCCAGATTCAATTCGTTCCGCGGCTCGATCAGTGGCAAACGGATCCCGCTAGACAGTCGTCGTCTCTCGGTTTAATTACGGCGTAAAGATCGTTCGCGATAGAGTGCTATCTATCACTGTGCCCGTCGCGAAGTGCAAACAATGCTCGCATCCAGCGTGAAGGAAGCAATTTTTACCGGTGCGAAATTGGTGAGTCTGTCGATTGTGATATACGATGGTAATGCAGAACCATGGAAATAGTCACTTCGTCAGGATCGTCGCTCGATAGCCCACCACTTCGTCAGGACGATGCATTCTGCCGTGGAGTTCGGTTGGCCGACTCCATTCGATTATCCTGATAAAGTCGTTGATAAAGTCGAACCTTCCTTGAACCCAGGCCATGGGACCACCACGCTCTTTACTTCGACGTTGATTAATGCAAGCCAGCTACCGTTCGACGTTGGACCCAGTGAATTATCGCTGGGACAAAGAGGCTAGTTGGATTACCAGCACGAAAATACTAATCCGATTATTAACTGCGTCCAGTCCTGCATTTTCATCGTTCGTTCATTCCAAGCCGCGTTTACCGTTTCCATTTTTATTAGAATTCAAATACTCGTCTTCACGGTGGGAAACGTTTTTCTCCACGTTATCCCCATTAATACAACATCGACGGCTCGCGAGATACAGTAGAACCTCGATGGTTGCACGGAACGGGACAGAAAAAGCCTGCAAGTATCGAGGTAACTACAACTATAGAGGTAACTTAATAGCTAATACCCTATTCAGTTAAAATACATTAAATATACGATTTTTTACAGACGCAATTTCTCTTGAAAAGGATCCATATCCGGATCGGAACGTTGAGAATAATTTAAAAATTTGCAAAATTGCTTGTTAGTCAAAATTGGATCGAACCTATGCGCCGAAATCATTACGGAAAGTTTATATAGAGGTAACTGTATGGAATCTCTCATTTCTATTAGGTGGCATCCCCGCGTCTCTTACCATCGCGTGTCTCACGATCTGAAATACCGACATCGATCGAAACAACTCGATTTCTTACACCCTCTACGCTGAAGAACGATAAATGTTGGAACTAGATCCACGACCATATACATATGATTTAATACATGTTTCGTGGTGTGATAAGAAGATTAGCCCCGCACTTTCCGTGCCTCACAAGAAGTTCCTCGACACGGCACAGGGGCAAAGTCCTTGCTCGCAGCCAATGCTTAGGCCGTGACGTCGCACACTTCAACCAATAAGAACCGGAAGTGCCAGTGGAATGACCCAATCGGATGGCTTGTCGTCGCATTCCTTCCGAATTCGAGCCGAAAATCTGTGCGCATTCGTACCTACGTCACTGTATTCCTGTCAGGGATCATCTTCTCATAACATCACGATACACGTTTAATATTGTAATTTTTGTGAGAAAAATGAAAAATAAAGAATATTGGTTACAACAGTTAATGTGTTCTTTTTTTCGCACCCTGTACATGAACATTCGATAGTATAATTAGATTAACATATTCCAAAACTTTTGATAAAGATACATTTCTCGATATTCGAAAAATTCTCGAGCGTCTGGCTTGACGTTGATTTGTACTACTGAAATTTCGGATACCTCCTTCGATGTCATGTTCTCCTGATACAAAGTTCAATTCTCGAGGTTTTCGAAAAATTTTCGGAAATTTTCGACCGTCTGACTTGACGTTGAGTTGCACTACTTAATTTTCGACATTTTTCGGACGTCTGGCTTGACGTTGACTTGTACTACTGAATTTCGTGCCACCTCCTTTGATATCATATTCTCCTAATAGAAATGCCAAAATTTTCGAAAATCTCGAAAATTGAACTTTGTATCAGGAGAACATGACATCGAAGGAGGTATCCGAAATTTCAGTAGTACAAGTCAACGTCAAGCCAGACGCCCGAAAAATTTCGAAAATTCAGTAGTGCAACTCAACGTCAAGTCAGACGGTCGAAAATTTCCGAAAATTTTTCGAAAACCTCGAAAATTGAACTTTGTATCAGGAGAACATGATATCGAAGGAGGTATCCGAAATTTCAGTAGTACAAGTCAACGTCGAGCCAGACGCCCGAAAAATTTCGAAAATTCAGTAGTGCAACTCAACGTCAAGTCAGACGGTCGAAAATTTCCGAAAATTTTTCGAAAATCTCGAAAATTGAACTTTGTATCAGGAGAACATGATATCGAAGGAGGTATCCGAAATTTCAGTAGTACAAGTCAACGTCAAGCCAGACGGTCGATAATTTTACGAAAATCTCGAACAATTGAATTTTGTATTAGGAGAATATGATGTCAAAGGAGGTGGCATGAAATTCAGTAGTACAACCAAACGACAAGTCAGGCTCCCGAAAATTTTTGTTTGCCGAAGTTTCGCTACGTTTGCAATTCCAAATCAGTAGTGGAATTCCAACTCAATGAGAAGTTAGACGGGTGTGAATTTTTCCGGAAATCGGTAGTATAACTCAACGACAGGTCGGAAGTTGGAGAAAGATGGGTATTTCACAAGAAGTATATACGCAGGTACGTTTCATAATGAAATTTTCTTTATTTGTTCTTTGTAGATTCATACATAAAATGTTTGTATTTTACATATACATATCTTATATTCTAATCATTTATAACAAAAATGTAGACTTTACCTTTGAGGTAAATTCAAATAAAACACTTCAAATAGCAGGGAATTGTTGGCAACAAAATTTAAAAATAGTTCGGAGTGCAAAGGGTTATCAATATAGAGTTTAATCGGTGATTTCGATGTGTGGGATCCCAAGTGTCCGGTTTCTTTTCGATCACACCTTGCGTTCCACTTCCTGATTTCTCGAGCAGTCTAATTATCCCTTGTCTTGAGGCCAAAATTTAACGTCGCCGGTCTGCGAGGGAGAACGAAAACGGAATAACACGGAGCCTGGTAAAAAGCAGTCTCGGAGCAGCTACTTTTTCTCTGTTTATCTGCCCTCGAGCTAGACCGACTTTTATGCTGAAGAGCACCTTTCCACGGAAATAACAGCGTATACCTGGTTCGCGTCTGTAAACAAAGCGGAGCATGTAATCGCGACTAAATTATACCGAGCGCTTTCCTGGCGTCATACAAAGTTTGAAAAGAATCGTCAACATTCAGAGTGGCAGCTGAAGCAACTCGTTTTTGCGACGACGGCCAGCGACCAGGCCACTCGCGACGTGGAAACATGGCCGCGCAACTTCTCCGTCGACGTGTATCGTTGCGCTCGCGAATCCACGCGCGTTTACAGTCTGTACAGGGTGTCACAAAATTATTTGTCGCGGACACCATAGCGCGATTCTACACCCCCGATTCAGTCGAAAATGACATAAGGAAACCCCCCGCAACATTGACCTTGAACGTGATAAACAAGGTAAAAAAAACCAAAATTTTATTAACACTAAACCTACCGAGCACTAAAATGCCTTAACTTTACAAAAATTACAAGATTCTGTAGAAATTTTTATCACAATATGTGCCCGAGTAGAAAACTAACCAACTTCACAGTTACATTAATTGTGAAATGAAAAATATGAAACGAGTCATTTGCTCGGCAGTGGTAGGTTTAGTGTTGAGATCAAAAAACTTAAATCTTGAAAAAAATTGGGTTCTTTCTCACCTTGTTTTTCCTGTTCTAGGTCAATTTTGCGGGGGGTTCCTCATGCCGTTTTCGTTTATTTTGAAAGTGGTGCAAGCCCATTTTTGTTGTTTCGAGAAAATTGAAGTTTAGCATATCAGTCAATTCAAAAATATAAATTAATTATGTCAAGCCTGGCAATATTTCTACTAATTTATCAATATGTAATTTGATTATATAAATTTCTTTTAGGCGAATTTAACTAAAATAATATATATTTACGGGCTGTAAATGGACTTACACCATTTTCAAAATTAGTCGATTGTAAGGAGAGTGTTGACGCCATGCTGAACTAGGAAAGATGTCCCGAGCTGGTCATACGCAACTTGTTGAAACAGAAAAGCTAACACATGTACACACACACATACATGTCGGTGGATAAACAATTTTTTTGCTGGAGTTTATTTCATACGTTGGGAACAGAATTTCTCTGTGGACATTTGACACATTACTAATACATATTTTCATTTCATAGTTTCTGAGTCTACAACAAACTCGCCTCAGGAAATGTAAACGCGGAGAACATTATAAAAGGTTGTTTTCTTATTTAAAAAAAGGCTATTTACCTCTCATGGATTTGTCCAATGCTTTTCGAAAACGCGTATGCACGCCTGCAACGATTCGCGAACATATTCGAATGTTTACATTTGGAACGTTTAGCAATTGGAACGCTAAACTGAAGCCTTTAAAATAACCTGGAATCTATCTGCAACAACTCTCGCGGATCGTACCGGCAAAATTGGTAAATAATTTAACGACATGCACGGTATTCACCGTAAATTTCACGTGTAATCGCTATGACTTGTTTCAGTAGCTTTCTTTAGTTAGAATATTTTATTAAATGGAACCGGTATGAAAGTTATGGAAAATTCTACATATTGCCCATTATAATTTAAATTAAAAGTATGCGTAGAATTCATTTGACATTCTTTTCCGAAAACACGAGTTAACGTGTTAAGGAGTAAATTATAAAACACACATTTCGCATTTATGCTAAATCAGTTTAGGCAAACTCCTCGTTAGTCAAAAGAGCCAAATGCTTTATAATAATCTTATTTATTGATAAATAGACTGCGGATCTTTATGCATTTATAGCAAAATTGAGTAGATGAAATTCAAGATTGTTGGAAAATTTTTAAAATTGAAAATGTCAATATATGATTCCTTCTTCATCCAAATCGCTAAGGGAAGAAATAACAGTTTCAGTTTCACAAACATTTCAGTTTAGTTTCCATTCCTTGCAATCGATGCAGATAATTTTTATTTTGCATAAAAATCCGCAGTCCAAGTAATTCGCATTTAGCTCGTTATAATTGGGTGGAAAAAAATTTGGAATTAGGATCGACATTCCAATGGAATAATTTTTGTTTGTAATGGAATGATAGATGTTTAAAACACGAATTTTTCTCCCTTTGTCCTGCGATGCTCCGCTTCGAAGTCATGAAAAAGTTTTTGGAAGGCGATTTTTCGGATAGACTTAGAACGTTAGATTTTATATTCCGAAGAAAGACAACGTCCTAAGGCGTTCTTGGCGGTGTGGGCATAGCGCGGAGGGGACTCGACGTTCACTGCATATTTCGTGCAATGTTGACACATAGCGAGACATAGCGTTACGTTGTCTTCAGCTTCAAACGTTACTGCTATACCCTCAGGGCCCCGATAAAGCAAATTCTGCCATTTGTCCAACGATGCCTCTCGTGCTTCAGCGCTCCAGAACTTGCACAGTCTTCTATCTGCAAAGTTATTGTTTGCCAGTTAATGTATTTCTGCGAGTTCTACTATTACAATCGAAAACAAATTAACCTCCTCAGAACAATTTTTCTTACTACTCGTGAACGAACTTTCCAGTCAAGTATTGGTACAATCTAATTTTATAAATTTTATTATTTATGATCATTAGACTGCGGATCTTTATGCAAAATAAAAATGTTCAGAATTGATTGTGAGAAGCAGGAATAAAATAAAAAATTGATTTTATCCCTTAATGACCTTGTTACATTAAAAACAACATTACGATATTCTTAAATTTTTCTAGTCCTTTACTGTCTTATATTTCACCTAACCAATCTCTTCACGAATACATAAAGATCCGCAGTCTAATGATGATGGTTCGTGTAGAACACTATTTATCGAACTTTTATCGAAATTTGAATGTCGTTTTAAATATTCTTTATAGTACTCTGTTTTATTGAAGCATAATCAAAAGTATACAAAAAGTATTGTAAGTTGTAAATGTAATCCTAATATCATCCTACAATTTGATCACAATTTTTGGTTTTTCACCTGAAAGTGATGACTTAAGCACATTCAAATGTATTTTTCAGCCGCTACAAGATGGAATAAAAAAAAAGTAAGTTTTCCCGATAAAAGATAACGATGTCCTTGAAAAAACTATGAAAAAATGACCGGACAGAACAAAATTGTGCCATTAGAAATAAAGGAGATATTTAGGTGGGCTCCTTCTGCGGTATTGCAATAGGTTTAATTCATTTATTATTCGGTTCTGGAAACGATGGTTGACCTAAACGCGAAAGGAAGCTGGCGAAGCTTCTGCGCCATCGCGGGACGGGGCCGCGTACATAAAGTTTCATATTTCGTTTTAAGGGCCTCGCGTATACCCGAGGTTAGCGTATTTCAACGTTCGCCTGGCAATGGTACTAACGTTAATAATTTATGCAATCAACGCGGAGATGTCCGTATCGTGCGGCAGTTACTTACGGTACGATGAAACGTGTTCCACTCGTGCTCGCCGTCGCCAGACACCCTCGCTCTATGCTGTCGTCCGTTTACGAGCAGGCTAACGTTGTCTCAGAATTAATTCCGGTTAAACCCGCGGCTGTAATTAACAGGTGCCGCGTTATAGGTTCCGGTGTTGTTTGCAGTTTGATTTATTTCGTTTGCTTAGGCACGATGCCTTGCGCGTTATTACTGGAGCATCCGGCGCGATTGCAAATTTTATGGCAACGATTAGAGCCATTGTATCCATTAAATTTTCTCCCGGCCAGCAGAGAGAACGGTTTTCAAATAAACTCCTATTGAAATTTGTTGCTCTAAATATGTTACCTGAGGGTACACCGTGTGTTTTACGTCGGACTGTGTGCGCTGTCAGTAGCTATACATGTCTTTGTTTTAATTAGTTTCTACCTTAGACCATACGTAACTTACAGATCCGGCTTCAGATAACATGCCATATTCCTAGATTAGATTGTCTACCAGATGACGGTCGTGGGCAAACTGCTATAGTCTGCTGAGAAGTCGGGGAAAGTTAGAGGGGAAAGAGGAATCGTCGCCGTATCACTTTCTGTATAAATATTTATGGAAGCTGTAACTGTAATATATATTTCGTTTTATTACTCTTTATTTTAAATATGGCTAACTCATTTAGTCTAACTAATTATAGTTTGGAAAAAGTTAAATTTTAATGTGTACGTTGATATTGTGAAATCTGTATTTAATTCCTCAAAGCTTACTTTGTTTAAAAAAAGCAATATTAAGAACAATATATACGCGATATTCAGTATAAAATACTTACTTATGAAAAGATGTACATATTTGTATCACGGTTTTGTAGTTCCTTACAATTCTTTATGCAACGAGTTTGCACAATTTTTCCAAATGTATACGAAATAATGCATAAATATACCTGTATACCTTTTATATCGCTGTCCACCATTCTGAATTATCTTGTGACGTCAGTTCTCTGTGCGCTAGATACTCTCATTTCCTCAGAAAAAAATGGGGACACCAAAACCCCGTGAGCACTTTCGTTTCCTTTCTGACTGAACAATGACTTCCTTCGAAAACATGTAAGTATTATTAAATTGTAATATGAATGTTATGGATAAAAAATCTACTTACAATTCGTTCCTCTGTGTGTAAAACGTAAAACGAAGTGTAAGAAAATGAATCAGCGATAAGGAAACACATTGACTTATAAATGAACGAAGAAAAACCGGTAATAGTAATGCATCAGAGCGTGAAATTGAGTTATGTTTCTGTGCAACTGTCGAGTAGTATCGGTGCGAAAGAATAATATAATCGACATAGATGGAGGCTGTATCAGCGTAACGACAGTGTAACAGCGAGTAGTTGCAATAATTGAATATAAGTATTTAGAGGAAAGAATACAATAGTAATAATTACAAGAAGATATTCTTCATCAAAATTCTGAAATTGAAAGATTAGGTTGTCCCAAAAGTTCCTTTAGTGTTGCTAAATAAATACAAATAATGCGATAATCTTTATGTTAATGTTTCAGTACTTCCTCACACTTCCGATTTGCATTATGTGCATGAATCGAAAACCAACTTTTCGGACAACCTAATATTTATTTAGTAATATTACAGGAACACAGAGAGAAACTTTTGGTTTCAAAACTTTGTTTTTAAAACTTCAAGACTTTGTTTTTAAAACTTCTTTAACACTTTTGTCGATACATAAAAATATTATTTTTATGTCTACGATATAGATGCACACCCGCTCAAAAGTATGTGGACAACACGTTTAATTTTATCTTTTAATTTTTTGTCTAGTTTACACAGTTAATAATAACTCATTAGATATCTCACCAATATTTATTATTATTGTCTGGAGGAGACAGCAGACCACGCTAATGGATCATCAATTAAATTGTACAATTTGGTGCTATTAGAATAAATTACACTTGCAACAAAGTGTCCACATACTTTTGAGCGGGAGTGTACATGTACGTTCAGTGGAATCTCCCTCAAACTTGTTCTGGGTTATATGCGCATATATGCAGCAGGCAATTATGGATCTATCGGGAAGATTGATACACAATCAGAGTTGATCATCCCCGGGTCACTTTAGATACAGCAGAAAATCGATAAAAGCGTGACCCCGTAGAAGCCCATATAATCGCGCTAATAAGTCTTCGTTAAATGTTTGGCTTAATACCAACATAATACACGCGTACTTTGGTCGAATACGCCATTATTCGCGTTAGTCGAGTGATCGAACAGATACTTTTCCACGGACTCGGTAACTGCGTTATCACAGTCGCTCATTAATTCCGCAACGTACGAGTGACAAACCAGCAATTTGATTAGTCTTTGTAAGTACCGCGGAGTTTCGGCATTATTTCAAGCGTCGGGCACACTTGACCATTAAACACTATAATTTATGTAATTACCGTCCACTGTATTGAGACCAGTTCCACAGGTGAGAACGCGCCGCTGTTATAGCGCCCGCATGCAAACGTGTAAGTCTCTTGTCTCACGTGAGCAACGCTAATGGAATCGTATGGGTGACCGTAATTAACACGTCAGAATTTATACGATCTCTTCTGTCAGAGTAGTAGCGTGAGCATATATTGAAACATCCATTCTATCCCTAATTGCTAACAAGGGGATTTCTACAGGGTGTCCCAAAAATGTACTTCCTTGAAAGAGGCTATTCCCAAGGTTGTTCGAAGTAACATTTAATCATAATAAATGTTGTGTAGAATTAATTCCAGTGCAGTTATTTCGATCGAATTAATAAATCTATCTTGCTAAAATCTTCCATCAATGATTCTAATTAATAGACAGCGGATCTTTATGCAAAATAAAATGTTTATACGTCATTTGCATGGAAATGAAGCTAAATAAAGATTCATTTATACTGTAAATAATTTTAATTGATTGAAAATAACGTCTCCGTATTTTTACATTTTGTAAATGTTTTTACTGTTTTAAGTTTCATCTACTGATTTTTGTCATGAATGGATAAAATCCGCTGCCTACTAATCAATAACCAATCGGTATAATTAATGAAACCAGTGGATGTTCAATTTTTCTACTTAGAAGTGAATGTGAAGTACGTGTTTCGAACAATATCGAAGATGTGTCTATTCATAAACCGAACAATCTATTCATAACAATAGTTAGAAGCAAAAAACAAAGTGTTTATCAATAACGTAAAACAGAATATTGACTGTAGATGCACGTATATTAATTCATTTTCGTAATTAGTATCGATAGTATCGATCAGCCTTAATACTTTAAGCATAATACGGATGAATACAAATTACTGTTTATTCGCGATATGAATTCTGCGTGGTATAAACTCCACCTAAGTAATATCGTCGACCTGTTATATTGCATTTTTACACACTGTATAGTCCGGCAATTTGTAACGATTAGATTTCGCATATTCTACAAGAGAATCTAAAAGGAAAATAAGTGGACAGCCAATCTCGTTTCGCTTTGATGCAAAAATCTCTATTACTATGTTCATATTTTCATCGAGCAGTTGCCTTCCCCTTCCCAAGACAAATTATTGCCATAAATTTCTCGGCTTTAGAAAACTCTGGCTGAAGCTCAGCGAGCCGATAACAAATTGGTGATGAAATTGCAAAAACTCGGTACACCCGCTATTCCGATTATGAATATGAATTTTGGAAGCGTGAAGAAAGAGGGAACCTGAGTTGGCGAACTGCAGTGCATGCGACCTGTACAGGGTGATCCAAAAATGTTGTAGTTCTATAAGAGAGGTGATGCCCGAGTTCATTTGAAGCAACTTTTTCCTTTGCGAAAACATTCTATGCGGCTTCGTTACGGAACACGCTTTCCAGTAGCGTGAAATATTTCCAAGAGAAATATAATATCCTTTCTGATTTTTCTGAATGAAAACACATTAGATTCTCTTCAATATTTAAATTTTAAACGTACATACTATTTTCTTATATATATGGAAACGATAACAGATCTAATAACATTATTAAAATAAAGATGGAACTATTTTTTATGTTATTCAAAATTGGCTGACTAAATTTTATTGTTAATTTCTGGTTTTGAGAAAAGAGTCCTGCGAGTTGGCTTCGGTCCTAGAAAAACTGTATGAAATTGTACAAAATATGTCGCTGAATATTTGAAGGCGTATTTTTATTCGATAGAAATCATTCGTAAAGTAAGATTTCAGAAAAATTCAATTATCAGGTTGCTGATCTCTCCTTGCAGCTGTAATAATAATATTATATAAGTAATTCAGAGATTGCAAGCTTCAATGCTACGCGTAGCGTACAGGCAAAAGGTTATTTTGTACTCTATTCTTATATTCCACAGAACATAGGTGTTTAAAAAAACATCACGCAAAACACATATTACTAAAAAATGAACAATTCCATCTACTCTCTTCGAACAGAACAAATATCCAGTTATTTTTCGATAATTAATTTTGCGTGTAGTACCATCATTGAATTCAAGTCAATCAGAAAAGGAATCTTTCCATAAGGTATTGTACGCAATAGTGTAATGCTTCTCTTAAATATGTGCTATTTTTAAAAATGTTGTATTGAATGATTCTATCTAATGAGTAGACTGCGGATGTTTATGCAATTTTTAAATTTTCCAGGCAAATTTCAAGAAAGTGGCAACAAGTAAAACCTTATTTTCAGTGGTAGTAGCCTTTATAGATCTGAAATAAATAAAAATCGTATTGAATTCTGTGGAATTTTAAATTCTAGCATATTTCGAAAATTTTTAGAAGCCATAAGTGCATATAGATCCGCGGTCTGCTAATAAATAAATGATTCTTCAAGTCATTTGAAGCAGCCCTTTCCTTTGCGAAAATGTTTTCCGCGGCTTCGTTAAGGAGTTATTAATGAAAAACACGGGCCAATCAGAGCACGGCTACAACAGACGAACTCCGGCTCAGATAGCCGCGATCTGATAGGTCCGTGTTTTTCGTTAATAACTCCTAAACAAAGCCGCGGGGAGCTTTTTCGCAAAGGAAAAAGTTATTTCAAATGACTGAAGAGTCATTTTTAAATTTTTGGGACGCCCTGTATAATTCGAATAACCGGAACTCTGAATGGTTCAGATAGTCGATCATTAACTTAAAAGGAGTCATTAATCTATTATGTTCGGACGCATGGGTAATTGCATTAAGAAGTAACGTGGGTAGTATTAAATTTGTTAACGCCTATCTGTATTTTCCTAACCGACTCATGGGTGTCATATATCACAATTCCTTGGAATACGCGCCGCTAGGACTTTTGGAGACACCGACAAGTTTCAGACGTATAATTTACACATGATGGAGCACCTGCCCATTTTCGTTTAGATGCTAGTCAACGCTGAGATGGAAGTTTCGCTGGAAGATGGATTAGGCCAGCGAAACATGTGGTAGTGATTGTTCGATCGCGCGATTTGCATCTTTTCGACTTTCTTTTGACACATTGATTAAATTAGCACTCGTACACAGTTGATGAAATAGGCACCGAGAAGCTAAGATTTATCATAGTTGGTATTATGTTCATCTTCTCGCGATTTGTAGTCGTTATAACAAAAGAAGGTTCGCTCTATACCTTGCTATAAACATTAATTTTTCAATTTGGGCCAACATTGTGTGATCCATCAAAATATTGGTTTAAAAATGATATCATTGCACGATGAATTTATAGTTTAGCTAGTTCACCGATACATAAAGTAGATGTTCGACAAATGGATAATTCAAGATTCCAAATCTTCAAATGATCGATTCCATATTTTAGTAAATATAGGGGATGTTCTCCAATTATCGGGCACGCAAGACAGTTTCTAAAGTATTTTAGAAACGAAAAACGAGAAACGTGGGGCGCATGCAATAGATAATTGATGCATGAATAATTCACCTAAACCACTAACAATTTTATTGCACTGCAAATGATATGAACTGTTGTGCGAGTCTTAAATCTTACAAGTATTTTCATGGCTATTAAAAATTCACAATCACAAATTTTCTCGGCTATCTGTACGGGGCTAGGAAAAATTATTTTGTATTTTTTAGTCTGTCTTAAAAACGTGGTATATTAAAAATATTTCTTTATTTAAATAATTATTTTCTGCTTCTTAGACGAACAGACAGACAGACAAGAAAGCGAGTTAATATTACATTGTCATCCAGTTCTGAGCTATGTTTAAAGTTTCAAGAATCTCTAGCTCATCGGGAAGTTAGTTTAAAATCAATTGCAAAATTTGTAACGAACAGACAAACAAGAAAGAGAGTTAATAAAAACGTGGTAAAGAAGCAAAAAGAGCAGAAAAATTTAAATCCAGAAACACATAGAAATTTTGATTACTGAATGGTGTTCGAACGACTGCACAAAGGTCACAGTAAATATATAGAATTCGTTAACGAGCTCTTTCGTTGTTTTTTCTCGACGCCGCGCCGCCGTAGGACTTGCGCCTCGGCCAAGCGACGCGGATTTACCAGAAAATGACACGTTGCTAGGTTTTAACGAGCCGTTTAAACGTAACGAGCGTATGCCGTGATTGCTCACGAGAGGTACCGGCTTGGTCCTCGAGCTTACTTATCAAAACCACCATTTCTAACAGCGGTGCGTTAGCCTACCGCTCAAGTTAGTTTACTATGAAACAGACAGGTTTAATAAAGCTCTGCAGCGCGGCGGCTCGTGTAATATTATAGGCGTTACAGCTGCACCGGTTTCATTACCGAGGAAAATATCCGGTGGAAACATGTTCGGCTAACTTCTGTGTTTAAGGGAGGATAAATCGTTTATCAATGAACATGTCTTTAACGCTGAACGGGATGCGAGAATCACCTTGGATAGCGCGGAATATTTCATTAAAACATATCATCAATTCTTGACAATAAACCGTTCAGAACGTTCATTGCCAACGAGATCGATCGATTACATGTGGGTAGTTATTGGACCGATACCTTATCAGTAGACTGCGGATCTTTATGCATTTATAGGAAAATTGAGTAGATGAAATTCAAAATTGTTGAAAAATTTTAAAAATTGAAGACCTATATACAGGGTGGTCCACGCAATTGTTTCAAGTCATAACTCCGTTATTATTGCATTTACGAAAAAATGGCAAAGGAGAAAGATAAATGGTTCGAAGAGCACTACATCTGTAGGCCTTTAAATTTTTTTCAGATGCAGCAGTGCATGTGCAATTAACAATTGCATCATTTCTTTAAATAGAAATGCATATTCTTTTTTACACAGATCGATTCTTCTGTTCATTCTACGTAAAAAATGATTAGGGTACCATACGAAAAAAATTATTAGATCTCGAGATATTTTCAAAAAATGTCTTTATTGAAGAAGATGCTCTTAGATGATATCTTCCAGACATCATTTACTAAACCAATTCCTCTAGCCCTACAGAGAAGTCGTTTGGTCCATTCATAAGAAAGTTTTTCTGGTTTAAAGTGTGTGTGAGAAATCAGAAATCAGAAGAGAAACGGACGGAAGATGTAATGGACTGTTGAGTACCGAGAAACGAATGTAACCAGTTAAACATCTACAATTCCGTAGAATCGACAGCTTATACGGTATCGTGCGCTCCACTTCCCTAATGAATGATTTAGGTGCGGGCAGAAGTTCGACGCTGCACCACCTATCCGCAACATTAATGCAATTCGCGTTGCCCGGGTAACTGCAACATTAATAGTTGATGCAATTAGCTCAAGCCTTATTAAACATGTCCACCTAGAAGGGAAGTTAGTTTAGTCATATCGCGATCGAGCATTACCATTACACTAGCTAGAAGTGGTAACAAACGTGCCTTTGGCGTAGCAGTGTTGGCGTAGTCCTGATGTTTAGCGTCAACTAATTAGCGCGTGATAGGAAACCGATTCCACTCTATGGGAACTGGTACTCTATGGTACATATCTACCTGTTCGATGATTTGCGGCCTTATTGACGTCGTATTCCCATCATCTTGATAGCCGATTCGCACGTGCGGTACTATCAACCCAGATTTCATCATTAGGATGTCTTACAGTGAGGAGCATAACTGTTTCCACACACTTTAAATCAGAATCGAAATTGATATTTCCTATATTTCATCAAAACTGAGATGATCAATAGCAGATTATGACTGCTTCAATTTGTCACACGTTGTAAAAACTGTCCTTTTGAATATTGAACATCTCACGTGCTAAAATGTAGTTATTGTTGGATCTGATTAATTATATACACATATAAATGCACGAGGCGCCTTTTATACGAACCGTGAAATGCGAAACGAATGTTTTGTGCCATTGGTTCGGAACAAGGAACACCGTTAAATTATTGTCGAAGAACAGGAAATTAAACGCAGTATCTATGTCCATATGATAATGAGGCACACTGCCACAATGTATCGCGGCGGTGCAGACATGAATTCATTCTCGAGTCTCCTTTGTTAAGAGGCATCAATGCAGCAACAATGACGAGTGGTAACTAATGAGGGTGTACCTATTTACCACTCGTGACAATCGCGACTGCGTTAGGGGTCGTTTCTACACCTGTGTGACCACTACAGTTGCGTACGACTTAATGACAAACGTCATTCGCTGATAGCACCCCCCATTGTCAGTATTGTTTTCACTCGACTGCGGAATGATCGCTTAACCGTTCCGCTTAGAATCATCGGACATCTGCGAAGCGAAAATGACGTCAGCTTTTATCAGGATCTGAAATCAAAAAATATATTTAATAGTTAAAAGGAACCCTGGTTTCTCATTATCAAAGATGTTTATGCAAACTCCCAATGCACAGGTTGAACAAGCAGGAGATCGAAAAGATTCGATCATACGAATTTCTACTTTATCGAAAATTAAATTTAAAAATTCATGAAACACGCGCACGATATGATTTGGATACCGTGTGTCATTCTGGTGCTGACAGTTTCCGGGTAATCAGCAAAGACGTGTTGTATTAAATCGGATCGTCACTGTCAAACTATACATAGGAACGCTGCAACAGGCAGGTATAATCGATAACAGAAAAACGCGAGACTCGAGTGCTGTGCTCATTCGTACGCGTACCCTAGAAATGTTCAGAATTAATTTTGTTAGTTTCAGAGTACCGTAAAAACGGTTAAGAAATTACAAAATTGGTAATATGAGTGCGAAATAAGCGTAGGTTCACTCAATGGTTTCCTTATTTGAAATTTTTTAAATGTGTCACAGGCAAATAGATAGTTAATTGATCCTCCGTTGTTTGAATTTATTAATTTTTGCAACATTTCTGTTTCGATTTGAGACCGCGCTTCTCTCGTGCTATTCTTTAATTGATTCACACTGGAGTATTGTTTATTATTACGAGCTAAAATGCCGTAAAGGTTTTCAGTTCGGTTAAGGTCTGACCAAGTCTTAATCTGGCGACTCTGCTTGCTGATGGCTAAGGCAAGACCATTATGCTGAAAAATTCAATTTGGCCAGCGTATTCTGCCACCATATTCATCTAGCGCGTTTTCCAACAATTCTTGGTACTTTTTAGCATAGGCCTTCGGCGGAAATCACGTGATTGGAGTCTTACTGTTACAGTCAAACACAAGTCGTTCACATGTTCGACTTGTAGAAGACGGAGTAATAATTAAAATAATGTAATATAAATTCAAAAAATACAAGATATTTCCTTATTTCTCCTTTGTAATAAAATTCATTAAATTGTTCAACGTTTATACATTTTCTTACCGTGACCTCAACATATTTGAAAGTTTCTTCCGTGAAGAAAGCATGTCTCTATTTTTTGTAAGTTTTTAATGTCGTATATTAGGTGAAGTGACCTAACAAGGATAGCGTTCTCATGGAGAATTGCCCGTTTTCGTTGCTTCGATCGACAAGAGATGACCCGTGGCACTGTTCATTTATCGGTTTCATTAGATACTAAGCGCAAGCATACACGTGGTGTACACATAGAGAGACATTCTGCGGTGCGCGCTGTACATATACGCACCAATGCCATAGGAATGCAGTGGTTTCAGTGCGCGTTTTGACAGTAAACGCCGCGCCGTTCAATGCGTCGCGTCGATACGGTGCGCCGCGGTTTCCATTTCGCAGTGGCCGGTATACCTATTATCGCGTGCCCGAATCAAAGCGACCGCGGACCATTCATCATCGAGATAAATTCTGTAAATCATTAGAAAAAAAATATCGGACCGATAGCTTTAGGAATTACCGAAATCCGGCTCAATAGTCGAGCAGAAAACCGATATGTCCCTCGGGTCACGAGGTAGGAGTCAAATATGGGAAACGTGAAAAATGGCGAACTACACCGAATAAGAAGGATATCGGCATATATATTTTTGTGCAATAACATAAGTTGGAAAAGCAGCGTATTGGTACAGTGTGGATATTTCAGCACTTTTACTATTGACTAGGTGTACTGATTATCCAACTACCGAGCTACAGATTCCCCAACTATCAATTACCGCGTACAGGATAACGTAGCTCGATTCAGATATTATTGCTTTAATTTCCGTGGAAGCAACCAACAAGGTTCTGTTCTAATGTCAGCAATGATAATTGTCCCCGCAACAACTAAAGGTATACATGTAGCTACACATATACGTGGCGTACATGTGTCACCGGAGATACCTCTGAATTAGTCGACCTTGAAGTAATGGTACATCGGAATGATCGCAGCGAAGAAGCAGTTGTAATTCAGCATTTTCACGAAAATGCTACTGTAATTAGAATGATAATAACTGACGCGCTAATGCACGCTACGTACGGAGCATAAATGGTTGAGTAAGCCTGGAAACATGAATCACGACTTCCGCCGTTGAGGTCAGGTTGTTTCCTTAGAACATTTCTATGCGCTGGCGTATCCAGAGCCCGTTGTATGTCGTAATTACTTAAACAATACACAGAAATTAGATCGTTTAGACTGATCCGACAAATGTGATACATCGATAATCAATTTTTTCTTAATCATCAGATTGGTCTTGTTATTCCCTATTTTATCGTGCTAAAGGAAATATTATTTTTCCAACTAGAGATAAATGTTTTTCTAGACTAATTTTTACTATTTTTTAATTTTAAGATCATCTATGTAACTCATCAATGAAAACATTCTTTCATAATAGCTGAATATTTCACGTTTCATTCTGGTGTACTTTTTAATAAAATTTATATTAATTATAATTGGAGCACCTGTACGGTGTTATTTTACCTACCGAAAGCCTATTAATAGGATTTCCAATGATTGTGCTGTACCAAAAGAAAACACAGAAATTTTCTTCTAAATTACAATCGGTTATTGAAGGTGACTTGTTAGTTCACAATGAAAATTGCTGCTGCTATTGGCTATAAGGTTCCATTAAAAAGTGCTTAGCCATGTACCATTGATATTTCAAAATTATGCAATAATCACCGGTCGGTAATGTGTTAATGTAACACAATGTTTGTACAAATTATGGATAAAGTAATTAATTTCGACGAATAGCTGCTGACAGGTTGCATCGTCTATATAGGTATTTTGATTAAGACAAGATGACCGGCTATAGGTAATGCCAATCGCATGACTGGTTTATTAATTATCCTAGCACTATTATTGGTAGATGTCAAGATCATTGTACACCATAGCGGTCAGGGGTGCGACTAATGGAAACCCGTAGCTCATAACGGATGCTGATGGAGCTTGTCGGTCACAGCTCTTTGCTACTATGGGAGTTGTTAATATAATAAAACCTCCTTTATCCAGATTAGTGAAGTCATATGATCCTGATAATTAATACCTATTGTCCTGATACTGTTGTTCATGCATTTTGAGAGAAGGAGGCGGTAAATACGAAGTCTGGCAAAAGGATTTGTTCGAAGGACTTGTTAGAAGAAAATTTTCACGTTTAAAGCTTTACAAAGCAGGTCGCAGAGAACTATGGAACCATTCATTTCCATTTTACCTTTTATACAGGATGGTCCTGTAAAAATTAGCACTTATCTCTGTCATTTTTGTTGACATCGAAAAAGCTGATTAACAAAAGTTGTTTAGATCAGAGAGATCTATAGTATGGCGGTAATAATTTTTGCAGCTGAAGTATTTCAAGGTTGCTTTTTAAAATAGAATCAATACTATGGCGACCTTGAAATCGCCTAAAATCTATACACAATAACAAATAAACACTGTAATAAACTTCATTTGAAAATGTTTACAGTGATATCTTATTCACTGGAAGAGTATTTTTATAGATACTTGATATTTTGACAATATAATATAATTTAAACATTTTCAATCGTTATTATGGAAGTAGAATTACATTGTCAAATTATTTTCGTATATTAAATTATATTTTCTTCATTCGTCGCGGTCATTGGACTGAAAATTTCAGCGAGAAATTCCTGTAAACGGTGCACATGTAGCGGCTTGTGCGAGGCGTGCTTTTCAAAAATCCGTTTCCAATACGAGAAATATTCCCGTCAGTTTCCGTTTGAATTTGAAAAGCAAAATATTCGCTTCAGGTATGCAAATAAAACTAGTATTTGCAATAATCGATTTTATAAATTGCAATTTTGAAAGGGAATAACAGTTCTGTTATTGGAAAACTTCAGTGTTTTCCTCAACAAATTTTCTTCTACTTCTGAAGAAGAAAATATAACGCATATGAAAATTCTATGATGTTACCGTAATGGACAATTGCATAAAAAAGAATAGTGTTTATAAATAAGAAAAATTCATTATGTAATTAATTTAATATATTATTTTATAAAAACCAAGATGAGGAACAAATTCAACTTATCAACTAGCAAATTCCTTATGGTAAGAATAGAGTAGAGATATTATTAATGTTCGTTATTATGCACGTTTCCTTGTATATTTTAAAACTGTATAAATACCATATAAACGCACAAAGATCCGCAGTCCATTTATCACATTTAACATAACATATTTTTTCTGGCGAACAGTAAAATACCACCTGGTTAATTACAACATTCCAGCAACATTTATTTGGATACATTAATTATTTATATATAATGGACTGCGTCACAGTTTTATTATACTCTTGTAAAAAATTCGCTGTTGGATCATATTTAAAAGTAACCTTCCAATTCATTAAAGTGCTAGTATCATCTTCCAACAAGTCGGGAGGTTTACAATTGTTATAACTAATTATTCTCAAATAGTTATTTCAATTATTGCGTCACAATAATTCCAGAGCATATTAATGAATTTCTACCAAACCAAATGTACATAGGTTAATCGCGAATTCTCTTAGTACAGAGAAATAATTTATTGTTCAATCAGTAAAGCAAACCGTCTGTAATGCGTTAAGATAGTTAATGACTAGCGTATAGTGGTTTCTGATCCCAACCATGCGAGAACGGTGTCTCTAATTACCGCGCATCAGGCTGCGAGGAAAATGGAGAACGACGGCGGGGATAAAATCGTCCTCGGAATTGTCCTCACGATCCCGGGTGTTTCGTGTGAGTACGTGACGCTGCAGGCGCCAGCTGCATTTCTGTCGTCACGTGTCATACGTCACGCGTCATGGCAAATATGCACATTGCGCAACGGAGCTTTTCTACGGTGGCGACAACGCTACTTAATTAAATCGTCACGTTAGCAACCGTTGTTCTTGACAGAATCGTATTTGGTAAGGTTTGGAGAATTTTTTATCAAATTATTTATTGTGTGGTTTCTCCAAATACAGAATGTCCCAATGTTCTCCGCAGCTTTGTTACTGAGTTACGGTGAAGTCGCGTTATTTCTCAGCGACCTCCTACCCAGAATTTGTCAAGTGCCTACCCCCTCCACTGAGGGGCAACGCCGCAGGGGCCGCGAAGCTCGAGCTGCCTCGGTCTCCGAGCAGTGTAAACATGCCGCGTAATCTGATCTCGGCTCGGATATATCGGTGTGAACCGCTACTAATCCAATTACAAAACTTCTTCATTTTTCATTATTGTTTTATGGGACTTTCACCAACTTATTTGTGGCATTTTTCTGATTAAAATGACACTAAACACGATATAATTTCAACTGTATTTAGTGGTTTAATTGACGATGAAAATTTTCGGGATTTAAAGGAAATTAATAACATACACAACAATCCCAGAAGATAATTGATAAATTTCCTTCTGATTTCAGGTTCCCCAAGGAGCTTGTTCTACTGCTGGTAGTTTGTATTTCGGCTACATGTATCGGTGAGTGTCACTTCGCAAACATTTTTGATTGTGCATAAAGACCCGCAGTCTAGACACGATGTACGGCTTTTCATATGAAAACAGTACGTACAGTATTTTCGAATAGGCTGCAGCTGTGCTTGTGTTTCTTTATCTTTTTTCTTTGGCAAATTGCTGTTCCTTTGGGGAAGCCAGTGAAAACTGAATCGCGACTCGTTTAGTATCGAAGTAAACGCTGCTTTCGCCTGCTATATTCGTGCCGCGTCTAACCTCGAGAAAAACCCGATGGAACGGCTGCCCGGCCGTAGGCTGCGTTTTTGAAACTCGAGTTGTTTGCTCGGCGCTTGTATACCGGTGATCACTCAAAGGGAAACGTTTGCACACTCAGAAATATGGATCAATCACGTTCTAACGATGCATTCAAGGGCGGCGCACGTACCGACGCGGCGTAATTGCCGTGGGGAGGGGCCCCGGCTATGATTTTCGCGGCTCCACCGATTTTTATATATCTCCTTTGCCGCGATTTCACGTATTTCGGAGCATTTACTACATTTAGAATAAACGGCCGAAGGGGGCGCCTGAAAAGTTCACGGACTCCGGCAGTGGACAGACGCTTAATGATAAGAATGGAGACTCCAGGTTATGCAAGTTCGGCAACTCTATTAGTAGTCGAACAGTTATTTCAAGCTATTCTACGTCGGTGTCGAACTCTTTCAGCAGGGAAGTAAATCAGATTCGTCGAAACTGAAAGAAAGAGAGGAAAGGCGTTTCCTTTTTCCGGTAAAGGAAATAGGAAGCTTCAACCGAACCGTCTTGCCCATTTCGTCCTCTTTTTTTTCCCTTAGAAAAGCCGCGTCTCTCTCTCGAGGAAGAAGTCTTGAAACGGTTTTCCACCGGAAGGAAAAATGTTGCCCTCCGCTACCTTTTTTTTTTCTTCTCACGTTTCTCATCCACCCTTCCCCCCTTCGCCCATTGCCCGCCATTTCCACCTGTATCCGCCTCCGTCACCCTCGCCTTCCTTAATTCCGTTACTTTCGTTGCACGCATTGCTGTTTGCCTTTAGTTTCTCCTCCGCGAGCCATGAATCCTTCTCCGTCTCGTTCCGTTGAGCAGTTTGTTTCTTTTTCATTACGACTTCCAGACTGGCTGTACACCAACGGACGTGAATAACCATTCTCGGACTTGCTTGTAATGCAAAATCAATCTTGATACTGGTTTTAATTATAACGTTCCAACACGTCTCCGGTACAACATCTCTGACAACAAATATTACCAGCAACATGCCCGCTATCATCCCAGTTACAGGTTAGGCTTACACAAATGATGAGTTAACAAATCAATCAATGATACAGTCACATCGAATTTTATTTAATTCGTAAACGTTGAGGGGTTAATATCGTCAGCATTCAAATTCGAAGAATATTGGTGTCGATATACAGTGAACCACGAAAGTATTTGAACGCTCTTTAAAACAGTATAACTTTTTCATGATCGGACCAAACGACCTGACTATTTTTGAGCAATTGGATGGATCGATTTACCAAAATGACATGCGAAAAAGATTTTGTAAAAATTGCGATTGCTAAGAATTAGATGAAAAAGTGAAAGAGACACCATTTATAACTTTTTTATTAGAGCCCGTAGTGCCTTAAGATTTATTCTACTGTTTCAGTGATCAGAACCTTTTTTGTAGTTCGTAATTTCCTAAAACAGGAGAAACATGTTCTCCAATAACTATACATTGACAAAACCGAAATAGAATTTCATCTCGCTTTAAAGGAAATTAATAACATACATATTTATTAGACTCTGTTCTGAAACACGAGTCTGACACGATATTGTAGGGCAAGAGGTTAAATTGAATACAAAATAGAATTTTTATTCAAAATTAAAAATGTTAGCATAGATAGTATTATAGATAGATTATTATAGATATTATAGCTTGTTGAGCTTTTTTATAGAAAACATTTATCCATACTCGAAACATCACTGATATGACTGTGTTTGTGTTATATTATTAACTGGTGCATGCTATTCGTGCTATCCTTTACGCGTCAGTTCGAATTATGTTTAATTAGTTCTTTTCAATGTTGTTTTATTACCACCACAGTATTATTATAGAGTATTTTGTCACGCGATACCGATTTTCTTTAAAAGAACCACAAAAACATATTTGTATAGAAGCGTACTTCGTGAAATTGAATTTCCAGCACAACTAATTTACTATAAAAGGGTTTTATTGAATATCCTTTAATATCTGTGTTTGTACATTTCACGTATCGAAGATACAAAAGAGAAACATGCCGCACTTAATTTCTTTTCACGTCTATTTGTCTGCTCCGATGGGTAACCAATAAAAATAATGCTCATGTTCATATGCGGTCAGTGTTTTTCCTGATGTACAGGTTGATCGATTGTAGAGGTTCGCTCTAATTTGTATAATGTTTATAGAGAATCAGATTGCAAAACAGAGTATGGTCGAGTAATTAAGAAAATATCGATTTTTTGTTTATCTTCTCATTGGGAACTCGTATTGAATTTACTCGGAATTTGTTCGAGGCTACTCACGGTCCAATTAATTCAATTTTCACAGAAGCTACTGTTATATAAAAAAAAACTCTTTTATGATATGTGTACAGTTATACATACAGGGTACTCCAAACATTTATGTAACATTTTTATGCGATGCAACATTTTTATGATTTTTAATATTTTTTTCCTTTGCGAAAACGCTCCCCGCAGCTTTGTTACGGAGTTATTAACGAAAAACACGGACCCATCAGATCGCGGCTGTGGCGAACGGATTCGTTGACATCTCTCCGATTGGCCCATGTTTTTCGTTAATAACTCCTTCGCGGAGAATTTTCAGTGACTAAATGACTATTTGTATGATATTGTTGAAAAAAAAGAACGGAAAGACCCCTTACTGATTAAACGTATTTTCCAAAATAATTTCGGTTATAAAAAATAACTTCGAAGAAGCGTTATGTCATTGAATTTTCACAAGTAAAGACGAAATTAAATAGTGACCACACTTCTCTGAATATTTAGCACAGCCATATTGAATCAGTTGATTATAAAATCAATTTCATTGACCGTGTCAAAATTGATGGCACGTGAACTGATATATTATAAATTATCATAAATAATTAAAGTATAAGAAGTAAGAGGCACGAGTAGATCCTAATTTTACGTTCAGCGAACTTTTTCAACCTTACCAATTTTTATAATGAAGATTAACAATGTTGGAAGGTCTACATGCAATTAAGGGAACTTCATGATTTTGACAAATCTCTTCTAACGAGCTGATGGACATCGAAGCGACAGCTACTAATTAGCTTATTATCTGTACAAATTTAAAAATTAATTTTTGCGCTAACATATTGAGCGTAACAAAGGTTAAGATCTGCGAGTGACAGAAGCGTTGGAGGAGTCGTCATGATAAATTGTCACTTTCCAGTTGTAGTTTCATTACATAAATTAATTTTGTGGAGTTTTTGTGGCAGCTGGTTCGGCAGCGTACGTGTTAAAACTGTCAGGGTCTAGCAAGTGGCGAAGCATTAAATCATTCGCTTAATTTGTTACGTGTCGTGATGGCCTGTTCTGCAGCTTATGTGCTGCCACAGCTTACGTGTAATTTAAAGATTTTTTACGAAATTTAGTGTTCCAAAAATTTTAATGAAACACCATATTTCATTTTATTTGGGACTCCTTCTAGAAGCTTTTATGTTTTCAATAACGCAATTATGTTTTATGTCTGATATATATTTATAAGTAAATATCTTTTTAAGTTTCAGTTTATTATATAGGTGTATCAAAATTAAATATGCACGAGTATCTCGAGCAATCTATAACTTCTAATGAAAATATTTTCATCAGGTATAGCATGGTTTCAAGAGAGCTTTCACGTGATTATAGCAAATTTTTCGTCAGCTCTATTTTTTGATTTTCCAAGGTCATCTTCAATTTTTTGCAAATACATCTATAATTTTTTTACGGGAAATTCGGAAACGTATCAAAACATTTTAAAAAATTGCAGAAAATTGCTTTTTAATTATCTTTCACAAAAAATTTGCTATAATTATGTGAAAGTTCTATCGAAACCATGCTATACCTGATAAAAACATTTTCGGACAGCTGATAACAGAGTAATGTCTACCGATCACGATTCGTGATTCACCCTGTATATTCCCCAATAGCTGTACATTAACGAAACCAAAATATAGTTTTATTTCGATTCAAATAAGGAAATGAATGGCATACATATCTATTAGACTCAGAATCTTCATCAGGAAGATTTTGGAGTCCGACACGGCATTGTAAGGCAGGGGGTTAAAGTTCGATGAATCGGAAAACAGTTCGCATTTTAACGAATCCGAGGCAGCGTGGGCGGCGTCGCGTCATGAATGTAGCATATGTGAAATAAACGGAAAACAATTAATTCAAGAACGCTCGTGTTTGAAAGTTCCAAGTCCAAGCAGGAATATTTGTACCGAAATCGATACTGCACGCATCGCCCGTATGTATATCAGCCTGTCGAGCTCTTCGAATTTCCATCGGTCACCCCGTTTGCATACTGTCATTTCGTTCCTGAATGTGGCTTCTGCCCGGGAGATTCATTCAGGATCCTGTTAAATACGGCTTCGTCGAGCCCGAGCAACGAGTTTCCGATAATGCCGGATGCAGTCGTCCGTACTACTGGATAATACGTCGCTCGCTCAATAATGCGCGGTATTCGCGTCTGTTCGATCACATTTGATCGCTTGAAATGTCCCCCCTCCGCTCCCTCCCGCCTCCGCCACCGTGCAACTCATCTTTTCTTTAGCCCTCTTTCATCGACTCGTCGCCGTGCGTCCGTGTCTCCGTCATCGTATCCATTTCCTCTTCCTCCCGTTTTTCCCGGCCATTATTTCGCTTTCCCACCCTCCTCCACCCTCCGTCACCCTGTGCTCCGCATCTCTCTCTCGTTAGACCTTTCTGCTTCTCTCTTTTGTTCGATCCCACGCGACGACGGATCAATCCGTTAATAATCGTAACTGTGATCCAGACGAATAATTTGTCTCTGTGCGAGTAGCGACGATTGTTTCGCGCCTCTTCCACTAGCTTCCGGCGTGTGGTTGTGCGGTGTGCGGCGTGCGGTTTCTCATCGTCGTTAAAACGCTCCCGTGACATATTCCGAAATGCATAATACGCGACGTTTGCGGAGACAAATGCAAAACTTCACGAGCTTTTAGTACCGACCAGAAGCGCCAGACGAGGGGAGGGAGCACGAATCGAGGGGAAAAAGTTACCCCCTCTCTCTGCCTGGAATTAGTCACGTGACATTGTGACACATGCGGATTAACTTTCGTTCGAAGTACTGTGAATAGAATGTTGTAGAAAGAAAATTTGAAATTCAAGGTCAAGGACAATTTTGCGGCACCTTTTTTACAGGTCTTCATCGATCCGAAGATGTAGGGTGTTCTTTAGTTCTTTAGCCCTCAGAGTTTGGCATTAACAGAGTTGGGCATTAATCAATTAAAATTTTAACCAAGATTGATTGATTAATGTGTACGATTAAAAGAGGTGATCATTGAAAAATGGACGATTGATTCAATCGATTGATGAAGTTAATCGTCAATCGTTGATTAAAAAGAGAAATCATCGAAAAATCGGAGACTGATTTAATCAATTGTTGAAGTTAATCGCCACACGGTCTATCCATAAATTGTAATATATAGGCACATAGAGATCGTATTATAGACCAAATGACAATATACCTAAACTCAGTTTACATTTTTTTTGATTCCGTATTTCATTTCGAAATTTCAGCAGTTAATCATTAATCAATTATCCGATTGACGATTACAATTGAAAACTGTAATCGTTAACCGCAATTAACGACTAAAGTAGGAGTTTAGTTGAAATATATTTAATTAGTAGAAATTTATTCGTCAATCGTTGATTAAATTTTTGCCCAACTCTGGTACCTACTATAGTCACTTTTAGTGTTTCGTGGATCTCATGTTAATTGTGCATCTGAAATTATCATTGGATAGCAATTTATTGTTCTTTGTCGCCTAAAATCAAGACACCACTCACTTGTAATAAAATTAAGAAAGAGAATGATTTTTCTATTTAATAATTTCCCACAACTGTAAAGGATTATTTCATTTTTTAAGTAGGTGTTACTATTCATAAGAAAGAGACAGTTACTATTGTCTGCTGTTAAAAATTGGTATGTAACTATGCAGAAGAGCATAATTTTTTTCTAGTTTTAAGTGTTTTTAAAAAGTAATTCTAATTTTGTAATTCAAATAATTTTACGAAGTAAGTATTTTGAACAAAAATAAGGTTAACAAGTCTTTCGTTTGTGCACAGACGTTTCACATTTACGTGTTGTGTAAAACTGGAAAATTTATTTAACTTGTTAAATCCTCCGTGTTATTTTTCGTTATAAAACACGAGTCGTTGTCGATATTTTATAATTTGAATTTCGGAGTTGAATAAAATTCGGACAAAGGAAAATTGAATACATATTCCTTAACAAATGTTCACGAAACAGACAAAAGAGACTACTGTAATATTTTCGTAACACAAGTATTTGTTCAGCTACGGTTTAACTGTATGATTTCTATGTTCTCTAAATAATTGATAACATTAGCTATAAATATTTCTGAGAAATATGATCCATATTCTAGATCGAGTCCGATTTCAAGGAGGTTGTTTCGCTCGTAAAGTGAACTGTAACTTCGCAGTAGTAGCACTCTGCGTATAGTCTGGCACGATTCCATATAACACGATACTGTTCGAAGCAATCGTACATTGTGCAATAGAAGACGTCAATTATTTTTTGTGTTTCACTTACACTACTGTAGGATGGAATCTATATGAGCCGTTTATTTTGAAAGTGGTTTGGATTTTACAAGTGGATTTTACAAGTGGACTTTACAGAACATATAACCAAAAACGTGCAAGATGAAATATTATAGACACGTGTCCTATCTATCTTTTAATCTTGACACTAGACCTGACTAATATACATTGTTTTATAACAGTAACAAAATTGAATTGTCCTACAACTTTTATTATACAATATACGTTCAAATTGAAATATTTATTTATGAATTTCTGATTTAATATTTTCATAATTTCAATAATTGTAAAAGAAAAAATCAGAAACAATTTTGATCCATCCGGTAGTTCTAGTGCTGAATATTAACTTAACAATAACCTTTTTAAGCTTAAAGATCCACAGTTGAAAATTCCTCAATAAATTGTTCAAAAGGGACAGCAATTTTATTTGTAATTTAACAAATTTTTAGAATCAATGTATAGCTTCTTCTGAAATTATTATTTAAACAATGATTAGTGAGTTTTTTTTACATACAGTTCAGTTCTTAAAAAATCTAAACTGTTAAAAATACACAAGATATATTTTTCCAATATTTACAAATAGAAAAATAGAAATGCAAAATAAAAATTTTCTACCTGAATTGCAACAACCTGGAGTGAAATAGAAGTATATTTTTTCTCTGGATATGTTTAATCTGTTAAAAATAATATAACAATGTCTTTAAATTCTTCTAATTTGTTTACATTTTTGTGTTAAATGCATAAAATCTGCAGTCTATTTATAACAGATCTCGAGTAACGATCGAAAAATTTGTTATTAATGCCAGAAGAACGATGTTTTTGCTGCATCGTATCCCATCAGTGTACTCTGTAAAAAGTTTAATTAATTAGAAATATGAGGTGCTTGCATTAAATACAGAGCCACTACAAATTAAACATACGGTGTCGTAAGCAGAAAATGAAAAAATGTTTCTATACATTTTTCTACGGTTTTATAATAATTCTGAAATAAATATCAGCAATTTCAACGACCGCGGAAAATAAGGTCAACGAAGTCGCAAACAAATTGCAGAACGGGTTCTTGGAAAAAGAGTAAGAATTATTAGGGAAATTGAATAAGTTTCTGCTTCCAGTTAGATGGCATACGTCAAGTCAAAGTTGCAAATGAATCTCCGGGAAACTTAAACATACATTGAGAAGTTCTTTGATGTTGCTTGAAGAAGAGAGAAGTATGTTTTATACTTGTCCCTTGATTACATCCGAGCAAGCTCTTCTCATTTTTATGGGCACAACTTCACCGTGAAATATACACAGTCCTGTTCCACCTGCTCGTATCTTTTTAACGTGTTTCTATTTTAAAGCAATAACGTTTATGTCACATTTAACGTACAAATGACCATAGTGAAATTTTCCAAATGCAAGTCTGTGACTTATTAGATCTCTAACATTACTTAATGTTGAAAACATAGGTGAAGTAAATCATTTTTCTGAAAAAGAATAATTTGTGAAATGGTTTTCTTTTCGAAAAACTTTTCGCACATATTTATGGGCTGAAAGATGAGATATAACTTTTGCTTCCAACTATTTTTTGATATCTGTTGTCTGTGATTTACGAGTAGAAGAGCAGATATATTTTTTCTCAAACATTTTCTGAGATATTTTCTCTATGTTAGCGACATTACTGTGTGCCCGTACTACCATCTAGCGGTTCTGCTCGGTAAGCGGCTCGCGATCGTCACTACAAACCAATATGGCGGCGCGCTTACCTGCCAAAAACACTGAAAAATGCTCAACTTTAAGCAAACATAACTCCTGAACCATTGATCCTACAGGATCGAAACTTGATCTGCAGCCGGCCCGGGTACAAATCTACTGGATGACATACCAAATACAGTATTTTATCCATAAATGTCCCAAAAGTCTGGCCTGTAAATGTCCCATATCTATCCCCACTACTGCGGGGTATACCCCCTTGAGGGGCCATGAAACTCGAGAGGCCTCGGTCGCCGAGAAGTATATCATGCGGCTCGAGTATATCGGTGAGATCACACTAATCCGAATTTCTAACTTCTTTATTTTTCATTATTTTTTTATGGGACTTCGAAAAACGTATTC